>OX465264.1:8410574-9010574 GCA_949987775.1 Aproaerema taeniolella
CCTGGGATGGAGAGCTAGCGAGGGTGACCGAGACAGGCCGAGGCGAACGAGAGCTACCATCTTCATTCTCGCGCTCGCCCTGTCTCGGAATGCGATTTACATTGCTGGTTTTCGTGTTTTACGTTGCTATGATTGTTTTTTATTGCAAAATGGAGTGTATTCGATTAAAGGATGAAAAAATTAATAAGAAAATATTAAAAAAACATGAAAAAAAAAGATTTTCCGGAGAAAAATTCGACTGGAACGTCATTCAGAATGATTGTCTGAGTCCAGGGTTTCAGTTTTTGCTAAGCTGTCTTTTACACCCTGTATTATACGGCTGGTTTGGTCGAGTGGTACCTAGTGATGCGCTGCCTCTTGATTGGCAGGTCCTGGGTTTGATTCCCAGTCGGGATTTGTGTAAAAGCGGATGTTTGTTCTCGGGTCATGGGTGTTTGTGTTTGTCTTTATGTGTGTTCCGAGGGACCCATGACACAAGGGAAAACCTTAATGTGGGCCTTTGAGTGTGTAGCGTTTATGTTAGCGTTTATTATTAATTATAAATACTATTCATCGTGAATATTATGATAGCAGTGACACTTCGTGTATTTCTGTAGTCCTGGTACATACCGTCACGATTTTGTGCCGGTAGTGTCCTGTAGACTGCATTAGGCTACAGACGATTTGTTTGTATTTGGTCATTTTTCATTATCTACACTATCTACACTAATATTATAAAGAGGAAAGATTTGTACCTATTTTTGTATGTTTGTAACGAATAGGCTCCGAAACTACTGGACCGATTTCAAAAATTCTTTCACCATTAGGATGCCACATTATCCCTGAGTAACATAGGCTACATAATTTTCCCGAATTCCCACGGGAACGAAGTCCCGAGCGGGATGCTATTAATTATAATACTATTCATATTGTGAATATTATGATAGCAGTGACACTTCGTGTATTTCTGTAGTCCTGGTATATACCGTCACGATTTTGTGCCGGTAGTGTCCTGTAGACTGCATTAGGCTACAGACGATTTGTTTGTATTTGGTCATTTTTAGGGTTCCGTTGATAGTTAGACAGTTGAAATTTTCGCAGATGAACCGTGATAGTTAGTGTTTGGCCCTATAACAACAAATACAAAAAAATAGAATAAAATAAATATTTAAGGGGGCTCCCATACAAAAAACGTGATTTTATTGCCGTTCTTATAGATAAGTCTGTCCGAGGCTGTATCTCATGAACCGTGATAGAGACAGTTGAAATTTTCACAGATGATGTATTTTTACTGTCGCTACAACAACAAATACTAAAAAATAGAATAAAATAAAAACTTAATAAAATAAAAATAGAATAAAATAAAAACTCCCATACAACAAACGTGATTTTTTTGATGTTTTTATAGGTAGTGGCCCTTCGTGCACGAGTCCGACTCGCACTTGGCCAGTTTTTTATTTTACATCGCTGTTTGTTACTGATTGACTTATGAATGTGTATTTAGCTAACCACAGCTATTTTTAAAGTTCCGTACCCAAAGGGAAAAAACGGGACCCTATTACTAAGGCTCCGCTGTCCGTCCGTCCATCTGTCACCAGGCTGTATCTCATGAACCGTTATAATTAGACAGTTGAAATTTTCTCAGGTGATGTATTTATATGTGCCCTATAACAACAAATACTAAAAGCCATAATAAAATAAATATTTAAGGAGGCTCCCATACAAAAAACGTGATTTTTTTGCTCGTTTTTTATAAAGAGGCTGTATCTCATGAACCGTGACAGTTAGGCTTTGAAACTTTCACAGATGATGTATTTCGGTTGCTGCTATAACAACAAATACTAAAAAGTAGAATAAATTAAATATTTAAGGGATTTTTTGCCGTTCTTATAGAGATAATGGTTTTTATAGAGTCCGACTCGCACTTGGCCGGTTTTATAGGTAATGGCACGGCACCCTTCGTGCGCGAGTCAGTCTTGCACTGGCCCGTTTTATTTAACATAATTATATTTGATATTTTTACCAAGAGAAATAGAGCAAAGAAAAAACAATTAAATTAAAACCGACTGAGTCCAATGGAACGTCGTCCATTTGTAATTTTGACTGCAAAGTGTAATATTGTGTATGCAAGAAATTTTTTTAATTATGTCATGTGTTAAACAATCATAGAATTACGGAAAAAGAAATACAGATTTTTATGTAGATGATTTTATTAGATTAGACACTCTAAACATACTTGACGGCCGGTTTGGTCGAGTGGTAGTGACGCTGCCTCTTGATCGGCGGGTCCTGGGTTCGATCCCCAGTCGGGGCAAACATTTGTGTAAAAAGCAGATGTTTGTTCTCGGGTCATTGGTGTTTGTGTTTGTCTTTATGTGTGTTCCAAGGGACCCACGACACAAGGGAAAACCTCAGTGTTTGCTCTTTGAGTGTGTAGCGTTTATTTATTTTATTTATTTATTTACTTAGTGAAAAAACGTAGAGACTTTTGAAAAACGCAAAAACTTGAAATCACTTCTAGCAATTTTTGTTCAAAATAGGTATTATTGAAGTTGAAAGGCCAAGAAAGGCATTTTATTATCCTGGTGTACCGAATCTTATTATTAAACGTTTTAGAGGTTTATTTATAGTCGGTTTTTTTTAATCGACTTCAAAAAAGGAGGATATTCTCAATTCGACTGTATTTTTTTTTTGTATATTTGTTACGCGATTACTCCGGCAACTATAAACCGATTTGAATAATTCTTTTTTTATTTGGTAGGTCATACGTCAGAGGTGGTCCCATTGTCACCAGGTCAGGATCTGATGATGGGATCCTGGGGAAATCGAGGGAAACCCTCAAATTTTGTAGGCATATACACTGTTTATCAGAAATTATCTTAATCTATGTAGATTTTTGCATCTAATGGTCACCATCTGATGTTGCTGAGCTGATGATGAATGGTTTAGGAGTATGGGATCTCTGTAACAAAATTATGTAATACCATCGAATTTAAATGTGTTTGAGTCTAATTAATAAGGACTCCGATCCTATGTGATATTCAGGGTCTGATGATGGAGACGGTAAATAGCCATGGGAACCGGAACTCTGTAATAAAATAAAGCAATTCCGCCGTGTTTGTGCTCATTTGATTCGTCTCGACTAGGAGCTTCATGCTAGTCGATTTTTAACCGACTTCAAAAAAAGGAGGAGATTCTCAATTCGACTGTATTTTCAAAATTATTTTTTTGTTTGAAAGAGGTTGTCCCATATAAATTTTATCGAAAATGATTCGCGCTTTTAAAAAAATCAACAAAAACAAAAAGATACTACAAACCAGAACATCATCAAAATAAATGAGTGACATTTGCGAACTGTTGTTGGGATTGAAGTCGGTGACTCATACGTTTTTATAACGTGGAAAATTATTTACATTTGTACTTATAAAATTATTAAATTGTTAGATAAATCATTACAATTGAAAACTGCTGTAACACGAACAAAATAAGAACGTTACAGAGTTATGCTTATTTTACGTTAGTACTATTATTTATTCTGTGCTTATGTATATCATCGGCTTGTGTCCCCATGACACAGAATAAATAATAGTACTAACGCCCATGACTGGGGCAAAGTTGCCCCGTCATACTCAGTCGATGTACCAGGTGCACATGAAAACTCGAAGCTCTCTCATAATAATATTCGTTCAGTCAATTTTAAGATTTTAGAAATTTTAGTTACTAGGACGAGAGATATACGCCAAAATTAGTTTATTTTTTATTTTTTCTGTTCTGTTAGGTTTTAATCTCCAAGTTATTTATTTGAATTAAAGTTTAAATTACCGCCCTCTTGTACTGAATAGACATACCATACCTACTTTCAAAAAATTTGCTTGTGAAATAGTACAGTATCTTACCACAAGATGACACTATTTTCAATTCTTGATTTAAAATTTTTCTAGGATGTTATTTTATTAGTGTCAATTCATAATTTTGAAATATTGTGGAAATTGCGAAACTTGTTATGATAGCCTTTGATGATCTTTTATAATGGAAAACGTCCTTCAGCGATGAAAGCCGTCGTAATGCTTCGTGTACTTCTGAGTTCTGTTATCTTGGTACATAGCGAAGAATCGGTTGAATAAGACGGGGTTGACTCCGACCGACACATGTAGTTCGTTCAATTTTTTTTAGCGTAGGATTTACTGGCATGAGTGTTACAAACTGGTAACAAAAGCTGAGACTAGGCATACTTTGTTAATTAGGTGTCCTAGAGTAGATAGCCACCGGGATCCACGCGCTACCACACCTCTGTGAGCGGAGAGGGGGGGGGGGGGTGAAGTTTGCCTCCTCCGCACTTCCTTTTGCGCCTATATCTGCTTCTGTTTCGCTACTATAGTGAATTTTCTAAGGTCAAATAGCTATGGTTTCATAGTAAAAAAAAGAGTTTCGCAATATTACCTGTAAATGCATACCACAAAAAAAATCTATTATCGTCAATCATTTTTGCAAAAACAGATATAATCACATAAAAAAATATGGGATGAGAGCCCGTTTTATTCAGATTCTAAAAAAATAAAAATGTTTGATATGCTTTAAATAAAACACACAAAAAAAACATTAAACTGTTTGTGGAGCGCAGCCTTTTGCCCGCAATTTCGCACTTTTGATATCATATTACATTAAAATCTTCTGTGTGTGGTGCAAGGGACACTAATGTTACTTTAGCAGCTATTCGAATACCTATTCGAATAATTTTAATGAATTATTCGAATTTGAAATCGGATCGAAAATTCGAATAAAATATGCCGAAAAAAATTATTTACTAAAAGGCGGTCTTTTGCCTTATAGAAGTTAATACCTCCGACAAAATGCTGCCTTGCATCAGCACTTGCTTCGAGCACCACGAAGTTAGCACAGGGGCACTATTTTTGAATCACTCGTCTCATTTCGAGCGATATCTTTCGTTGATTTGCTTCGATGCCATTGATTTTTGAATTTTTTAACTACTAAATTCCATGAGTGCTAAGACCCTTTCGCTGTAGTGCAGTGATCAAAAAGTTCAGAAATCAAAAGAATCCGCGCAAATCAATAAAAGATATCGCTCGACACGAGGCGAGTGATTCAAAAATAGAGCCCCAGGTCTTTCGAGGTTGCAAATTTGGTTTTACACTATTGGTTTATGTATATCCTAACAACATCCGAAAAAATCAGGACGTCGCTATTTTTTGCGACCTAGAATGTTTAAGATAATGGCAATTTAATCGTCTAGTCATTCAAAAGAAGTTTTGGTTGGCCCTACAGTTATTCGCTTATTGATTTTTTTAAATAGCAGCCACTCCATAAAAAAAAGATTTATTGAGATGAGTAGTAGGCCCTCTCGTGGTAAATAGAAATTATACAGTTTCACCTCTAGACTAGTCATAGACTATTTATTTAAGTATTTATATTTTAAGACTTCTCTAGCCTTTTAGCACAGTTTTACGAACGGATTCATCAATACTCAATATAAAAAACAAAAAATTGATTAATTGATTAAATATCATAATTAGTTCAGTCCATGGGAGAACGTTACATAATATCTACCCACCTACGAGAAGATCTCAAAAATTTCATTTACCTACTTTAATCGCTTGATCGAAGACTTTTAAGGTACATACCTACTCAAGTTCCTAGAGGAAAAATTATCACTAAAATTAACATGCACCTAAAATTGACAAGTTTGATGATTGTAAAGGTTTGGCACCTTTTGCTTTAGGCACTTTTGGCACTGGCAGTGGCGCGTAGCGGCAAGCGACTTCAACTCAAGTTAGCTAAAAAATTGCACAAAATATGATGCCATTTCCACTTTCATTTAATTACTTTGAATATTAATAAAGTTCATTTTTTTCTTCTTAACTTTATACATAGTATAGTATAGACAATTAGACAACGCAGTCTCAAAAATAATGTAAAAAATTAAACAAACATTTTCGCAATGCGTGGCTGGTTCAAATAACCCCGTCACATTCTGTCGCGGTACCAGGAACACAGAAACGCGAGGAGTTCTATTGAAAGCACGCGTTGTTCTTTCACTCATTTATTTCTTGTTCTGCATGTTGTTGAACTTCTCTACTTGCTTGCTCTGATATAAATTCGTTGTCATAAGGAATTTATTATTAACATAATTTTACAGTCTAACTAAAAAAAATTAACAATTTTTTGAATACATAATAGGTGATATGTTTAGGATAACGCAACCTAGTGGTATGTAACTGTATTAACCAAATTAATTTTCTACTCTCCACAAGAGGGCCTTTTTCCATTCCTTGCTTTATAATTTCAAAATAAATTATTTTATTTATTTTCTTACTCATGTTTTACTTGTTATATATTTTCTTGTTATGTATTTCCATCATACATAGCTGCTTCTGTACTATAGAACCTTAGGTGGAGCATTTATAATTTTACATTACTCCCGCAAGAGCAGCATATGACGCCCTCTCTTGCTAAGCAGAAATACTATTACAAAATGTTTTGAATGAAAATTGGTACACCTATCGGCCATAAGATGGCACTACTAACCTAATTTTAATCTACCTTTGTTTTGTGTGTAATAATTGCTTTTTTTATATAAATAAATTAATTTATGGGCTAAATCAAGTTATATTTTTAAAACAACGTAACTCAATTGTACTTCAATCAATTCTTTATCCTATCCTGCGCTGCAGCTACTTTTATATTGTTAATAATTAAGGTTGCAAGTGTAAGGCAATAAAAGTTATTTTGAGCATCTATTACAAAATCTGTTCAGTAGTTTTTTTTTGTGAAAGTGCTACAAATATTTTATCCATTCTTACCCGTACATATAGTCCCGTTTTCTAATGTCAATTTGTCTTTCGTCTAGAATGTAGGAAGATTTGTTTAGTTATGGACTAATATTATAAATGCGAAAGTAACTCTGTCTGTCAGTCTTTCACACCTAAACTACTAAACCGATTTTGATGAAATTTGGCAAAGATATAGAGCCTGGGAAAGGACAGGCTATATTTTATCCCACAGTCCACAGTTGGGCACGGTATAACCTGCAGTCCACGCGGGCGGAAAGCTAGCAATATATAATTACTAGCTTCCCGCGCGGGACTTCGTTCCCGTGGGAATTCGGGAAAAACATGTACTCTATGTCCATCCCGGATAATGTAGGATTCTAATGGTGAAAGAATTTTTCAAATCGGTCCAGTAGTTTCGGAGCCTATTCGATGCAAACAAACAAACAATCAAATCTTTCCTCTTTATAATATTAGTATAGATGTGAGAATGAAATACATTTATGTATCTACGCTCGTAAGACTACCCCGGATTAAGTTACGAATAAAAGAAGGAAAAAAATGTTAAACATTTTTATTTTTCGTACAATTTAAACTACACAATAAATTAGGTAATTATTACTACAAAGTGTCCGTCGATCTTTAATACCTTTAAATCAGTACTATTAACTTGTTATGGTAATATATAGGAGACATTTAAATAATAATTATAATCAACTAAAAATACAGCTTGATTTTTATAACAGCAGCTGATTTACAAACTAAAAAAATTCTTCTATGATTATTTCAAAGTAATCAAACATAATTTACACAAAAAAAAAAAAAAAAATGCTTTTTGAATGTAATAAATTACAGGTGACTTAAAACAAAAACATCTGCTGTATATCAACTTATCAATAAAATAGATCCATCTACCAGAAAAAATGTCATTAAGATGTCGAAGTAATTTCTAATCAAAAACTGATGCAGTTAAAAATTAGTACTGATTCCAAGGAACATTATCAATAGAATGCTTCTTTAACTTATGTTTCTTTAGGTATTTAGAATCAATGAAGGCGTCCCCACATAGCGTACAAACATAGGGCCGTTCTCCAGTGTGGGTGCGCAGATGAACCACCAAGTTCCCTTTCAAAGCAAAGAATTTCATGCAAACTGAACAGCCAAACTTCTTCTCTCGAGTATGAGTTAGTTGGTGTGTCCGTAAATGAGTTTTTGTTTTAAATCGCAGAGAACATAGCGCACACGGGAAGGGACGCTCATTTGTATGTACTCTTTCATGCATTATGAGCATAGCTTGACTGGAACAGCTTTTTCCACAAAGTTTGCACTCAAATCTCTTCATATTCTTCTGTTTATAGTTTTTATGTGTCATGATATGTGCCTGGAGGTCTTTCTTTGATGGCAAAACTTCCCCACACTCAGCACAAAGCAGCTCTGAAGGATCAACCATATGAGTGCTCTCGACATGTTGTTCTAAGGCAGACTCTAATGAAAACATCTTCTTGCACAGAGAACAAGCATATCCTAATAGCTTCCCTAAATTAGTTGTGATTTCTTGCTTGACAGTTTTCATCAGTTCTTCTTTAACTTTCTTTACTTTAGACATAGAGCACTCATTTGACTCCTTGTGGTTCTGCAAATTTGTTTTAGTGTCAAATGTTTGATCGCATTGGTTGCAAGAAAATAGGTTCATATGGGTCAATCTGTGAGTTTGCATTGTTATCTTCTGGTGGAATCTCTTGAAGCAAATATCACATTCAAATTCTCGAATCCCATTGTGTATCATCATGTGACGTTTCAGATTATTTGGATTTGCAAATGTCTTCCAGCACAGATTGCATTCTGGTTTAATGTTGTTGTGACAGTATTTGATGTGCTGGGTTAAAGTATTCCTCCTTATGAGTTGCTCGCAGAATGGACAAGTGACCAACAACCCAGAGACACTATGAAGAAGCATATGTCCTGTTAGTATCTCAGCAGACTCAAATCCCTTGCCACATAGGTTACACAAGTGCTCCCCAGCCGGATTGTGTTTATACTGGTGCTTTTCATACTCTCCCAAATCCTCAAATTGCTCTCCACAGTCACATAGAAAAGTTCCATCTTCCTGTTGTAAAACTGTGGCTATTTGGTCACCATCAGTATATTCAATAACTAACTCAGACCCATCACACTTAAGGATTTGAAACTGAGAGGTTTCATCTCCTTCACAGAAAATTACCTCTTCCTGATTCATTGGATCTCCATCATCCTCATTATTGGTGATCAATTGACTGTCAGTTGTGAGATATTGGATTCCATCACTACCTTTGAGCAATATTGTACCATCGGTTGAAGTTGTTGTCAAAATTTTAATTATATTATTCTTCTCTTGGAGCCCAGAGAGATCTTCAGAAAGCTCTTGAACTTCTAAATTTCTTTCTTGATCAATGTCTATCTGACCTTGGATTACTTCTTGAGATGTGCTGTCTTGACTGTCATCAATGTTCATAGCTTGATCAAAATGACTCTCTTCATTTTCCTGACTCTCCTCTTCATTTTCTAGTATGGTAGCGGGTACATTTACTGGAACTTTTGTGTTGGACATGAGGAATGAGTCATAATGTTCGAAGGTTTCCCCGGGTTGATGGTTTTCTGTGGGTTGCTCAGGGGGCTGCTCAACATTTTCTAGTTCAGTTGTAGGTTCTGTTTTCACAAAAAGATCTTGTTCTCCTTCTTTTTCATCCTTCTCATTTTCTGACTCTTTGCTTTTATCGTCTATCACCAGAACATAGTAATAATCATCATCACTATCAGTAGGTTCTTGCTTGATGATAGATTCTAGCTGTTTCAATGGATCGTTGGCTATGTCATCATTATCAGAAGCATCTTCTTGTATTTCTAAACCATTCTCTTCATCTTCTTTGCTCTGCTGGATTAAAGCTTCGAGTTGGATCTTTAGTTCGGCATCCATCTTGATGCATTGCGTGCGGAACTGATACGCAGAATTCATGATGCTGTAACATTCATCACAGAGCCTCTGTGGCAGACCATCAGTTTCGTCGATCTGAAATCGAGAAAAGCAATTACAACTTGAGTGTATGCACAAGTATGTCAGATTGAAAGAACTAAACAATTGTTTATAATTTATGGTAAATTACCAATGAAATTTATTATAAAAGTTTTGCAATCCCTATTAACACAAACAATAAATTATTTTATGTATTTAAATAGTTCAACACCAACGAATAACGGATAACCTACTAATGCATGCTTTATCTGACATGTACAAAATGATTTTTTGAAAAGATTTGAGTGATGTTCTAAAATTGAATAAACACTTATTACGCAGTTTGCAATGCTTTTACTTTTTAAAATTACCCAAAAAGACCATTTACCTCGATCGTAGTGATTTCCAAGAATTTTTCTTTTAACCTAGTTTCTTCATCAAGTAGTGAAACAGAAGAATTTGGCGAGAGGCAGCAGCGGCAAAGGTGAGTCCATGAATCCATTTTTATCTTTCAACACGCCATTATATTCACTTTTCCACCAGAAATTATCTGGAAAATTTACAAATATAATCAGACCCATCGTTTTGTTTGACACAGCAAAATAGATCAAAGAGCATAATATGGTTTCCAAAGAGAAAAATTATCTACGGACCTTGCCATAAAGACTACGCTTTGGAAAATAGACAAACGAAACACGAGCGCATAAACAAAATGGCGAATAAAAACCAAGCGGACGTGAAATTCCCACACACCGTTCACTTGTAGTTTTGTCTCGTTCTGCAAACATAAGTTAAAAAGAGACAAAAAGCGGATATGACGTCAGTGATGTTTTTGTCAGGTTATCGATCTGCGGTGTTGCTGTGACTGGTATGCTTTGAAATTCCTAGTTCAAAGAATAATGAAGAGATGGCGCTCGCACTGAGTAGCTTGTGCAACGATTTATTACTTTTATTTTACTTCAAAAATATTGTTTTAGCATGTTTTTGTGCAGTGCAAGCCTCGCAAAACTAAAAAAAGAGGGCAGTTATTAAATAAGTAACATATATCATATTGTAAGGAATCAGTAGGCAATCGCCACAATATGTTTTCGTTATACCTTGTCGACAACTGCCCTAGTTATTTAGAGGAAAAATACCCTATCCAAAGAAAAGGGATGACCCTATTACTGCTGGCGCCAAACTAGCCGGTTCATTAATTGTTGATTTAAAGCTTTTGTGTAATGAGGGATTTTCTTTTTATTTTTTTTTATTTTTTCCCCAGTCGCCGGATAGATGGCGCTAAACTATGTACGTTACTGCAAGGAACGGAACGTTAAATTATTTTTGATTAATTCACTTGAACGTAATTTTGAGATCATAAAACGAAAAGTTACAGTCACATCACACCAATATCACGTCTACCATACGTAGTTAGGCGATTTTACGAAAACAACGAAAAAACAAAACTGAATTTTAACAAAGCGCGAGAAAACTAGGATGATTGGAAAGCCAAAACAAACTCAGAATTTTTTTTTTTTTTGTTAAATTTATCCCTTTCGGGAAAGGCAAAGGAAACTATGTCCATACAGCCATGTCTTCAGTGAAAAATCTTCTTTCTTCAACTTAACCTAAGCCCTAAGCTCCTCATGTTCTGCGTAAAACCGGATAGCGTCTGTTTTACGAAAACTGGCGGCAGAAGCACAACCGCGAGGATCTTTGTCGGTACCAAACGGAGCAGAAACACTGTTATCACTTGAATTTTTCATCACTACACGAATTTTAGTCAATTTACTGCATAATACACTATCACTATTACACATTAAACAACTTTTTCACGTCGAAAACGAAAATTCAATTGACAAAGCAACCGCTCACGCCGAGTTCCCGCCAAAGACCCACAAACTCAGAATATTTGATGCAATGTTTTTCTCCAAGCCTTTTGGCTTTGGCACCTAGTAACGGAGTCAGTTCAGCGCCATCTAGAGAGCTCTGGGGAAATACTTTTTTTTTAATACCCAAAAAGAGAACCTCCCATTGTAAACACAAACAATGTAAGTACATACATCAGCACGTCAGGTTATCCATTTACACTACGAAAGCCGCCGCTATTGCAAGTGAGATAAGGGCGACGTCAAGGTCAACATGTAGCCTGATGTGCTGCCGTGTGTACCTAATGGAAACGAATCTCCGGTAAATTTTTTGCAAAAAAGATAAGCCGGTCGCTTTCGAAACTAAAGATTTTCACGGAAAGGCGATAATTATGTCTCAATATAGTTCAAAAAACTTTCTACTATTTTGTTTAAGTAATCTTCTTTAGGGTCCATGAATAATTTTTTCTAATCAATCTTTTATCTTTTTATTGAAAAGATGAAGATTTACCTATATACAGGGTATAAGGAACGACTAGCAAATACCTAAATCGTGAATGTACATATTGTACATACACTCGGCAGCGCATCAGGCTATACATGTTAACCTTGACGTCGCCCTTATCTCGCTCGCCATAGCGCCGACTTTCGTTATGCAAATGTGTCACCTGACGTGCTGCTGTCCATAACTATGATCGGCTAAAAGAAATGTCAAGTTATGGAGTTTTCGTTATTTACCTACTTTGGGGCTACTTAATGTACGACACATACATATCGTAGAAATGAACCCCCAGAAACCTATACACGACACCCATGTCGATATTTTAAAAGGTGCATTTCAGCCATCTTGGATTTCAAAATGTATTTCATTTTTTAAATGAACACCCCCAAAAGGTCATTCAATGAAGCCCAATGTTACCATGTCCTAAATAATTGATAAGCTTACTTGTAATGTATTCCAAAAATAAATGTTTTTGCGTGGTGAGATAAGACAGGAGGTAGCTGGAAATGGGGCACAGAAGGCTGGAGATCTGGAGCCTCTTATCTTTTCGTTGATTTCACCGAAACAATGAGTTCAATGTTTGGTTTTTTGAGCAAGTATGAATAACAAGACTCTGTTTTATGACGTTTTATCCGAAAAAATAATCATTTACTATTTTTCTTGTATTTTTAGCCTAAAATTTGGAGAGATAGGCTTCAGTCGGAGATTAGCTATATTACCCTCCCTACCTGAAAATGGTAGGTAATTCCTCGTTTTAGTTTTAGTACAAAATCTGTTTACGCTAGTTAGTTGGTATGAAGACAAAATGTCACAAATTAGGGATCATCCATTAATCACGTGAGGTTTTTGTGACCATAACCCCAGATAGCCCAATCGGCTTAGATTTCAAATCGGATTTAATTCCTACAAAAGGTTTTATTGTTTTAATAGCTTGATTTGTTGCCAAATAAGACTATCCTAAGTTTTCCCCCTCGGCGGAGGTGTGCGTAAGTGGTGGGGGGTAAAATTTTTTGCGATTTTTCGGTTATATCTCGTAAAGGACTTACAATATCGAAAACTGTCCTTCATAAAAGTTGGAGGGCATTTAATCTTGCACAGGATAAGACCAGATTCATATTTTTTGGACTACCCGTTCTCATGCTTTAGCTCATCAAAGTTGGATGAAACGTCGGGCAGGCTAAGCGACCAAGAGTGGCCTCCTAACGACGGATTTGGTCATTCTTTCAGGTGGTATTCTGGCAGGCCCTAAGAACACTCCATGCTTAATATCAGTCCTCGATCTTCTTTTGTTTTCGAGTTATTTAGGATAACGTCGAAAAATCAGGGTATCACTGAAAGTGTCGTATTTTCTAAACTGTTCAAGTTAGATTAACCAAACAAAATGTATGTAGAACTTTGACTGTCATTTTTGATATATTATATGTATTATATGACACATACACCATATGCAAACTGTAGAACTATTTCAGAACTATTTTTCGACAATAACTCCGACAAGAAAGAGTAAGCGGATATCGAGATTTTGTGATGAGTATGCTGGGATGACGTCAGCCCAACATACTCATCGAGATACCTTGATATCTATCTCTGGTTTCCCTGAAGCATTATTTTTGAGATTTGGCACAGGGGTAGAACTATTTCATAACTATTTTTTGAGATCAACAGCATGACGCTAGCTTCAGCCTTTCTTGGTGAGGATTCTGGAGTGACGTCATCCCAGCAGCCTCACCGATACCTATCTATAGCTGGAAAAGTATTGAGGTACTAATTATTTCATTGTAGTACTATTTATCGCTATTGCCGGAACCATTTATTGGCATATGTAAAAACGTTCAATTCTATGATGAGGCTTCTGGGGTTATGGTCACGGTTTTTCGGCATCTTAATTGCACCCCCCCCCCACCCCTCTGGTGATACGTGGTGAGGTTATGACTGACATTCCCCCCTCCCAAAATCACGGGTATCTTAAATTTTTTTATAATATTATTTTTAATACAGGAATAAATATAATCTCATTTTAGATTTTAATTTGAATTCTTGAATACCTATTAATACTAAATTAAATACACTTTTTTATTTATATTTTTTTATTATGAGAATACGTTAACTCTTGACCTGAATCTTGCCCAAGGTCATAGATGAGGTCGACGATGGAGCGAGTTAACCCAGAAAATGGTACTCCCACTCACCAATGGTACACAGCAAGCTGTTTAGCGTCGGATTTCAGTAGGAGGGTGGTCGCGAACCAGACGGCCCTTTATAGAGCCTACCACACCGCATGAGACCGTAGGACGACACCTCAGATTCAAAACAAACTGGAAAATAGGTGGCAGGTCTCATTTGTGTTTCCTTAGTCGCCTCTTAGGACACCCATGGAAAAAGATGGGGTGGTGTTATTCTCAACCGATCACCACACGGTCAAAATAACACGTGATATTTCACTACACCCTCCCCTGCCCTTGTGATATTTCGTGATTTTTTACAAACCCCTTCCCCCTTTTGAGACTCACGTGATTAATGGACGACCCCTTATAGAATGTCGTAGAGCAAAAGTCCTTCTTTCCTTATCAATAGTATGTGGCGAACTTGATCAACCTTGGTGTCAGAATTTTCAAACCGTAAAATTGCATCTGACTTGGTTTTACGACCGTAGTGAATCGAAAACAGCCGGTAAAGGATAGCTTAACGTGCCCTCGAAGCACGGAAACGCTCGTGATTAATTGCCACTTTGGTCACCCATCATATTCTCTGCCTCTGTGTACGCAACTTAACCTCACTGATCGTTTAGTCCGCCTTTGTATCTTAAATGTATTCTAACTTTAAGTACCATATTTTGCTCCTGTAAGAATATTTATTGTACAATAAAGGATTTACATACATACATACATACATACATACATACATACATCACTGAAAAGTTGTCGTTTATGATGTTAGTAATCCAAGAACTCAGGTTATTATAATGTTTTACAAATAACCCTGTAATGCGAAAGTGTGTTTGTCCTTTCAGCTTCACGTCGCAATTGACGTGATATTTTGCAAAGGGATATTTGGAGGGCTAGAGAGTGACATAGGCTACTTTATCACGTTAGCTCGTAGATATGTTACCGGAAATGTATGAAATTTAGGAATTTATACAATTCCGAATGTACACATTTCCTAAGATATGTGTGTATTAAAAAATCTTTAAAACACTATTTTATAAATTTCCTAGACAGCTTCGGAACAGATTTTGGTGAACCTTTGCTTTTTTTTATATTTCCACCAATGTTCCTTGGGTTAATTTTCGCTTACTAATTTAAAGTAATCTAATCTTTATCCCTACTAATTCTATAAATGCGAAAGTAACTCTGTCTGTCTGCCTGTCTGTTACGCTAATTAACTGTTAAATAAAAAACAAGTCAGTGTTCGCGCCGAACATTTTTCTTTCCTTGAAATAAATTATTTATTACAGATTTATTCTTAGCAGCAATAAGGGACGTCTAGACACGCGGCAGCGTGTCAAGCCAAGTTCATGCTAACAGAACTGGCGAGCATTGAGAACTAGCCAAGTCGGACCTCAGGCTTCAATTTATTATCCTAAGTTATAAGAAGAAATCATATTTTAAGTTGTAATAAAATATTTATCACGATCATTTATAATTATACAATAAATAAAAATACTATGCCAAAATGAAGAATAATTTCGCGATGAAAAATAAATAACTTTCAAGGCAGGATTACTCTAATTGGACAATGAATCAGGACTAGTGCTTCAGTTATTCTTATTCTACAGAAAATTACCTTTTCAACTAAGTATCATTTATTTCAATTGGTGCCAGCACCAAGTTCCATACTAATACCGATACCAAAATGCCCATCATCCTTTCAGGTTTGACCATTGAACTTGGCACCC
The DNA here is from genome assembly GCA_949987775.1 of Aproaerema taeniolella. Classification (NCBI taxonomy): domain Eukaryota; kingdom Metazoa; phylum Arthropoda; class Insecta; order Lepidoptera; family Gelechiidae; genus Aproaerema; species Aproaerema taeniolella. Next base: position 8,426,572 of record OX465264.1, read on the forward strand.
ATTTAGATCTCACTCCTTTTGTCGTTGAAGTCAACAATCGAGGCATATATAAAATATTGAACTTGGCTAGCTTTTCATATTTTTGTTTTTGATGGGATTAGTTAATAAGCAGATATTCTGTCATTGTTTTTCGCTAGTGTGATTGTAATACTGAAATTAGTAAACAACATTACGTAACGTACTGAACCGAAATGCATACGGAATGCAGTTACAAAGGTTTAGTTCATTTGACGGGTAAGTACTGTTTGTCTTTTTATTTTTTTATTTAATACACTCATAAACACTGGGTAGGGATATTGCATGATTTTTCATACAAAAGAGGTGTGTTTGAGAAGCTATAAAAGCATACTCGAGACACATAGAGGGATGACTCATAATTTTGAGTCTGGGGATGATTAGACACTTTGGCTAATTCACTACTTTATAGTTAATTCGTAACTTTCCCTAATTCGACACTTTCTTCAACCGGACTTTTTCCTTTTTGGTTACTTTTCCAACCGGCTACTTTTATAAATGTACACTCAATTACTTAATTTAAAGATATTGAATTTTTACCCGAATATGGTGAAGACAAAAGGAAGGGTTATAATTTTTACACTTTTTCTATGCATTCAGTGGTAATATTTCCAAGATCCTGGGCCCACCAGACCTTATTTATTTTCTCAAGCGTAAAATATACTGTATATGGTAGTGCTACTACGTACTTTGATAAATACAAGTAAAATTAAATTTTCAACCGACTTTAAAATAGGAGGAGGTTCTATGTTCGTCTGTATGTATCTTTTTTTAAATGTTTGTTCACCGATTTCTCCGCCATTTATGGGCTGATTTTTATCAAAATTCTTTTTTTGTTCGAAAGAGTATACTCCAGAGGTGGTTTCATTGTAACTAGGTCAGGATCTGATGATGGAATCCCAGGGAAATCGAGAGAAACCTTACTAATTTAGTAAGAACTGACATTGTTTCTTACATACTTTCTATTATTTACACTAAAACTAGAAAAATAAATTAACTTTTTAAGTATTAAAAAAAAAAACGTAGCATTAAGTGTGCTACGTACCTACTGATCTGTTTGAAGTCGGTGCCAAATCAAATACGTGCATCCGCCTTCGCACCGACTTCAAACAGTTTAGTAGGTAGGTACGTAGCACACTTAATGCTACGTTTTTATTTTTCGCTTTTTGAAGTAGGTTTTTTTTTATAAAAGGTTAATTTATCTCACCGATTGTACCGAAGTTACGAAATAGAAGAGTAACCAAAAAGGAAAAAGTCCGGTTGAAGAAAGTGTCAAATTAGGGAAAGTTGTGAATTAACAAAAGTAGTGAATTAAGCAAAGTGTCTAATCATCCCCGGACTCATAATTTTCAGATGAGCAAGTGCTAAACCTGAATTTTCAATTCCAGTCAAAGAATTTTGTTTAAATTGAAATTTGTTAAAACCTGAGGAGGGGTTTTGGTTAACAGCCTAAATTTTCGCTAACTGATTTAATACACTACCTAGATACAATCCACTCCCATCCTAACTAACTGTCCTACGATTACAAACCACCAATATTGTTGAAAAAATTTGCTTTCATCTTCTTTCCATAGAAAACCATTCATATTAAGTGCAACAATAAGTTCGTTAAACCAACTTGTTTTTGCGGTCCGTTTAAGCAAATCAATGTAAAAATGTATGCAGAACTAGTTTCGTGACCGCAAAATATCCTTGTATTCAAGACATTTGGTTTTGAGTGGATTTACACTAATACTATAAAAAAGAAAATTTGCATTGAAAAGGCTCCAAAACTACTAGACCGACTTGAAAAATTCTTTCGCCAGTAGAATGCTATATTATCCCTGAGTAACATAGGCTAAATAATTTCCTCGAATTCCCACGAGAACAAAGTCCCGGGCGAATTACTATTATTCGATAATGTCAACGTGAACATTTCAGGAGATTCAGGAGATGCAGATATTGTTATACAGTGTGTTCTTCTCATCAGCTTTTGGAAGATTATGGCACGACCCGCCGCAGCCGACACCTAAGGTAATTGTTTTTTTACTACGAATTAGTACAATACAATATACTTTATTACACAGTTTGAAAAAAAAAACAATGATATAAAGCTTACAAATAACATTTACAAAAAGGTAGGTGTAATATATAGGCAACCTAAGTGTTACTTCATTTATTTCTTCTAAAGTAGGTAAAGCCGTATATTTTATTTCTTTAATTTTGACATTTGAAAGTTTTATTTTGTTCTATTTTATTCCTTTTATTTTTGTCATTTTTGTATTAATCTTTGACATATTATATACTGAAAACATCTACGTAATGTAGATTGAATGTTATAATCAGGGAGCGGAATCTAATAGCAAAACAATTGAAATGTAATAGAGATGGGGCATTGCTTTTTATCGACTAAACAGATTATCGATAACTAAGTGGAGTTGTGCTTTATGAACACTTGTTTTCCGTTTGCGGCTTCGCCCGTGTGGATTACGCGCTTTTCGACGCTTTTCGATCCTATGGTAAATGTTTCAAAAAATCAAACTTCAAATTTATTTATTATTCAGATGAAGTTGTGCTGCCGTAAACATAATATTATAATAAAACGAGCCCACTTCATTTACAAACTCTTCAGGATCATAATTCCTATAGAAAGTCGACAAAAATCGTTCAAAAACTTAGAAATTCAAAGTAGAATAAAATAATTCTAAGTTGAGTAAAAGTACTAAAGTAGGTATCGATAGCTTGGAAAAGTCGATACAAAACAATGTCCCATCTTTATTACATTTCAATTGTTTTGCTATTAGATTCCGCTCCCTGGTTATAATTAATATAGTTATACTATATTAATTTTTGGAATTTTAACGATCATATTATACTTTGACATTATTTTAGACTTAATATTATAACTGGAATTGATAATTTGAAATAAATGAATCTAATCTAATCTACTTCCCTACTAATATTATAAATGCGAAAGTAATCTGTCTCTCAGTCTGTTACGCTTTTACGGCTAAAACTACTGAACCGATTGTGATGTTTGGTACAGAGATAGATTAGACCTTGGGAAAGGACTTAGGCTACATTTCATCTTACGACTGGCACTATATAACCTGTAGTTCACGCGGGCGGAGCCGCGGGCGGAAAGCTAGTATTAGAAAAGAAACTTGGACAATCACGCAATGCCATCTAACCCCTAACTAAGCAGGGCTTGTACTATGATGCGGATATAGTACTTATATATATATATTTGTAAAAAAGTACATCCCTACTAATATTATAAATGCGAAAGTAACTCTGTCTGTCTGTCTGTCTGTCTGTTACGCTTTCACGACTAAACTACAGAACCGATTTTGATGAAATTTGGTACAGAGATAGATTAGAGCCTGGGAAAGGACATAGGCTACATTTTATCCCACAGCTGGGTACGATATAACCTGTAGTCCACGCGGGCGGAGCCGCGGGCGGAAAGCTAGTCATACATAAACGCCCGGACTCCTCACAAATACTTGGAGAAGATTTGAGTTGGTCGGGAATCGTTATACCCGTAACCTTCAGATCAGTAAGCATGACCAATTGGAACGACTCAGCCATCAATCAGTTAAACGCCACACGGCCACACACACAAAGACCCACCTTAAGGTTTCCCAAAACTACCATTCCGCCCGGGACTTCGTTTTCGTAAAGGTTGTTAGCCTTTTCTCCACAATACAGCAAAACTCTTGCGTCCCACTACAATATCCTTAGGAAGCGTTGGCAGCTGTTACATTCAAAGTTTTTCTTTCACTACCAGTCAAACGTGGAAGGATTGTATAAAATTAATTTTTTTACAATTGTTTTTAATTTACAAGGTAATCTACAAACCAAGTTGGAAGGATTTGGACCAGAGGCCTCTGCCTGAATGGTATGACAGAGCTAAGATTGGTATAATGATCCAATGGGGAATATTCTCCGTGCCAGGCCTGTTTGATACTGCCATTTGGAACCGGTGGCGCAGCAAAGGTACATAATGGTGGTTTATAATTGAACTGAACAAGTTTTCCCAAGGTATGCTGCACAAATGTTGACCTTGACATCACCCTTATCTAGATAAAGATAGATAAAGAATTTATTAATTGCTTTAAAACATACACACAACATACTAAACAACCACTAGTTCATACAGCAGCAGGATATCCATTTTAGACCAAGATCCCAGGGCCGCCAGACCTTACTTATTTACTCATACTATTGACATATGAATACCAGCTAGCCTGGGCCGGCGACCAATTTTCAGCTACCAGGTTTTGAAGGTACTTCCAAAAATTGCTCACTTGTCTTGAAGTCTGGGTGCTATAAGAAGTATTGTTATAGTTCCCTGAATCTCATATACAAAAATCACGGCTCAGATTGTAGGTACGAGTTTTTATATTTAATGAATTATATTCTATAAGATATCAGCAGCTAGACTTCAAGGCAAGTGAGTAATTTTTGGAAGTACCTTTAGAACCTGGTAGCTGAAAATTGGCCGTCGGATCAGGTTAGCTGGTATTCATACATTACTAGTACGTACTAGCACTACCATTTCCCACACATTTGGTTAATGAGAAAATAAGTAAGGTCTGGCGGCCCTGGGATCTTCATCTATTTGCACTACGAAGGCCGCCGCTATTGCGAGCGAGATAAGCGCGACGTCAAGGTCAACATGTGTAGCCTGATGTGCTGCCGTGTGTATTAATACACGCAATAAACAAAAAGGTTACAATGTTATTCTGGAGTGTTGTGCGTGTGTCAGAGTGCAACAAAAAGGCCGTAGCTCAGTATAAGCTTTGTCCAAAGGACAAAACACTGGTACTCACTCGTAATAGCGCCGGCTTTCGTAGGGAAAATGTGTAACCTGACTTGCTGCTGTCTGTACATAAGTCAAAATATCACAAAAAATGTTCGCATCTTCATATAACTAGAGCGATCAGTCGATTGTCAGTATTAGACGTCAACATAATTTTTTAGAGTATTTCATAGGGGTTCCCTGGAGCAAGTTGTTTAGTTACTGTGGGAAAAACACCCCCTTAAGTTTCACTAGCTAATTTAAAGTCACCCTATATTAGACTTGTCTCAACAGCTGTCTTCCTTAGTATGAAAAGCCGAATAAATATTCTGTCAGGAGGATTAGTCACGGTGCTTGCTACAGCGCTGAAATATCGTAGACTCATTTAATTTTTTTTATTTTTATTTTTTATTATAAGAAGGGTTAACTCTTGACCTCAATCTTGACCATAAAGGTCAAAGATGAGGCCGACGATGGAGCGAGTTAACCCAGAAAATGCCTATAAAGGCACTGGTACTCCCACGCACCGACGGAACACAGTAAGCTGTTTGGCGGACTTCGGAAGGAGGGTGGTCGCGAACCAGACGGCCCTTTACAGAGCCTACCACACCGCATTAGACCATAGGACGACACCTCAGATTCAGAAAAAAATGAAGTGCCGTTGCCTGGGATGGATTACTAGGAGGCAGGTCTCATTTGAGTTTCCTTAGTCGCCTCTTACGACACCCACGGAAAGAGATGGGGTGGTGTATTCTCAACCGGTCACCACACGGAGCAAAATAATGGTAAGAACCCGTTATAATATGTTACTAGAGTTAATCTGGTTCGAAAAATACTTGATTATATCTCCACGACCAGGAAGGAAAGCCTGGAAGGCGTCTGACAATCTGGCACAGGTCGCGCGTAGCCTCCAGTCATTCTTCTTGACGCAGCGATCCAAGTGGGTATTGGAATGTCTCATATCTTAGACTATATCTCACTAGTTCTAACTACTAAATCTCATGAGGTCATTTTACCATGATCTAGAATCTAGACCATCGAATCTTCTTTCTTCTAAACCTTTTCCCACTATCTGGAGTCGGCTCTCCTTGTCTGCCTTCTTTCCTGTTTTTGAGCAGTATGGCGGGACCGACAGTTGAACGTGACGGTTAAACTCTGTGTACGTTGCTTAACCTCGCCAATTAGTTTAGGTGAGCGAGCACCACTATTCTAGGAGCGTTTCTATGTTTTAAATAATTAAAACATTAAATTTCAGAAGTGCAGAAGGTCCTCAAAAAGATATACCGTCCGGACGTGAAGTACCCTGAGTTCGCGCACCTGTTCACCGCCGCCTTCTTCGACCCGGACAGCTGGGCCGAGCTCTTCGACAAGGCTGGGGCTAAGTATGCTATATTCTTATTATAAGTTAAGTATGAATTACTGAAGCTTCACCGTTTTTCATGCATTTATACAGGGTGTAAGGGAAAGTTAGCAAAAACTGAAACCATGAACTCAGACTATCTTCTGGAAAATTTCAATATTTTTCATGTTTTTTTTTATATTTTCTGCTTTAAAATTACAATATTTATTCTAGTACACTCCATTTTCCAATAAAGAACAATGATAACAGCAGCGTAAACCAAAATCAGTAATGTGCAGTACGGACACTGGCGCGGCGCGGTTTCGCGGTACATTGCGTAGCACCAAAGAAGGTAAATAGCGAAAACTTGACGTTTCCGTTAGATTTCACTATTGAAGTATTTGCTAAGCTGTCCCTTAAGCCCTACCTTGTATAATTAGATTAATGAGTGCAAGACAAGCTGAAGAGCTTCTCTGTAAAAAAAAAGAGTTTTCTAATTAGGTTGAAATGGTCAACTAAGGAGATTTAAAGACTATCTAATTTACTATCTTAAAATTTTCCCGTTACCAGAGTCAACAATCCCTAATCCAAACCTGCAAGGAACTTGCTGAAATACAGGCTAACTGCCTAGTTTAGGCACCAGTCTCCCACAATATTTTTAAAGTTTTAATTTTTTATTGTGACTCATTCTCTTGTATTCATATGTATTGTGGTGAGGAATAAGTAAATTTATTATTTATTTAATATCCTTGAATTCCCAGGTACATCATCCTCACGAGTAAACACCATGATGGCTTCACACTCTTCCCAGCAAATACATCTGTTCACTGGAACTCATATGAAATTGGCGCTCATAGAGACCTGGTCCACGATTTGGGCCAAGCCGTAGAGAAGAGGAACTTGGAATACGGCGTGTATTACTCCCTTTACGAATGGTTTAGCCCTATGTATGTGAAGGACAGGAATAACAACTTCAGAACGAAGCAGTTTTCTAACACGAAAGTCTGGCCAGAAATCGTACATCTGGTGAACACGTATCTTCCGTCAATCTTATGGGCTGATATTGAAAGAGATGATATTGCAGCCGATTGTGGCTATTGGCATTGCTTGAATGGTCTGGTTTGGTTGTACAATGAAAGTCCAGTGAGGCATAAGGTGGTGGTGAATGACAGATGGGCTAAAGGGACTCGCTGTCATCATGGAGATTTCCATACGTGTGGAGCGAAGTATAATCCGTATGGTAAGTGGATTCTATTTGACGGAGTTTCATGATAATGGGATAAGTAGATGCCAAATTTTTTTTATTGTCGAAATTGAAGCTTTAATACCTTATAAATAGCCTGGTGTAAATAGTTTTTTTAAATCTTTAAAAATAATAAAGATATGAACGTTTAAATCTCTTAATTAGACAGAGAGGGAAATACTAAACGATCACGTCACAGTTGAGTCCCGCCATATAATTTCAATACAAAATTTCGTTTTGTAAGAAAGAGTCAGACTAAAATGTTAGATCAGTAGGCTATATTTTTTTTTATTTCTCGACCATTTTCATATATGATATGATAACAGAATTCGAATTCTGTTATCATATCATATTAAGTATGTTAATATATGTATTATTGTCTTAATAAATATATGATATTGAATATCAGTCTTCTACCCAATGAGGTACATACTAGACGCGACATAGGCGGAGAAATCCAACATTTTCTGCAAGCAATTCCAGTTACGATTTTCCTACCCTACGGTTGCCTGGCAAAATTTGCTTTCAAGCAATAAGACCTTGTTGTACACTATGTTTTATGTCCATGTTATTGCACTGTATGTCCTTATGCACAAATAAAGTATATTGTCAAGGGCGTCGCCAGCGCTTGGCCCAGGTGGGGGCAAGTTAATAAGTATTATGGAGGATGAAAAAAATATGAATTGTAGGTACAGTCAAGAGCATGAAGTTTTACACTTGTAGCGCGAGTCTTTGCTTCTATGGTGAATTGGCGTTTCTAATAAGAACGGTTCCAACTTTGGTTGCTTTGCAGTTGGGTACATTTTTTCACCTCTAGGGGGGGGCAGCTGCCCCTCCCTGCCCCTCTTGGCGACGCCGTTGTATATTGTACTGTTTACTAGCTTCCCGTTCTCGTGGGAATTTTAAGTATGAATGAAGAGTGAGACCTTCCTCGGAAACGAATTTCAGTCTTTTGTGAATCTAGCGTCTTATTGAACATCGTATATACTTTATATCCATTTCAAATCAACTGTCCAATGAATACAAGGCTATTTTGCAGACACGAAACTAGTCCTGCATACATTTTTCCATTGATTTGTATTAAACAAGCCGCAAAAATAAGTTGGTTTCATAAACTTATTATTGCAGTTAAATATGTATTATCATCTATGCGAAGAAGATGGTAAGCAAATTTTTCCAACACCATTGTTGGCTTTGTAATCGTAGGACCGGCGGTTTGAAACAAAGTATAGACCTAAGAATATGTATTTTTTTCAGGACAATTGCATGGCCAAAAGTGGGAAAATTCATTTCCCTTAGATCGTGAATCTAAAGGTTACAGACGTAATATGACTTTCTGGGATGTGTTAAGTATAGACGAGCTGATAAAGACCGTTGTCAAAACGGTTAGCCTGGGAGGTGAGGTGAAGAAAACTCTATTTTCTCTTAGGTCATTTCCTTCTTTTTCTCTCCTATTTTTATAGCATCCTCTTTTTTCATTTCGCTTTTTAAAAAAAAAAAAATACCGCTACACACCTTAAAAAAACCGCTTTTCCCTTGTGTCGTGGGTCCCTCGGAACACACATAAAGACAAACACAAACACCCATGACCCGAGAACAAACATCTGCTTTTCACACAAATGTTTGCCCCGACTGGGGATCGAACCCAGGACCCGCCGATCAAGAGGCAGCGTCACTACCACTCGACCAAGCCGGCCGTTCTTGCGTTCACTGTTTCTCTATTCTTTCTTTTCCTAATTGCTAGCAGAAAAATCGCATACGATTTCGACAGATCGATTTCGTAGATTGCTGTATTTTGTTTACATCTTTAGTTTAAATCATTTTGTGCAGAAGCAATGTATGTAGCAACTCTTTAGTAATTTGAGTTCTTCTTGTCAAGAGTGTGACTAACCCTGGTGTCAGAGTTTTTAAACCACCAAAATGGACTCTGACGTGGTTTTAACAACTATAGTCAATAGAAAATAGCCTACTCCGACAGCTTAACGTGCCCTCGGAATCACGGAAACACTCGTGGTAAATTGCCACTTTGGCCACGCATCAGGTTCCCTGTCTCTGTGTACGATGTTCAACCTCATGATCAGCTGAGATCAGTGAGCGCCCCTGGGTTACGTACTCTTCGGTAATTAAAAAGAAAAAAAAAAACTTTATTTTCACTCAAAAACAGTTTACATTATTGATACGGGGGCTGGAGTCTCCTTTTAAGTTTTTTTTTAAACTTGTGTTAGGAGGCACCGCTCTTCCTTTAGGTGTCACATACATCAGGTGAGTAAACTAAAATAGGAAGTGTACAACTACTTAGATTAATGATATTTTTTATAAACAGCTTTTACTTAATTTAAAAATGTTCATGAGTTCAGGCAGTAAAGTACTTAATGATAATTTAAATAAAAAGAAAAAAAAACAATTAGGGTGTGACTGAGAATACCTATGAGTGACGTGTGTGTGTGTGTGTGTGTGTGTGTGTGTGTAGGTGTGTGGGTGTGAATGTGTGTGGGTGTATATGTTTATGTGTGTGTGTAAGTGTGTATCGTGGGTTTGTGTGTATCCCCTTTTAATCCTATGTTATGTTAGGTTAATTTGAGTTTGTATTTTTGAAGGCTTTAAAATTTCAGGAAACGTCCTGATAAACATAGGTCCGACGAAAGAGGGTACCATTCCACCTGTGGTCCAAGAAAGATTAATCCAGTTGGGCGAATGGCTACACGTTAACGGTGAAGCTATTTACTCCAGCTCTCCATTTTTCTACCAGAATGACTCCGTCACCAATGATGTCTGGTATGTTCATAACTCTATAATTAAAAATTCGATTGCTTATGGTTTTTTAACGCCAGCCTATTTTGATCAAATAAAGCTAAGGACCATCTCAATCCCGTCAGCCTTCAAACAAAAAAAAACTGCATCGAAATCGGTAAATTAGTTTAGGAGCTACGTTACTACAGACAGTCACACAGATACACAGACATACAGATACACATATACACACGTCAAACTTATAACACCCCTCTTTTTTTTCGGGAGTTAAAAAATACAAAATTTTAAATCAAGACAAACTCATATACACTGGGCGTCAAAAATAAGTAGTACACTTTTCAAATTGCAATTACTCCTAAACTATAGTAGTTACACTTATGAAATAAAAAGCAGTTTATAGTAAACTTAACGAAGTTTATTAAAGTTATATTTTATTTGGCATGAATAAAGTTTCAAACTTAAAATTAAGATAAATACTAAAAAGTATCAATTTTTAACGATATGTCAACCACTTAATTTTCACGTTTTGGAACTTTTTCACAATTTAATAACTTGTGTTGCCGCCTCGGGCTCTAATTACAGCTTGGATCCGGTTTGGCATGCTGAACACTAAGTTTCGGAGGCGGTGTTGGGGAATATTTTCCCATTCTTCTATCAGCGCATGTTTTAGAGCCCTGAGTGTGGCAGGAGGTGGACTGCGCCTTCTGACTAGCCTCCCAAGCTCATCCCAGGCGTGTTCAATCGGGTTGAGATCTGGGCTTCTCGATGGCCAAGCCATCAAGTTGATGCCAACCTCCTGAATGTACTCTTGTACGTGGTGAGCAGTGTGTGGCCGGGCGTTATCATGCATTAGGATGGCTCCATCACCCATATTTATTAAATATGGCCCTGCATACTCGTTGAGGATCTCCGAGGCATATCTTTCACCAGTCAAAGTCCCATTTTCTATTACCACAAGCTCTGTGCGACTCTCTGAAGAGATACCAGCCCATACGTGTACAGAGCCCCCGCCATATTGGACTCTTTCCGAGATACAAGCTTGAATGTATCGCTCACCGGGTCGTCTGTAGACTCTCCGCCGTCCATCTGAAGTGTATAAAGAGAATCGAGACTCATCTGTGAATAAAACTCTAGCCCATTCTTCTTCGCCCCATTGTACGTGTTGACGGGCGTAGCGTAGTCTTGCTACGCGATGCTCTGTCTCAAGTTTGGGGCCATTTGCTGGTCTTAGAGGCTTCAGGTTAGCTTCAGCAAGTCTTCTTCTCACTGTACTCTCACTGATGTAGTCTGTTCGGGTCCGAAGAAGCTGTTGCTGAACCTCAACTGCATTAAGGTGTCGATTTCTTAACACAGTGGAAACAATAAAGCGATCTTCTCGGGTACTTGTGCACCTGGGTCTGCCATTACCTCGTCTCCTTAGATGGTTTCCAGTCTCTTCGTACCTTTGCTTTACTCGCTGAACCGTTCTTAAAGTTACACCCACCCTCCTTGCAGTACGACGCATACTGATGCCCACTTCGAGAAAAGCTAAGATTCTTGCACATTCTTCTGGTGAAAGAGGCATGATTAGTCAAATTTACTCTCTGAAGATACCTATGCTTTTCAATTACAATTGCTTTATCAGCAGCGAATGTGTCAAACACAAAAATCCTAAGTAAGACAACACCTTTCAACAGTTTAAAAAAAGTGTTTTTATTTATTCGTTTTTTTTAAAGTCAAGCATTATAAGTTCTTATAATGCATGAAATTTTTATTGAATAAGATTAAATTTTCTTTTTAACCTTTTTTGTTTCAAAGGTCTAAGTTTTATAGTTTGGGAGAAATCGCAATTTTAAAACTGTACTACTTATTTTTGACGCCCAGTGTAATACAGCAAACCGCAACATACATCATACATATTGGAGTGACGTTAAATTAGCTGAACTGAACAACTTTCCCCAAAAAAGCCCACATCAATTCTCAAAACATTTTCCAACCTCAAATTGTGATAAGCAGTGATAGTCCAGTTGGTAATGAGCCAGACTTGTGATCGGAAGGTCGCGGGTTCAAATCCTGGTGCGGGCCTGTACCACTAAATTCGTCTTTTCGGAAGGAAAAGGAACCTGAAGGAAAACATCGTGATGAAACCAGCCTGTCAAAAAAAATTCATTTTCGAAAGACGAGCGGTGCACCAACCCACATTGGGCCAGCGTGGTGGACTATGGCCTAAAACCCCTTCGTGTTTCGAAGGGAGGCCCGTGCCCTTCGTTGGGGACGTATATGGGCTGATGACGAACCTCAAATGTAGCTGATTACTCAATTTGTATGGAGAGACGGATATTTTGTTAAATACGTATATTTCAGCCTATGTTCCTAGGCTAAAATATACGTCCTTAATTTTCGCTAGCATATATAAAGTAGATAGCGGTAAAGAGTATCTTTAAACTTTCTGTTTTCTAGGTACACATGTACAAAGACCTACTACGATGGTCATAACCCATCAGCCATGCCGGCAAACGAGACAGTGGTGAAGACCATATATGCAGTGTTTTTCACGTGGCCCATCAGCAACTTCATTAAATTAAGACCAGATTTATTTAAGTCTACGAAGAAATTTGCGATTCGATTGCTAGGGCAGTCAGAGGATTTAATTGTAAGTACTTTTTGCACCATTATTATTATAAAATGAAATTGTTTTACTTAACTTCCATGTTGAGTCGCTTTTCGATATGTATGTTTATGTCATTGTCACATTGTCAAAGCAGTAGTATTGTCGACTCGACTGCGCGACGCAAAGGAGAGTAAGTAATGTGTTTATTATCAGTCTATGTATGTATGTATGTTTGTACCTTTGTGGCACTATTAAGACCAAACGCGTGGGCCGATTTTGATAAATGACACGGCGCGAATGTCATAAAAAGTATAAAAATTTTTAAAATTCAAAATGACTGATTTTAGACGCCATAATGTGAAAAAGAAAAACATGAAAATCTATGAAATATGTCCAGTGGCGTATGGTTGAATAGGTATTTAAAAATCATTGTTAGGTTTCTCATACCGTTTTTCAATCAGAATGACTGTTTAGGATCTATAACGATTTAAAGTTGGTTACTAACGATTTTCACTTAAATATAGGCTTTTAATTCGGAAATTGTTCAATTTTTATGCAAGTGAGATAAATATACAGCTAATGAAAAAACCAATAAACAAATATAAATATCTGACCCTAACTAAAAAGTGTAAAATAAAATAAATTTATTTAAAAAATATAAAACCCGACTCTCGACTATAGGACTTACTTGATTTTTCTTTTCAGCTTTTATTACGCAGTCGGGTTTTTTAATTTATTAAATTAATTTATTTTTTTACTAAGTAAGATAAAATTATAATCGCCTTGTATTACTTTGTGAACTGCTTTTTCACATTATCGGACTTTTTTATAACATTAATGCAACCTAAGCTAACCGAACCTAAGAAAGCCCAACCTAACATATCCTTGCATATACTAATTTCATGCAAGCCTTTTCATACATTTTTGTTTCGTGGAATTGTAACAATACTGTGCAAATTGTAATGTCACGAGTGAATATAATTTTACTGGTGAAATTGAACGGTTAATTTACGGTTGGTGAATTGTACGGTTTTTTAAATTTTTCGGTGACATATGTTTGTTCGCACACTTCAACACTTTGTTATATTATGAATACATCGTTGTTGTACGTATACATATGGAACATCTTTCAACTTAGGGAACATAAGTTCCATCAAAATCGATGTTTCTAAAATACCTCTTTCTGAGAAAATTAAGTGAAACCTCCATCGGGCCAGCCAGCGTACCTTTTCTATATACACGATGTGTCAAAAAATTGATAATATTTTTTGACTAAGATGAGATGATTTACCGTAAGTTTTCGGTATTTAGTTCTCCCTTAGTAAATCGTTAATCTTCTATATCTATACATATTTGAGGAAAGATTTGATTGATTGTTTGTTTGCATTGAATAGGCTCCGAAACTACTGGACCGATTCGAAAAATTCTTTCACCATTAGAATCCTACATTATCCGGGATGAACATAGGGTACATGATTTTCCCAAATTCCCACGGGAACGAAGTCCCGAGCGGAAAGCTATTAATAAATAAGTAGAAAGGGAGTGAGGTTTCACTCTTGAAAACCATTCAACCGATTTTGATAAAACTGGCGCGGGAATATTAATTCATTCATTAATTGTTTCAGTGGTCAACCAGTGAAACGGGTATTAACATCCTGCTTCCAGACAAAGCCACAATAAAAACCTCGTATGCCTGGACGCTGAAAATAACGCCCATTCGATCGAGTTTATTATTAAGGACTGTCTCGATGGACTCAAGATAATTTGATCACTGACCGTTATGATAAATAAATAAATCGTTTATGGACAAAAAAGGTTTACAATTTGTTTTGAACCCAGGCTCCCAAACTATATTGGGAGATGATCTGAAATGGTTTTTTAAACCTTCGCGCGATTCTTGCACACCCGTGTTGTGATCGGTTGAGAATAACACAACCCCATTTCTTTCCGCGGGTGTCGTAAGAGGCGACTAAGGAAACACAAATGAGACCTGCCTCGTTTTAATCCACCCTAGGCAACGACACCTCAATTTGTTCTGAATCGGAGGCGTCGTCCTATGGTCTCATGCGGTACCACTCTGTGAAGGGCCGTCTGGTTCGCGACCACCCTCCTACCGAAGTCCAACGCCAAACAGCTTGCTGTGTTCCGTCGGTGCGTAGGAGTACCAGTGCCTTTTGATAGGCAATTTCTGGGTTAACTCGCTCCATCATCGACCTCATCTATGTCCTTGGTCAAGATTGAGGTCAAGAGTTAACCCATCTTATAATAAAAATAAAAAACCCCGTGTGTGCAGGATTTGTATCGCACGCGCCGTAAACAAGTAATATGTATTTTTTTTAATCAAACTTTATTTATTGAAGGTTTTATGTAACGCGACCGTCATCTTGACATTATATCTTAAATATCTTAAATATCTTATTATTTTTAAAAATAAAAATTATTCCTTACTCTTAAATATTTTTTATACAGGGCTTTAGGTAAATCTCGTTCAACCTCTCGGTTGAATCTCTTTCAGTGCATGAAACTGAACAACTTTCCCCAAGGAACATTAGGTCGAAATACGAAAATAAATTTTAATCACCTATACAAAATGCGCTATATGCTAATGAATTTCGTATGGTAACTCAGAAAAGTTGTTTAGTTTCATGGACTGATTAACCACCCGAGAGGTTGAAATAGATTTACCTAAAGCCCTGTATAAACAGATAAGCTTCTTGGCCAAACCAGATTCTAGGAGGGCCAAGATGCTGTTCACCATGTAGATATAAATAAATAAAAATAACGTTTATTGTCAAAAAATACAAATAATCGTGTACTAAGTTTAAATAATACTGTGACAAAAGGTACAAGCTCGCAAAAGGTATAGCCGAATATTCGTCTGTTGCCGACTGAGTGAGGGGATGGAAAAAAGTACTAATTAATCCCTTACAAAATTGATTCTTATTTGAAGAATGCTCGTTTTGATTGCAAGACAGACCCTTACACGTGGTCTGCAAACTCAAACCAGTATGCCAAATGGGCTATGTGCAAGATTTTTAAAATAATTTGATTTTTTTATTTTAAGCAGGTTTAAGGTCCCATATTCAAATAAAAAATATATCGAATAATTTTGATCATAGATATAAAAATAATTAATTTTTAAAATTTTGGTTACGATTTGTTGCTTATTACAGCATTCTACAGATGCACTCCTTTGCCAAAGTAAAAAAAAAACGATTGACAGTTGATTAACATATAACCTATACCGTTGCGTTTTTGAGTTTAAGTTCAACATTTAAGTTTCAATCACAGACTAACTAGAGAAACGTTTCAATGTACTTACGTTTAAATGATCCTCACAGCAAAAAAGTGGACGTTTGGGACAATTGCTGTCAACCATTTTACACCAACTTTCTTTTAATTCCTTTGGAATGGTAACAAACGTCAAATCTGGTGAGTTAATGTCAGTGTTTGAACAAAGAGGTATAAAACATTTTTTGGTTCTCTCCACCGCTGTAACTCGTCAGATGCCATGTTGAGTAGCAAAGCCTGCTGCGCTGTCGTTATTAGTGTTATTCCACAAATCCAAAGAATATTAATCACTATCGTTGAAGCAGTTCTCGGAGTCCGGTATGAATAAGGTGTAGTCGTGAGAAAATCGGTCAAAATCTAGCACTACAAGTCCGTGCAAAGTTAAATCGTAATCCGGTATGCGGTAGCAGTAAAAGACTTCAGAAAAAAATAACCAAAAGCAAAAATAAAACTCAAAAATAAACAACCAAATACAAAATGAAATAGGTTATGTTTTTTTTTATTGACATGACGGCTTGGCAAAGAAACGATTGTATAATGCCGTATTTATGATTAGTTTACCCTACTGAGAAACTTTTAATCATTATATTTTTATTTCAAAAGATATATTTTTTATATATATATTTTTTTTTGGAAACGGGACCTTATTCCTTTATGTTAAATAAAAAATTAAACGAAATTAAAAATATTTTTAAAATGTCGTACATAGCCCATTAATACAATTTGTTAAAAATTGTATTAATTTGGCAGTAGTGTGTGCAGTGAAAGACTGTTTTCGGAGGCAGGCTTTTACCAGCGAATGCAGAGAAACTGGTATTCATTCATCACAATCTGCGTCGAATTAATTTTAAATATTAAAACAACTGAATTACCCTTCTAAATAAATATTTTTTGATTGAAATACGTCTTTATTTTACTTTATTTTAAGTATTTGGTATTCGGCCGAATAGTGCCGATATTCGGCCGTATAAAAAAGTGGCCGAATAGGCCGAATGCCGAATAGTTGCCGAATATTCGTTGTATCTCTAATGCAGGAATACAAACGTAGATAGAGGGCAACATTTGCCAAGCTGCATCCTCATCGCTTCACTCCGACCACACTCTTTAGTAATTTGATACACATCTTCAACTCTATAACACAATCTGAAATTTAGAGAGACTATTTTATGCATAAAAACTCCCGTCTAAAAGAATCTTCATTAGCTTAATCTCTTTTAATTTTTAACAAGAGCCAGCCCCAAAAACCGGTTCATCCGGAGTCATTATCCGGATGCGAATTTTAACCGGAGCGCCGGAACTTTCTAGTTTATCGCGGTACAAAGCGGCTTGTGGTTAGCGGGTATGTTCTTGATGTTCCTAAATAACATAGCTCATTATTATTCAAAAAAAAACAAGTGTATGACTTGGTGTCTTTAATATCAGTTAGCGAAACAGTTACAGTTCTATGGGTAGAATCAGTCACTTAACTTTCGTAACACCTAAACGAATGGACCGATTTCGATACGATTTTTGTTCTTGTTTGAAAGCCGACGTAATCGAGATGGTTTTTAGCTGTATTTGATCAAACTTAGTTCAGTCGTTTAAAAGTTATGAGCAATCGAATATCGAGGGTGAAACAAAATTTTTAATTCGTTTAGAGTTATTAGGTTTTTTGAATCACCTTGTTACAGAGCTCTGGCACTTTAAAACCTTCTAAAGAAACTCATACAATGATGGCTAGGCATTAAGCGATACCCTTAACCTTTCCTTGCCATCTCTCTTCAGCAGCTTGTAATGTCATATATCCCGAAGAGAAAACGATAGCCCATGGTGAATAGTGGCTATTGAATGAAGTGGATACAAGCCAGAGTCCCAATATTTGGATGATGGATGGACCGTTTGGGACTATTCAATCAGCAGAATAGCGTTCTCATGCAATCGGACCACTACTACTTGCTCATGCTATCCTGGTATTCAAATTAAGCTGCTTCAAATTACAATAACTGTAAAATTTTAAAGGTTGTGTCATCGTCATCACTGACATTTATCGCTTAAAACTTCATAGCTAACTGCCGTACTCAGAGACGTCAATTAAAGTTAAGTACTGTTAAACTCTGATGTTGCCTCTTTCACTCTTGTTGAAATAAACAAGGATAGCATGACATTTAATTACTTCTCAACTTTAATTGACGTCTCTGAGTACGGCAGTAAGGGCCATTTCGATCACGTCAGCTTTCAAACAAACAAAAATAACTACATCGAAATCGGTCTATTCTTATAGGAGCTACAATGACACAGACAGACACACAGATACACAATCTAATAATATCTACACAAATAAACGCTATACTCCCAAAAGACCACACTAAAGAACATACACGAACACCCAATGAGCCGAGAACAAACTTCTGCTTTTTACACAAATATTTGCTCTAGAATCGAACCCAGGACCTGTCAGGACCCCCTCGACCAAACCGGCTGTCCATACGATACCGATTCGAGAAATACTAGTAGCCCTTCGTTCAACCAGATTTAAATGGAACCGCCGCGTAGCACATTCGTTCGGGATAAAAATGACGAAATATCATCGGGAATAACTTTATACGGCCGCGGCGGCGGGGGTGGTCGGTCGTGCATACATGGAATCCGTCAATATGTGGATACATTTATCATAAAGGATACATTTATCATAAAGGATACAGAAAGTTTATTAGGTTCAAGGTTTACAGGTAAGGTATGGTTATGGAAATACTCATATAGTTTCCAAGATTTCTAATGAAACGTGTTAATGTTCTTAGAAGACTGATCTACTTTTGGTTTCGTGTCTAATTGAAACAAGAAAAATCTGCTATGCTAATAGATATTATACATAGAATTGTATTTATTAAAATTATAATACAGTGCTTTTTTAATATCTCTCGGCAAACAGTGTCTGTCTCGTTACTGTCAATTCCAAAATACGAAATTTGCCGAACCACAATAAGAAAATTTAAGCTGTACTATTTTTTAACACATAGTTAAATAACACAAAAGTATTACAGCCGCCTTTGTTTGGCATTGAAAACATTTATTATAATTATATGTGAATTAGTAAGTATATGTCTAATACAGGGTTTCCCAACCAGTGAGGCGCGCCCCCGTTGGGGGGCGTCCAGCGGTTCCAAGGGGGGCGCAGAGGTCCCTGATTTCTGCCTATAAAAATAATACTTTTTTATAGTTGATTATCTATTGAATAGATTCTATTCTATTGTCATATGAATAAAAAATAAACACCCTCATTTTTATCACTTTATCATTTTTTGTTTAATTTTCTTATATAAACTCCCAATTTCAGCCCCTAGAGGGGGCGTAGGATTTTAGCTCAACGTTAGGTGAGGCGCATAGGTTAAAACGTTGGGAACCCCTGGTCTAAAAAGACAATCGAAGCCGTGTGGTGATCGGCTGAGAATAACACCACCCCATCTCTTTCTGTGGGTGTCGTAAGAGACGACTAAGGAAACACAAATGAGACCTGCCTCCTAGTAATCCATCCCAGGCAACGGCACTTCATTTTTTTCTGAATCTGAGGTATCGTCTCCTATGGTCTCATGCGGTGTGGTATGCTCTGTAAAGAGCCGTCTGGTTCGCGACCACCCTCCTAACGAAGTCCGACGCCAAACAGCTTGCTGTGTTCTGTCGGCGCGTGGGAGTACCAGTGCCCTTATAGGCATTTTTTGGGTTAACTCGCTCCATCGTCAACCTCATCTTTGACCTTATGGTCAAGATTGAGGTCAAGAGTTAACCCATCTTATAATAAAAAAATTATAAAAAGCCTAGATGGCATCGAAAAAAAAAATTCTATTAGTATTAATAGGTCCATGAAATTTTCTCATCACACACAGTTATAAGGACCTAAAATGTTATAGCGAGGTGGAGTGTGTACCTATGACAATATCTGTCACGCACACATGCCCATGATTGTCAGCCTGTTTTTCATGGATAGCTTTGCACATATGGGCCATTCATTATGTAGTGTATCGTGATCGTGTTTTACTGTTTAATCTTGCCTTTTATATGTGTTGTGATGTCCGTTATAATAAATTTTTCTTTCTTTCTTTCTTTCATTTATTACGTAAGACGATTTAGGGGGGAGGGGGGTCGACCATGTCTTATTTTTTCTTACAAGGGGGTGGGAGGGAGTCTCGATAGTTCTTACGTAAGATCACAAAAATGCGCAAAGTTAAAATTATACATTTAAAAGCGCGGGCAAAGCGATTAAAACCAGATTTTATTAATACCACCAAAAAATTGAAATTATAAGAACCTGCTTTGTAAGTTCAAAAATAAACATTAGAACAAATCAAACGTGTATTTTTTTTTCTTAAGATTCTTACGTAATAAATATTAAACAGAGGGGGTCAGCCTATTCTTATAATAGGGGGGGGGGGGAGGGTTCAAAAACTAGCAAAAAACGTAACAAATGAATGGCCCCATAAGGATACACAACACAAGACATAACAAACCACACAACACATGTTATGTACCTAATTATTCTAAGATTATATCTTCAACGATGATCTATTGACAATAGAGTCGACAAAACAGGTCTAATTACTAATAAGCATGTTCGATGGTACTCTTTTTTTCTTTTCAAAAAGATTTTTTTCTTTTAAAAAGAACACCCCTCGAAATTTCTTGCCTATTCTTCTCTGGGGAAGACTGCACCTTTGCGAATAGGCGTAGTCAGTAGAGTAGAGTCAAAATGACGATTATGTATGTATGTGTTTAAATCCTTTAATGTAGGTACTACATTTTTTTTTACCAGCCCATATACGTCCCCACCGAGGGGCACGGGCCTCCCTTCGAAACACGAAGGGGATTTAGGCCATAGTCCACCACGCTGGCCCAATGCGGGTTGGTGGACCGCTCGTCTTTCGAAAATTTTCTTGGACGGGCGGGTTTCATCACGATGTTTGTGTACTACGTTACTTTGACTTATTTTAAGTAACATCCTGAATGTTCTTTAAAATTAAGCTATTTTTACTTTGACTTTGTAAATATGTAAAGGTTCACATTGTATCTAAAAACTACTGTGTTTGATTACGAATCACAGTTACAATGAAAGCTTAGAAACAGACTTATCGAGTTACAAATAGGTTCACTCGGCTTTTCGTGGAGCCTAATTCCACGAAAGGGCCTATTTTCGTGTTTGCTAATTGTGAGGGGCTATTATGTAATCAGTGTAATATTAGCAGGTGTACCCGTAGCGGTCCAGCGGTTCCAGGGTTACAGTGGTTGGACTTCAAAATAGTCTAATTGCTGCAATTGGACGTAACTTTACAAAACTGGAGGTTATTTGTAGGTAGAGTGGTGCAAAATAAGCAAAAATCCACTATTTTGAATTTAAGAAAAAATATGCGACTTTTCATACCCAAAGGTTACCTGGAAGAAATCGCTTGAAGCGATAAGGTCGCCTATATTGTACCTTTTGTAAAATTACTTGTAATTGTCTCATCATCGTATTTATTTTAAAATTGTGCAATAAAGTATATTGTATTGTATTGTATAAAAGTTTCTCTAACTAATTAAAAGTCATCTCATATTTATAGGAATCTAATATGTAACGGATTCGATAACATTTGTCAAATTAGCTAAGTCCTGTTTTCGTAGACATATAAAAAATAAGTGATTTTATCTTATATTTTATTTATTTGTATTTATGTATTTTAACGTAAACACGTTATAGTTAAATTCTCTTTTCGTCAAGTCTTCCAATCGTAAGGTACAATCATTCATAAAATTATTATTGCTGTTTCTAATAATAATAAGTTGAACGCAATCACATCAAATTACAATTTTGATTAACATGGCTTCCCAGCCGGGACAGTTAGGCTAGATTTATTAAGGTTCAAATTAAATGATAACAATAGTTACGGTGCAAAACAAAGGGTTTTCGCATTTTGCATCGAAATTGTAGTTGTAGTTCGGGCCGATAGTGAAGGACGCACAGAGGGTGGTGATTCGGTTTGAAAATAGTACGTTATGCTACAAGTGTGCCAAGTTGGATATTACATTAGAGGCGAGTTTAGAGCCGAGAATGTACTATTCAATGCGCACGCGTGTCATACGACGTTTTTCAACACATTTGCGAGGAAAGAAAGAAATAAAAACTTTCTTTTGATATTGACGGCAACAAACTATCACTTGCATGTTGCGCCTTGGAAAGTATTTTTGGCGGTCCACGTAGGTTTCCTGTTCTGCACTTGAAGAAGAAATTTTTTGTGTTGTATTTCTGAAATCAATAACAATCTGATGAATACAAATGCCGTTTGTGAAAACCAAGTGAAAACATCTGAAAATTCGGAAAAGATGCGCGATTATTTTTTCCTTTTTTCGCTCGCAAAATGTGATTCACATTGACAAGAATGCCATACAGCCAAATAAAAAAAACTTAACTATATATTTTCATCTTTTAGCATAAATAAATGATAATTTTCTGTTAAATTTAAATGATTTAGTGGAATTATATTTTTATTTACAAATAGTTTTATATTTACACTTAATTTTAAATATAAAATAAGATCTAATCTCTTTGCTGAAATTAAAAAAAAAACATTACGTATTAGTGCTTTATTTTTATTACTCACGGGCTGGGTAATACATATCATTATGAACCTTAAAACAATGAAATAAGACCCACTTTATGAGCAAATGTGTTGAAAAATATTTTGGACTCGTGGCAGTCTGTCCCGTTGCACGAGCGTGGCTGATTCTAATTGAAATATATACAATACATATCTTGAGGCATACACCTCAAGATATGTACTGTATAATAATAATCAAACAAACGTAAGCTCATCTTTTGTAAAATGTGTTTGAAACTATTACATAACTATCTGTCTCTGGGGTGGGAGACCCGGAGGAGTCCTATAGCACAGGCCTTGGCTTAGTTTAGGCTCCGGACTCATTGGGCCTTTTTATAATTCCAACGGCACGGCACGGCAATTCAAAATTTGAATTGCCATTGCCCCCCATGTTCTCAGCTTCTAGTATTACTATTACATAGGAGGCAATGGTAATACAATTTTGCCGTGCCGTTTTCGAATTATAAAAAGGCCCATTCAGATAAGAAAGTTCTCTCTAATTAAGCTATTTAGTAATACGGTTCTTTATCTGTTAAGAGCAAATAAATTAATATTATTAAAAAGATAGAAAAATTGTAGGGAGCTCAATAAAGAGCACGCGTGAAAGAACCCAGAATCTCAAGATTCGGTCCAGTTCCTGTCTGTATGACCCAAAGGTGTCGGGAGTATCATGGGTGGTGGAGGGAAAAGATTCCTGCCGCGAGTCTGTCGCATTGTAGCTGCAAGGAATGTCAAAAAAAAATTTTTGGTAGTTTCCATACTCGTTGCACATACATTAACAGAGTTTTTCTGTAGACCAGTCTGCTGACACCTAATGCTCCAAAATACTCAGCATAGCTAGCACGGCCCGCGACAAACTTACGCGTTATGCCACTCTGATGACAGTGAAACTTCACTTTGATTGTGTGCTTCTCGGTATGCTTGAGTTGCTAATGTTGATTCTGATGAGTTAATGTTGAATCTGTTGTGATCTGACGCTGATATCTACCTAATATCAGCAGCTCGAGCAAGATCTGCTCGCGCGCGGAATGCGCCGCGGGAGCTAAGGTCGTTAATTCGGGCCTATCTCAAAATGTCAACATTGACAACGCCAGAGAGCGAGCAAGTGGCGAGCCGCTCGAGTTTGTCGTGTATCATGCTCGAGCTGCTGGCTTGGGATTTGGCTTGTGATTTACTGAATAGTTACCAGTTCCCATCACTACATGTCACAACACAGTTCAGAATTTCTAATTTAAATCCCACTCAGTTTATTAGTTCTGACTTTGTTGTCAACTGTTTTCTGATTTGATTGTTGGCGGTAATCTAACGAACGCAACTTTTAATTGCTTAATTTAAATTTGGAAGTTTATCCAAAACTGCCACGTCGTGTTTCAGTCACATTCTTTTTAATTTGCGATATCTGTAATACACCATACCACACATACACACACACACACACAAGATAACGATTGTATTTAAGTTTTAATACTTAATATTATTACTTAGGTGTTAATATACTACTAAGCACTCTTGACATGTATGTACGACTATATGGGAAGACACTGTATCCTGTAACACAGTTTAAAAACTACCACGGGATACAGAAGGTCTACGTAATTTGTATTTTAATATTTGAAAAATAAAGTTATTCTTATTCTATTCTTATTCTTATAATTATTTAATTTGTTATTAATTAAATTCTTTAATCTAACTTTTCGGCTTACCTTTCTATGTAGAATACTTACAGTTCTTAGAATGTTTTGTCATGGTTACGTAACAATTATTGTAAACAAAATCAGCTTTATGGTTTTGCGTAAATAATAGTTAAAAGAACTTTGAAGAATTAAAAACTTCGAGATACAAGCCAAACCTTTGATAATTAAACAAACTAATTTAATAATAAACAGTTTCTATTAAATGTATTCATTAAATCTATCCTCATATACACGCGAAATTGTATATGTATGGATTTTTGTTCCTCTTTCACGCTCAAACGGCTGGACCAATTTTGATAAAATTTGGTATGAAGGTAGCTGAAACCCCGGATTAACACATACATAATATTCCCAAATTTTTTCTTTTGATTTTCTTTCGAACCGTGATCAAACATCCAAAAGGATCAAAATCGTCTTTTCATCAACCGAGCCCATGCTTATTTAACAAGTATCAAGTACATTTTAATTAAAGCCAGTTGACATCTAATAAACTCCTCTTACAAGTACAGTCAGGGACTTAATTTAAGACCCATTTGGAGGTCGAGTTGAGTCTAAAACAAGTTTAATAGTTGCGAATAGTTGTCTGTAACATCGATACACGATGAACGCTCTTTAAACAAATTAAAAAAAGGAAGAGGTATTCAATTTAACTGTAAATATGTTTTTTTGTATGTTTATTATGCATTACTCCGTCAATTATGAATTAATTTGGATGATTTGTTTAAATGGTAGGTAACACTTCAGAGGTAGTCTCGCATAATTATTCCCCCGTTCCCAGTAGTTTTTTTTATATTTTTTATATTTCATTTATACAAAGGTAATCAACAGCATAACGTAAAAAGTATAGAATGTAACGTCTTAGATAATATACATAGCCATTACAGATGGCCCTGGATTAGCTAATGAGCGTTGACGTGAAAAATGATGTAACAAATTATTTTAAGGGCAGCAGAAATGAAATGAGATGAATAGTATTTATCACAAGTACGAATGAATAATGTAAGTAACACATTTGTCCAAAGTATCAGGCCTGATGTGCTCTCAGTTGTTTACGAAATACTGTTGAAACATACAATAAGTTAATCAAAGGATATAAAGAAAATACAACAACATTAATATAAACTAAATTCGAACGAAAGAAAGTGACTTGCAGATGGGTAAGACCGAGTAGTCTTACCAGTAGTACTACTAGGAGTTTCCTTACCAATAGACTTACTAGTAATTGACTCAACGATTTTTTAAAATTCGACAAAAACAAAAAAAAAACTATACAAAACTGGATGTATGGATGGATGACGTTTTGATTTGTGGTTGTCTGCTGATAGGCATTGCTGGAATTAGAGTCGATTGATTCTAACGTTTTTAACGTTGAACATTATTGAGTACTGGATATCTATGATTAGTAGTGATTTTTTTCCAGTCAGAGGCCATTTGACGGTTTGAAAACTGACACCAGGTTTAAATTAAGTAGTCAAGATTGCTAGATACCTACACAATGAGAAGAAAAGTAATTTCTACAGAAACAAAAGAAAAAATAATAAGAAAAAATCGACTACTTAAAATAGTTTTTACGACACACGTGCGGAAAAGAATTATAACGAGGATGCAAATAAAACACAAATGAGTACAACAGTGTGATGTGATGAAGATGATTCATCATTGAGTAAATAACTCAGTTCAGTTATTTATTCAGTAATAAAATACCGGGCTATAAACTCCAAAAAAAGAAGAAAAAAATTTTTTTTACAAAATGATGATTGTTTCTGTAGAGCATTTATATTTCCAATAACCCTGAAATGAAATAAAGTTATTTATTTGCTTTGAATGAATGATTTAAGTGCAATAAATAATAATAATACCCGGAGTCTAATAAACATGGTCGGAATGTGTTAAGAATAAAATATATCCATATAAGTATCACATGTTTAACCTATTACGGCATGCAAAATTTTTGTCATCAAAGCGTAAAATACAAATAAAATTCACAATCTAAATGGAGAATATACAAATAAACAATTAATTAGTTAATGTCCAGAATAATAGGTATCATTATTATACTAGGTATAGTTTTATTATACTAGGTAATCGTTAGTCATCAGTGTCACCAAAGAGAGCTTGGAACTACAATAACTTTAAGCAAGTGAATACCTTCTGCCAGAAGTGGAGTACTGCCAAGTGCAGACAGAGAATGCAAAAAAAATTTAATGTGTCATCATGAGTAAATAACGACTTATTACAAAGTATCTTAAATTTAGAAAAACAGTAAAAAGGGGTTTATAAGTAAGGTATAATCTTCACGTCTATAATCCCTCTTGGGGTAGGCAGAACAACGACACCACATTTAACATTCATCCTGAGAGTTTTTTGATGAAACATGAAGTCAGCATTTCCCCCTCGATGTAGTAAGACTAACTAATTTGTGGAGTATGCCTGGGAAGAGTTGGCAAGGTAAAGTTTATTTTTACTCCCAGTCTAGTTTGAAAACAATGTTTCACGATTAAAAGAGCAATGCTTATGGTAAAAGTAGTTTTAGTAATGTGTAGACATGTAATATTCACTAACAACAGAAACCTTATAAAATATTCCATAAGGAGCACAGGGAAAGGGTTAACGTTACCTTTTCGATGTTTATTACACCGCCCTTGTAAACTGACCACAGGTTAAAAATTCACTAAACCTATAAAACCGGTTAATTCACTTTATTAGTTCAGCAAAACTTCTGAGGAAGACTAGGATGGCAATATAGGCAGTCGTGTTAGAAAGAAAGGGATAGAAAACAATGGTGCGCTCTCGGAAGGTATGCTCACAGTTTGTGGACCACACAAAGGAGACGGGGTCACGATGAAAACGCGCAGATTTACCCTAAAATGTAGGTTTTTTTACTGATAACTTTTGTAGGCCTGAAGTAGTAGTAATCGTACTATACTAAAGTAATTCCATTAATTCTTATTGTATTTATTTATTAAAAAAATTCAAGAATTAATTTTTAGCCTGAAACGAAAAATTAATAAGTAGAAGTATAACTACTTTCACGTATTTTTAAACAGATTTATCAACTTTCAAATAAACCGTTCTCTACTCACACAAAAAACTTATGTGGAAATATCTTTTATTTGACTGTTAGGATTAAAGACTAGTGTTGCAGCTTAAAATAGATTACAAAAGCTTTAATGGCGATCTAGAGCAAAAAAATAAACCAAAAACAACTATACATAGGAAAACGTAAGCAAATCACTCAAAGTGAACAACATCAAACGTGAAAACACAACGGAATAATGGAAAACAATTTCTTAGGTTGGTAACACTGCTGAAAGAAAAGTGCCGGGAGCGAGGCAGCTCGACTTCAGTTCACCGCGGCACCCCGCCACCAGCGCTCGGGTCGCGACACTAACAACCAAAACTGAACCTTAAATCGTGTTCTATAAAATTGACATTACAATAACCCTCACTAAAAACATACCGCATTGCAATCCAAATTTGAATCATTAATTCGCAACGTTTGTTAGTGAAAAAGAATTGGCGCGTTCTCTATTTAAAATGAAACTAGGTTGTGACAGTGTAAAGGGTCAGGTGGCAAAATAGGGATATTAATAAAAAATAAAAATAGGCTGTTTGTACATCACAGGAGAATACAGGTGAGTTTACTTTGAGTAAACATAAGTTATTGATGGCCCTTCATTGCTGACTGTACACCAAGGCGAAAGCTCTATGAAAAAAAAAGCTTTTAAGAAATGAAGGTCTACCCTTAGAATTTCAAACAAAGGTAGGTACTTTCAAAACTTAATGGGTAGCTTATTTGAAATGTTGACCGGTACTTTCAATATTAAAAATGTTTCTAGACCAGAAATTGACGTAATATTATTGATCATAAAATACTGTTTCAATGTTAATGTTAAATGTTAAAAGGCATTAGTTGGCAGAATTTTTAAATTATATTAATAGGAAATATTTATATACCCTGGGTATTCTTTCTGAGAATAATACTTCGCATTTATCAGACTCAAGAAGGGTTCAATTTATTCAGAAACTTCCCGATTTGTTTGATGGGCTATTTACTGTTCCATTATTTGGCATGGCCTTTTTGGGCCCTTTTCATAACAGTTGGGGACACAAACTTGCACGATATGTGTACTTTGGCGGTTTAGTGTTCTAAGGAATATTTATGTTAGTACACATTGGGGTAGTGACTTCCATTAATCATATGAGGCTTGAATAGGGGGTAGGGGAGTGGGAGGGAGAGTCATATTATAATATCGTACCACAAGTAATTGCGAAAGAGGAAGAGTTTTCTTGACTAACGCCCAGTTGCAGAAACAATAATTAAAGTTAATAATAATAATAAAATCATTTATTATGAGGCAGCTAGGCCTATAGATATATACCTTATAGACCAACATACATCTTTACTAATATATATATTCTTTATTGCACAAACATAGTACATAGTACATACATAGTAGTACATAGTACATCTATACTAATATTATAAAGAGGAAAGATTTGTATTTTTGTATGTAACTACTGGACCGATTTCAAAAATTCTTTCACCATTAGGATGCTACATTATCCCTGAGTAACATAGGCTACATAATTTTCCTGAATTCCCACGGGAACGAAGTTCCAAGTGGAATGCTAGTATGAAATATAATTAAACAAAATAGTAAATAGAGGTTGTAGCAAGCACATAATAAGATTGCCAATGAGCATTCAAAATTACCTTTAGACAAATTTAAGACAGTATTTAAAGAAAATCTTTGCAAAAAGGGCTGTTACAGAATTTGTCATTATCTATCAGACAAGCAACCATAAAAATAAAAACTGCTCAGCTCTAGAGTTATTTCAGATTTAGTTAAAATTACAAAATAAGGAAATAAGACGTAATTCGATTTTTTTAAAAGAGTGCCCTTCGGAGTTTCTTGTCTGTTCGTTTCTGGGAAAGACCGCACCTTTGCGAATAGGCGTTTTTTTATATTATAAGATGGGTTAACTCTTGACCTCAATCTTGACCATAAGGACAAAGATGAGATCGACGATGGAGCGAGTTAACCCAGAAAATGCCTATAAAGGCACTGGTACTCCAACGCACCGACGGAACACAGCAAGCTGTTTGGCGTCGGACTTCGGTAGGAGGGTGGTCGCGAACCAGACGGCCCTTTGCAGAGCCTACCACACCGCATGAGACCATAGGACGACACCTCAGAGTTAAAATAACGCGTAGAGTTAAAATAACTAATGTTTTTACTATTTTTTATTATGAGATGGGTTAACTCTTGACACCAATCTTGATGGAAGTCATAGACGAGATCGACGATGGAGCGAGTTAACTTAGAAAGTGCCTTGGTACTCCCACGCACCGACGGAACACAGCAAGCTGTTTGATGTCGGACTTCGGTAGACTCTTTACAGAGCCTACCACACCGCATGAGACACTATGACGCCACCTCAGATTCAGACAAACTGAGATGTCGTTGCCTAACATAGATCACTAGAAGGCAGGTCTCATTTGTGTTTCCTTAGTCGTATCTTACGACACACAAGGAAAGAGATGGGAGGTGTTCTCAACCGATCACCACACGGCAAAAATGTTTGTGTGGATGTAAATCCTTGAATGTATAACTGCTATTTTGACTTAGTTTAAGTAACATCCTAAATCTATATCTATTTATTTTATATCTATATTTATACATATTATCTATATACATATTATAAAGAGGAAATATCTGATTGTTTGTTTGTTTGTTTGTATTGAATAGGCTCCGAAACTACTGAACCGATTTGAAAAATTCTTTCACCATTAGAATCCTACATTATCCGGAATGGACATGGGGTACATGATTTTCCCGAATTCCCACGGGAACGAAGTCCCGCGCGAGAAGCTATTGTTTTAAAAAATGATCTAGGATTTGGCACATCAGATATTTTACAAAGATTATATTAAATATTTTTAATGTATCAAAAGAGAAGAGCTAATATTGTTTTTGTCAGTTAAATATTGTCGCCTTGCTCCATCCATGTTCGTTTCTATATTCTCTGCGTAAAATTATCCTTAACAAAATTGGTTTTTACCCTTGTTTTGTCTTGTGTTCATGCAACTTGATTTTCCTCGTTTAAAATGACACCTCTGATGAGTTACAAGAAAATTTTCACCGGAAACATCCCTACGTATTCCCCATTCAATTTTCCACGCTTGCCACCTTGAGCACTAGGAGCGCAGAAATTATAAAGACGTAGTCGTGTAAGCTTCAAAGTGCGCTCGCTCTACACGCCCCTAATTGCTTCCTGTGTAGGGGAAATATGGAGTGTGAAAAACGACCTGCCGCTTCCCTGTTGCTACCAGGCTGCTATAAATTCCTAAGAGGTTGATGCAATTAAATCTGGCACAAAATACGACATAGGTGGAAACACGCGAATCAGAGCGAGATGAGATGGAAATGGGAGTAATTAGCCTCCATGCTGCAAGCTCACATTGTCAGATTAACGAGGTTAGGTAGAATTTTTCACATTTTTCCCCTTTCATGATGGGTGATTACTCGTGATAGGTTTTCTATGTTTATGTTTTTATTTTTTTTCTCCACAATACTTAAGTTAAATTCTCAACAAAACTTAATTAAGAGTAAACACATGATAATTGTGCAGGTTTTCTTCAACTTGCATACGCCTTCATTTCTTCCTAGTTTATTTTTATGGAATAGACAAAGGTGAAAAGTTGCACTTTTCAAACATGTTTGTCAAATTGTACTGATCATTGACATTGTTTCTAATGACATTGAACAACTTGGTTTTTATGGATCTAGCTTTCTACCCGGGACTTCGTTCCTTTGGGAATTCGGGAAAATTATGTGCCTATATGTTAATCCAGGGCATCAGCTACCTCCATACCCATTTTTATCAAAATTATTCCAGCCAATTGAGCGAGAAGAAGTAACAAACACACACACACATTCACATACGATAAATGAATAATTTACATTATTCCAAGCATTTAAAAGAGATCAGTGCTACGTCAAAAATGACAGCAGCAAGCAGTTGTAGTTTTGTGATAGAATTGGCCTGCTATATCTCTATTTAAATCCGAAATGTTAATTCAGTTGTACAACTAGGCTCGCTCTCGGGTTTCGGACCTAAATTACCTAAATGTGAACCAAATTCAATCTACCTAGGTGCTGTAATTAGTGGATTACAGCCATCTACAGCATGTAGCCTATTCCTGCGGCGGTCGCTGCTCCAAATCGATATGGATAATGTGCAGAAAAAGCTTAAATATATTGGATGACTTTAAATAAGTTAGTAAACAACTTTGTCCAATTGAACATTTTGTGCGAGGTTCTTTCAGAATTCTAGGTCCGAGGGTTTGGACTGGGCGTTAGTGAGTCAGTGAGCCAGAATCTGCACTTGCTCAACGGTGAAGCAAAACCCGCCCGTGCAAGAAAATTAATTTTCGAAAGACGAGCGGTCCACCAACCCTTATTGGGCCAGCGTGGTGGACTATGGCCTAAATCCCCTTCGTGTTTCGTAGGAAGGCCCGTGCCCCTCGGTGGGGACGTATATGGGCTGGTAAGAAGAAACAGCTTTTAATCGAATTTAATCACCAAAACATTCGAATCTAACGATCTACTCATTGGATTTATTACCGAATCGATCGTTTGAAATTGAATGGAACTAGCACCTATTTCTAGTCCGGCGGCCAATAACAATAATTAGAATTGGAACGTAGTACACTTGAAATAGGTCGACCTCTAGGAGACATTGGGTTCGTGGGTTCGTAGACATAATGAGAGTGGAGGAAATTGTATTTATTAGTTTTTACGATCGTCTGTCTTCAGAACTAAATTCCATAAAAAAACTGAATCGACAAAAAATAACATCTTTATTGAACCTGCTCACAAAATTGAACGAGAAACGGTAATGTGATTATATGACCAGCGCCGGGTTATGATGATCGCAGCGACATACTCACGCCTTATCTCGTGGTCACGTGACGCTTTCTCGTAATCTCATAAGTAGCGGAGTACCCGCATATCAAACTACAAAAAAACGTACTTACAGTCGAATAGAGAACCTTCTCCTTGTTTGAAGTTGGTTAAAAAGACTCAGCTCTGGTAATTACGGCGTAATATTACGTAAACCGCGTCTTGATGCGCCTTAGAGACACATTAAACCTGCTTACCTGACGCATTCATATTCATTAGCCGGATTATACTTGTAAATAAGATCTTACTGAAGCTAAGTTTATCTAAACCGTTCCAAGACAAAATAGTACAATAACTCTAAAATTAAAAATATTGTATCACTCCAGACTTTCATCTCTCAGTTTATATTCTTAGCTAAAAAACATCTTAATTACGTCATCGTTCAAAAGAAAAAATCTCATCGTTTAAGAGTTATGATGCCACAGACAGACAGATACACAAAATGTTTGTATAAAGAAATAATTTCTCCAAAAATGTTTAATGGCAAACGACAATTTCATAGGTAAACACCTAATACTCATAGACCCAGTACATGTACTAAAAGGGATACATTTTTTTTGCATAGTTCTATCTTTCTAATTTACTTTGGCATAATGAATGCAGCATAATTTATACTGTCAAAATGAAACTTTTGCATAAAGTTTTTCGGCATATTGATTTTTAAGCATAACGGTCTGCGGTTAGGTTACGTTAGGTTAGGTTTTATGTCAGTAAAAATTATGTGAAAACGGTTAGGCGTTTAGTTGGGTTAAATATCATTAGTCTTAAAAATTTTATGCCTATTTTGCGACTAAATATAGATCCGTACTAAAAACCAGATAGCATAAAATTAAACGTCGCTCCATATCTAACTGTTGTCGAGATCGGCCGAGCGAACAGACTCTGGCATTGGTCCAGCTCCCCGATTGTTTGGCGTAAGGCGATAACGTCGATCATTTCAAGCTGAGCTTTCAACAGGCGTACCTTTGATGGGAAATTCAATTTTAAGAAGCTTTGAAGTTTGCACAGTGGGATTGCGCGATTTTGATTGGTAAAGAGCAAGTTTTGCTTTACTTGATGTTAAAGAGAGCCTTAGCCAATGGCTTTTATGGTAGTAAATCTGCCCGGAAAACGTTATAATTTTCCCAACCTATATTAAATTCTATTTTTAATTCCCGGCAAGAAAGAGAAGTGTTTTAAGTTTGACGTGAAGTGTTTTAAGTTTGACCTGTGTGGCATCGTAGGTCCTATAAACAAATGAACCATTTTCGATGCGGTTTTTATAGCTGATGTAAACGAGATGGTTCTTAAATCGGTCCATTCGTTTAGGAGCTACAATGCCAATAGACAGACACATAGATACACAGACGTACAGATACACACGTCAAACTTATAATAACCATATTTTTTGTCGGAGGTTAAAATAGTCACCACTGTCATTCAAGTGCCATTGATTTACAGAATTGGCGGCCTAAAAATACTGGACAAGGTCACGCATATAACGATTAAGAAACGTGGAAACACATATCAAATTAGTATTCTCTGTAAAGCAATAATTCATTGGTATAGGTCAATATTTTACCACGTGTGAGTGAGTTTGTGCCCCGGGATTAAAGCCCAATGGTCCGTGCGACGCTCCATCACGAGCGGCCTGTGGCAGGGACACGCACTGTGCAATCTTGCATGGTAAATATAGACGAGAACTATAATAAGGACCGTATATACAGGGCTTTAGGTATCTCTCTTTCAACCTCTCGGGTGGTTAATCAGTCCATGAAACTGAACAACTTTCCCAAGGAACATAGGTCAAAATACGAAAAAAAAATGTTGAGTTCCGATATAAACTTCATTAGCATATAGCGCATTTTGTATGGACGATCAAAATTTTTTTAAATCGTATTTTGACCTATGTTCATTGGGGAAGTTGTTCAGTTTCATGGACTGACTAATCACCCGAGAGGTTGAAAGAGAGATACCTAAAGCCTTAAAGATAAGCTTTAAATAGATAAACAACGCTACAAACTTGCATTGTGCCTTAGGTATTTACTCATAACCACACACTCTTTTAACAGATAACTATCTAGCTTTCCACCCGGAACATTGTGTCCTTGTCAATTTTGAACAACTATGTAGCCTATATTTTATGCTAATGTCAAAGCATATTACTCCAAAGTTTGATGAAAATACGTCCAGTAGTTTTAGCGTAATGCTAATGATATAATACACATCCAAAAATGGTAAAAAAATACATTTATAATAAAATAAATAATAATAATAATGTTTAGTGTATCCAAAAAATAATCTCGTAGTCTAGAAATGTATACTTATTACTACAGAAATATTAGTCCTTTTTTTTTCTTTCTGTGTGGCGAACCTGACTGTCAGAGTTTTGGATTCTGACTTGGTTTAGTTAATGTAATCAATCGACAACAGCCCGGACCACCGGCCGGCTTGACGTGACCGCTCTGAAGCAAGGAAACGTCCTTGTTAAATTGTCACCTATCAGGTTCCCTGCCTCTGTGTACGTTGCTTTACCCTCACTGATCGGTTCAGATCAGCGAGCGCCACTCATGCTTAAAATTATTGTGAAGGATTATACTCGATAAAGAGGATTACATTATTTTTAACTAAATATTTTCTTCGAGAGGGAATCTGCAGCGGCGGGATTGGAAGGGGTGGAAGGGGAAGAAAAAAAATTTTCCAATCCTACAATCCCGTTTATTCGTTACAAACATTCAAAAATACAAATCTTTCATCTTTATAATACAAATGTAAATGTAAATAAACAAAACCTCTAATAAAAAAAAACATAAAGTTGAATCTTTATGTGATACTTCATATAAAATTAAAAGGGTTCTTACGTAAACACTGTCACTTTCGTAAGATAAATCACACATCCCAGAGATGTTAAAATCTAACATCTCACGCACAATATTAAACCGAGCAGATGGATTCTCAATTTTTTGATGAAAAAAGTTATCGATCCTTTTCGTTTACCCACTTAGTCATAATCATTTATTCATTGCTTTATGTGGTATGCAAAGGTCTTATATTAATTGTTAGGGCACAGCAATATAAAACAAAAGTAGTCTCAAAATTACATTTACATAATAGATAGTATCAGTATTTATTATTAATTTATTACTTATGATATTTTTCAAAAAACTCTTTAAGATTGTAAAAGTATTTATCAATCAAAAACTGTTTAAGTTTTTGGTAAAAAAATGGTACAATATCAAGGTTCTTTATTATTTATTATTAATAATGGGTTGGCTCTTGACCACAATCTAGCACAAGGGCGAAGATGCGGTCGAGGATGTAGCAAACTCACCCAGAAAATGCCTATTCACTCGGACTTTAAAGAGGTCCGGGTTATATAAGCTAGGAAATACAGACGCAGGCAGGGAGTTCCATTCCTTGGCAGTGCGCAATATAAAAGATGATGAAAAAAAATCTTATATTTAAGAGTAATTTGTTACATACTTTTATCGACATGTAATTATACACTTGTACTTACTAATTCTAGCCTTGTAAATGGAGGAACAGCTAGCTTGTCCTTATTAGTCTTCTGACATAAGTTAAATTGTCTCATTTTAATCTACGTCAAGTTACAAGTGTTTTGGATCTTATATTATAAAAAAGACAACATAACAATAGAGGGTGTTTAACGAATAGTATATTATCTTTCTCATGAAATAACAATACCCTTCACACATTTGGAACCCTTTGTGAAAGATATTGTGTCCTTTTAGGCGTCATTGAGAGCCAATGTCGTGAAGATGATATTCGTAATATAGAAGTACACTCGGCAGCACATCAGGCTACACATATTGACCTAGACATCACCTTTATTTCGCTCGCAATAGCGTAGGTTTTCGCAGTGCTAATGGGTAACCCGAGGTGCTGCTGTCTGTACATGAGAGCACACACTTATTAGGCTTCGACAAAGATATTGTGTTTACTTAGTGTCGCCACAAGTGGACACATGTCGATATTAGGTCGATAATAATGTTAGACCTTTCCTCGTCATTGTGTAGGTATAATGTGTACAGTCAAGTGTAAAAGTATATATCTCCCCAACCATCTCAATTATACATTATATATTATATATTATTTATTTTATATCTGAAATAAATGAGTTATTATTATAATATTATTATAGTCAAACGTCGAAGCCCCGGCGCTCCTAAGTTTGACTAGTCAATCCTCAGGATAACCTAACCTAGGATAAACCAGACATTCCGGGAAGAGATTGCATATCGACCCTTAACTATGATATGCAGTAAAGGATAATGTCTTTTATTATGTTTTTTCATCATTAATATATCTTTGCTAAAGTTCTATAAAAATATTTACAACGTAGTTATCAATTATAGATTCTCGTATCTAATATTAAGTGATAAGAAGTATCAATTTTTTTTTCTCTTTTGTATTGACGAAAATTTTCTGACATGTTTATGACTGTTTATATGTATACAGGGCTTTAGGTATCTCTCTTTCAACCTCTCGGGTGGTTAATCAGTCCATGAAACTGAACAACTTCTTCAAGGAACATAGGTCAAAATACGAAAAAAAAATTTTGATCTCCCATACAAAATGCGCTATATATTTTTTCGTTTATTTTTATAGATGTGTGAGTCCCCGGCAGAGTAGAATAGGACCACCCTCTTTCTTACCGAGGTGTCGTACAAGGCGACTAAGGTAAATATGCAAGCAAATTCATCTGCACACA
Organism: Aproaerema taeniolella; assembly: GCA_949987775.1. Classification (NCBI taxonomy): domain Eukaryota; kingdom Metazoa; phylum Arthropoda; class Insecta; order Lepidoptera; family Gelechiidae; genus Aproaerema; species Aproaerema taeniolella. The sequence continues at coordinate 8,463,561 of OX465264.1, forward strand.
GAAGGAAAACTCTGCAATTATATTAAAACCCTCGCGAACCCGTCTGCCAAGCGTGGTGAGTATGGCATTTACCCCTCATGTTATTGAGGAAGGCCCGTGCCCCAGCAGTGGGGACGTATATGGGCTGATGAAGTACATAGATGTGGGTTTTAACGTTTTCAATCTCTGATACACTCAATAGCACAGAAGGCTATCTACATGTTGAGCTTATCTGGCTCGTTATAGCGATGTCTGTCGTAGAGCGAATGGGTAACCTGACGTACTGCTGTCTGTACAAGTGGTCGGCTATCCTAAATAAATAAAATAAAGTGTTATTTAAGTATTGTATAGTTCTTCATTGATGTTTATTCAATGAAGAACTATGATTGTTTGTTTATTTCTTCTCAATGTTCGTTAGGTTGACTGGAAGAGATCCCCTAGTGGGATAAGTCCGCCTTTGTACCTTAAATGTATTCTAACTTTAAGTACCATATTTTGCTCCTGTAAGAATATTTATTGTACAATAAAGGATTTACATACATACATACAAGTAATCCAGTTTAAGTATAGAACAGATTTTCTAGCTGAAATCCATTGAACAAGATCTTATCAGCATTTCGATAGTGTCCTACCCATTGTGGGCCATGTATGTTGTTGTTTGGGGCCCAAATGTGTTTCTTGCTGACTTATTTATGGCCCTGTAGATTTATGGCCCCCGGCAACTCCGGGGAACAACTTATTGCCGTAAACACAGCCACATATCGCTTACGTTGTTGTTTTTTGGCTATAGGCTGGTTGGAAGTTTTGCTTTCATTTATAACAGTACAAGTCTTCTTCGCTCTCTTCATTATAATTATTTTATTTTATTTATTTAGGTTCACCAACAATTGCTTACACTAATACTTACAAAATTTATATTAAAACAAAACACATTGACAAGTGCAACAATCACTTATAGGTAAACTCCTCATGCATATATAAAACAACAGCAGCTCTAGCATGATAACGACAAACTCGCGCTCGGCTCACGCTGAAACTTCACTTTGATTGCGCGAGGATCCCGCGCAAAAGGCTTGCTCGCCTTATGGCGTTGTCAGTGTTGACATTTTGATATAGGACCGCGGTGTTGTCGCGGCGCTGTCACTATCGTACTCGGCCTGCTGAGTGTGCTAAAATACGGTTACAATTGGCTAGTTCAGGAAAAGGGGGCGATAAATTCAATTAGGTGAGACTTTTCAATAACTTTTGAATAGCTGAGCCAATTTTGATAAAATTTAGCTAAGAACCATCTCAATTACGTCAGCTTTCAAACAAAAAATCGCATCCAAATCTCTAAGCTAAAAATCGCATCCAAATTTCTGCTAAGTAAAATAAATTTTAGATGTCCAAGATTGAGTGCTCGTACCAAAGATGTTTTTGCTCCACCATTATGTAAAACTAACTATGCAAAAAACCGTTTTATTGTTAGATCTTGCGAAAGTTTCAATCAGAATTATAATGTCGATATTGATATATTTCATATGAAGCATCACCAATTTGTTAAAGCCATTAAAAACAAACCCAAACCATAAATTTAAAACCCCTCGATATGTGTAGCGAGTTATAAGACATGTATGTTTCTTTTTATCTTTTTATCAAAAAGATGTATACTATTTAAAACTTCAAACTATGACTGAGTCAATCATGTAGAACTTAACAATGCGTAACTTAGACGGTAATGTAATAGATTTTAGTGGAAACTTTGTTGGCTTCTGTGTTAATTAAGTTGTTTTATGTCCAGTAGATTTACTTATTGCTGTATGTTTCCCAATTTGTAAAAAAAAAAAAAATTGGTTCATTCGTTTAGGAGCTTCGATGCCACAGACAGACACACAGATACTCAGGCATACAGATTCACACGTCAAACTTAAAACAAGCCTTTTTGTCTATCAAAAAGACACCCATCAAGATAAGAAGACACCCTCAGGAAACACAACTTAACCTTATTGATCGATAAATTTACCCGGTTGATGTCGGTGGAGCGGAGCCGACAAATGTTTAGTCTAGAATTCCAGATCTAATAGTAGACAATAGCACAAATGTCTGTCTGAAGCTAGGCAGTTCCATTGATTGCCAGACATTATCATTAGGCAATCTATTTGTAGACACGTAGCTAATGTCTACGGTTCGTAGCCAAAGCCTGTAATCCGTAGCGTTCGTAGACCTTACGTAGACGATCATTTACCTTATTTATTTGACGTTTAACTAATAACTTTTACTTTATTTACGCTCAGCGGCGCTCGTAGATCTGAACCGATTAGTAAGTTAAGAAATTTTCATTAGGGCAGGAAACCTGATGGGTGACCATAATTGAAATTTATCAGGAGCGTGTCCATGCTTCGAAGGAAGTCATTAAACTATTTGGCGGTTTGAAAACTCTTAAAAGGAGGTTTTCCTTACTATGTCACCTTTATCATCTTAGTGCTTAAAAATAGTCATCTTCATCTAAAAGAATTAATAAATCGTTAATAAATAATTTTACTTCTAAACGCTACACACATTCAAAGGTTCACACGAAGGTTTTCCCTTGTGTCGTGGGTCTCTTGGAACATACATAAAGACAGACACAAGCACCCATGACCCGAGACCAAACATCTGCTTTTTACCTCGTACCTTAAATATTTGCCTCGACAGCGTCACTACCAATCGACTAAACCGGACGTCATGATTAATGATTGAAATGATTACCTGATTAAGACCAGTGTTCACCAAATTTTTAACCAACGATCAACAGCAAGCCAGAGTTTTCATAAAAAAAAATTGACATTTTGTCTGATTAGCGTCTAACCGCGGTTTAACTGTCGGTTATATTTTTGGTAAACACGGGCCGTGATTGAAATTATTACACAAACATACATACATACATTACATACGCTCATGTTTATAAATTTCTAACGAGGTAGGCAGAGCATGATGTCACGTTTGACACAAAGAGGGATGTTGACAGTGTATAATTTTATGAATTATTGTATTTGAAGCAAAAAATAATGCTAGAAATATATTAATATCCGAAAACAGCATTAAAAATTGTTTATAAATGAACAAGTTATTGGAATTTATATTATCTTAAGGATTAGCTATCTCATTTTGTGGGGAGAGCTAGCTATCTCGTTTTTACCTACGCAAACAAATGGCGGTGACGTCACATGCCTGTAAGTGCATCTCTTTTTTGTTGTTTGACAGTTTCCCCCTCTATTGAAATTTAATAGCTTGTAACATTTTTATTTCTCAATAGTTTCCAAAAATTATCTCGGTTGTAGGTTTTGGATTCAGTTCATTTTTAAGATAAACAATAAAAAAAAATAGTCAACATCCCTATTGTGAGAGTTATCAGATAGACCAAGTTGTATAATGATGAGAGGCGGTCAGCTTTTCGCCCATTGTACAGCAAAACCCTCACATCCCTCTTACAGACTTTTACTGTATGCCTGGGAAGAGTAGGAGCTGGTACATTCTAAGTATTTCTTTCAGTCCCAGTCCAGCGTGGAAATTATCAAAAAGTATTTAAAAATTATTAAATTCTTTTAATAATTTCCAGAAAATGAAAAATGAAACAAAGAAATGCACCAAGAAAACCAAGGTATTCCTTAGATTTAATCGAATAATGTTACAAAACCCTCTGACGTTCACCAAGCGACTTGTCTACCCTCATTTAAACAAGGATTATGTCAACGTGACTAAAGAGCGAGGGAGACGAATATATTCAAGTATCTGTAGTGCAAACGAGAGGGGAGATCTGAATTATTCATAGTTAGTGATTCGTTGCATAAGCGCGGTCGGAATAGTGACATTACTGATCTTTTATTCATATTTTGTAAACTGTTTTACTATTCTAGTCTGAAATATTTCGTAATATTTGATTTCCACACGGGACTTCATTCCCGTGGGAATTTGGGAAAATACAGGGTGTAAGGGACAGTTTATAAAAACCTGTAATGCTGAATTCAGACCGTCATTCTGAATGATGTTCTAGTGAAAATATCCTCAGGATAAAATATTTTTAACTGACAATTACTCGCATGGCATAACTATCTTAGTTTTTATACTGCCAAAAAGCTTGGGCGAATACTTATTTCATTTAACTAGGTCCTATTCAAACCGGCGCCGACGTCAAAAAAAAATTCCTCTCTATTTACCATATTCCGCTATGAATTCACCTTTTTGCTGTTTTACCCGTAACCACTACTTACTCGTGAACACAGCTTTAAAAAATTATTTCACCCTTTTTGAAGGCGGGTCAATTTTTTGTTAAAAATGTTTTATTTTATTCTTTTTAAAGGTTATCATTTATCATTCATATAACTCCCTCGTAGATCCATACTAATATCATAAATGCGAAAGTAACTCTGTCTGTCTGTCTGTCTGTCTTTCACGCCTAAACTACTGAACCGATTTTGATGAAATTTGGTACAGAGATAGATTAGGGTCTGGGAAAGGACATAGGCTACATTTTATCCCACAGTTGGGCACGATATAACCTATAGTCCACGCGGGCGGAGCACCGGGCGGAAAGCGAGTTTATTATAAAGCACTAAATCACTCGAGATTAAAGAGCGATATAGTAATCAATTACTTTCACCCCACGGAAAGATATGGGGTGGTGGTATTCATAACCAGTCGCAAGATGGCAAGAAAGATAAGGGGTAGTACAATTCTCAAACCGATCGCCAGATGGCATGAAATATATGGGGTGGTGGGTGATATTATCAACCGATTACCAGACAGCAGGGAAGATGTGTGGTGGTAATATACGCTACCGGTCACTAAACGGTAGATCTCCACAAAGGAGCCCAAAAAAACAACTTAAAAGTCTCAGGGAACTACTTCGTTTTTGCTTCGTTTACATTGATGACCTATTATCATCATCCACATATATGACCGTAAATTTCAGTTTTTTTTATTTATGACCTAAACTACTGAAGCGATTTTGATAAAAAATTTATGGGACTAATGTGGAAGTAGATGCTTCCGAACTAAAAAAAAAATTGAAATCGGTTTACAAATGACGGAGTTTTGAGGTAACAAACATAAAAAAAAAACACCCGAATTGATAACCTCCTCCTTTTTTTGAAGTCGGTTAAAAAGTTCCAAAATTTTTACAGGTTTTATTTATTTTTTGCTTTAAAATTTATTTATTTATTTATAGAATACACGTTTGCAATAAAAAACAATAAGTTGCAGCTGGCACATTCTAAGTTATTATTTCATTCCCAGTGCAGTATGAAATTAAGATTTTTTGATGCTTTTAAGTAATGCTTTATTTTATTTGAGAAACTCCGTTACATGCTCGTGGTCACTCCAATTTGTCACACCAGTCTGACAATCACGAAATTCTCATGCGTTGCTGTACGGAATTGGGTGAAATGATCCAAGGAAATGGACTGACCAGTGACCGCCCGCCTGTATTTGACGGGCATCCCCCTCTGTAGATAAATATAGAATACTAGCTTTCCGCCCGCGGCTCCGCCCGCGTGGACTACAGTTTATATCGTGCCCAACTGTGGGATAAAATGTAGCCTATGTCCTTTCCCAGGCTCTAATCTATCTCTGTACCAAAATTCATCAAAATCGGTTCAGCGGTTTAGGCGTGAAAAGGTAACAGACAGACAGACAGACAGAGTTACTTTCGCATTTATAATATTAGTAGGGATACAGTGTGTAAGGGAAAGCTTAGCAAATACTTAGATGTTGGAATCTATCCATAATTATGATCGACTGCAAATAATTCTTTTTTTCCGGATACTATCAGTTTATTTTGGCGCTACACAATGAACCGTGAAACCGCGCGCGGTCTCCCCGCACCGCGCCTTTGTCAGAATGCGATGAACATTGCTGGTTTTCATGTTTGCTCAGTGTTTTATTGAAAAATTGAGTGTTTTGGAATACACTCTTTATTTTTAATGTAAAAAAAACATTAAAATACATGAAAAAATAATCATTCAGAATGATGGTTCGAGTTCAAGGTTTCAGTGTTCGTGTCCCTTTCATATACCGACACGATAGAAACGAAGACTAGACAAAATGAATATGTTACCGGAACATTATTTACCTACTTACTAATATTAATAGTCACTCGGTACTTTATGAACTGCCTTATGTAACGACAGTAGAAATTATCGCAGATGATGTATTTCTATGTTTCCTATAACAACAAATACTAAAAACCAGAATAAAATAAATATTTAAGGGGCTCCCATACAAAAAACGTGATTTCTTTGCTCGTTTTTATAGAAAGTCTTTCCAAGGCTGTATCTCATGAACCGTGATAGACGTATTTTGGTTGCTGCTATAACAAAAAATACTAAAAAGTAGAATAAATTAAATATTTAAGGCTTCCATACAAACAACGTGTTTTTTTGCCGTTTTTATAGAGATAATGGTTTTTATAAAGTCCAACTCGCACTTGACCGGTTTTATAGGTAGTGGTACGGAACCCTTCGTACGCGAGTCCAACTCGCACTTGCCCGTTTTATTATAACATGAATGCAACCTAACCTAATTTCACCCAACCAAAAAAAGCCTAATCTAACAAAATTTCATGCAGTTGCCCTTAAAGTTTCATAGGATTGCAATTTTACTAGGCAAATCGTTATGTTGCGGGTGATTTTAATTTCACCAGTGAAATTATAAAATTACGGTTCTTACAATTTTCCGGTGACATGTATATCAATTGTGTCACGTCTTGCTGACACACTCCTAAATAGAAGGTCCAAAAACAAATCCTGAATTTATGATTTCATAATTATTTAACACATTCTTGTATTCCAAACTCGTTCGAAAATGAAAATGAAGCAATAAATTATTCCATCACCATTCAACCAATCGGATCTGGCTATTTAACTCGATTGAAATTAATATCGAAAATGTATAGCCAATTTGTACGCTAATTAAAATGAGTTAAGGTTTAAAATTGTAAAAAATAATGGTAATTTGGCACAGACGTTGTTGATTAATGCCAAATGTTCGGACAAGGAATAATTAAAAATGTTTATTAGAAAACAATGAGGGTATACAAATTAGGGCGGTTTTTTTGTTGTGAAAAATGAGGCCTCTTGGCTTTGTTGTTTGAATATTGAAATAAGCTGCCTGCTCTAATTAAAGTTGTTGATTACCTTTGTGACATCAAATATGCTATTCCCCAGGCGAGTTTGATGTTAATGTTTAGCAACTTTTAATGGAAATTATGTGCCTTTCCTAATAATACGCGGTGACAAAGATTTGTTTTTTACAAGCTTTTACTTAACTTAGAAGATAATATGTGTGTAGTATATCTGTTGGGGTCAAATCTTGAATCTGAATTTTAATATATTTTTTTTACGATAGTAGTAAATGTAAATATCCACATAATCTTGCAAAGATAAATTCTAAATATTTAAATACTAGCATCCCGCTCGGGACTTCGTTCCCGTGGGAATTCGGGAATGTTATGTAGCCTATGTTACTCAGGGATGATGTAGCATTCGAATGGTGAAAGAATTTTTTAAATCGGCCCAGTACTTTTTGAGCCTATTCATTACAAACATACAAAAATAGGTACAAATCTTTCCTCTTTATAATATTAGTGTAGACTAGTGTAGATATACAATATGTATAAAATATAAAAATGTATAAGAATTTAAAACAGAAAATACGATTTAAGCTTACATAATTTGTAAGCTAAAGTTTTAAATAAGAAAATAGGCTAGATGTTCAATTTACTTAATTAAAGTTGATATAGATTATACAACTTGAAATTTTAATGGTTGTTCTCCCGTCGCAAGGGGGTTCAGTAGCGTTATCCGAGCAACTTTTACCATGGGAACACTAGTGAAATTTCGAAAAAAAACGACTTCCCATACAAAGTTCAGTAGCTAGGCCGGAAAATTTGTATGGAGAGTCGAATTTTTTTTTCAAGATTTCGCTAGTGTTCCCATAGTAAAAGTTGCTCGAATAACGCTTCTGAACCCCTTCGCGACGGGAGACCAACCATTAAAATTTCAAGTTGTAGAATCCATTAGCTTGATAGAAAATAATTAGTAGTTTTTATAAAATAATTATAATAGATGATAAATAGATATTAGACTAAGTAAAAATAAACACATTGTTGTTGTAGTGCCCCAAGGGGGTCGTGTATTTGCTTCATTAACTAATGTAACATCTATAAAAAAACTCACGATGCAATAAAGAATTTTGAATTTGAATTTGACGTCATTCTAAATCAAATATGGTGGTGAACGGTCCACCATATTTGATTTAGAATGACGTCAAATTCAAATTCAAAATTCTTGGCGGATTTCTTTATTTTATTTTGCACTCCCATATGGTTTCAAATGCAAGGGCTTCCAAAGAGAAAATATTTGATTGTATGTTTGTTTACATTGAATAGGCTCCGAAACTATTGGACCGATTTGAAAAATATCTTAACCATTAGAATGCTACATTATCTCTAATTAAAATAGGCAGCATAATTTTTCCCGAATTCCCACGGGAACGAAGCCCGGGGCGGAATGCTATAAAAATATATGTTTAACAATTCACTTATTGCAAATCATCTTTCGCCAGAAACCTTATTAAATCAGGGTGGAAATAATTTGTAACGAGCCGAGCTATTTGTACCTCACAGTGAGGTTTTCCCGCCAAAACGTGGTGGGAAGTGGGCTGATGAATTGGGCATTTCGCTCATTAGTGGTAATGGTTTTTGCTTTCAAGCTTAACATTTACAGGTTTGAAAGAGGATATGTTGTATTTTTTCAAATATAATGAGGCTTACACGTCTAAAATCATAGAGAACATCTAGTTATTGCTTATTTACAAAGGAAATTGACAAAATAAGACTTGTGAATAAACGGCACGGCAAAATTGTATCACCAGTGCCTCCTATGTGTAATATTAATACTAGAAGCTGAGAACATAGGGGACAATGGTAATTCAAATTTTGAAGTGCCGTCCCGTGCCGTTCGAATTATAAAAAAGGCCCAATGGATAAGTATATAACAGCGTCGGTATTGTAGGTAAATAAGGCTTCATTCCCGAAAGTTCCCAAGGGAACGAGACCCCGGGCAGCAATAAGCATTTAAAAGAAATGTTTATGTTAGACTTCAATAGAAAGTACACATGTCCTGCATAGATCTCACTGAGGTTTTGTTGCTTCCCTAACTTTGTATCCAAGTTCGTTCAAATTTAAGCCTTGTCTCCTGTAGATAAGAACCAAAAAGTAGATACAAATTGAAGAAATTACTGTACATGAATTGCAAAGCGTTTGAAATGCATGGAGAGTGCGCGTTGCATTTGTAATGCGCTCTTTGTATGCGCAAGGAAGCACTACCTGGGAACTACAATGAGGATGAGTACTAACTTAGACTTAAAGTCCTTTTTGATTGGATCAGATGTACACAGATGGAAATAGGTATAGTGAATGTAGAGAGAATTTTGATCCGAGTGTTCAGGTTACTCTATTTCATTGCAAAATCGCTCTTATCACTGCAGTACAGAGTGTACGCTTGTAGTAACCGGAGTTGCGGCCGTCCGTACATTGCCTAATGAAACCATTTTCTATTTTACCACTGTGTTCCCTCAATTAAGTATCCACCCATGTTTCTTGTTTGTCTATACTAATATTATAAAGAGGAAAGATTTGATTTTTTGCATTGAACAGGCTCCGAAACTACAGGACCGATTTGAAAAATTCTTTCACCATTAGAATCCTACGTTATCCGTGATGAACAAAGGGTACACGATTTTCCTAGATTCCCACGGGAAAGAAGTTACGGGCGGAAAGCTAGTTAGTGATAAAGTTCTAATTAGAAGGAACTTGGCCCCTTAATATGGGGTATAGAGTATACCACACTCAATAATACTCTTGCGAAATTAAAAAAGAGGGAAAATTATCTAAAATACCTTACCTTTACAAAATAAACGCTGTCTATGTCTACTCTAATTTTGATATTCACTTTTACGGAACACAGAAAAGAAAGCCAAGTTTTTGTCTTCTACCTTTGTAAATAGTTGAAAAGGGACGTTGGATAATCATAAATATTTTGGTGCGGACCTCTTTGCATAATCCTTTCATCCCAGTCAATATATTGAAGGCTTATCCTGGAGATATTTACCCTTTCGGAATAAGTTATGACTTATTTGTTTAGCGCATAGTCTATTTTATAAGGGCAGTTAATCAAAGACAATAATATTGGAAGACTTTAAATTAATTAGTGAAAATTAAGGATGTAAACCAACCCACGAAACCGAACAACCACTGCGAACAACTTTCACCGCGGAACAGTTAGAAATATTCTTTAAAAAATCGCCTCTCTGTATAACTTGTGCGATCTTTGTGTATTATGTGCAGTATTATCATATATTGTGTGTATAATGTTTTGTATTATCTTTACTACTAAACGATTTGTGAGTGTTACACATAATTCACAATGTAATCCGGTATAGGATTAAAATTGTTGTAAGTAACATGAGTAATACCGGGTAATATTGTTAACTAGCTTTTCGCGCGAGACTTCGTTCCCGTGGGAAATCGAAAAAAATATGTAGCCTATGTGTTAATCCAGGGTGTCAGCTGGAAGTAAAAAACATACAAACCCTCTCACAAACATTCGCCTTTGTAATATTAATGTGATTATTTGTTTTTAATTTATTATAAGATGGGTTAACTCTTGACCTCAATCTTGACCATGAAGGTCAAAGATGAGGTCGACGATGGAGGAAGTTAACCCAGAAAATGCTTATAGAGGTACTGGTACTCCCACGCACCGACGGATCACAGCAAGCTGTTTGGCGTGGCTGTTTGGTGTTTGGCGTTTGGGTTTGGCGGCTATACATATAATAAATCTGTAACCGACTCGAGTCTGTACATTGATTATTTTTTGGGAATTCTTTTTCCAGGGGGCTTTACTATCGAAACAAACACCAAATCAACATTAGTTTTATTTTTGTCTGTCTGTCTGTCTGTCTTTCTGAACGCACATCACGCAAAAACTGCAGTACATAATTGAATGAATCCTCCTGAATTATGCAGTCTGCGTTCCGGAATAACATCAAACATAAAATGTTTTTCAAAATTCTACCCCTAAGGGGGTCAAAAAGGGGTCAAAGTTTTTATGGAACTTCGTGATTCCTTGGTCCAATCTCTTTCAAATTTTGCATGGATACTCTTTGAAGGAATTGATGGAAATCCACACACTTATTTAACTGAAATTCATCCCCTAACTGGGTTAGTAAGGGTTAAAAAGTTAGTTTGGGGGTGAATTTATTTCCTATAAATAAAGAAAAGTAGACCCTATTTGTATAACTAGAAGTTTTCCCTTACGCTTAAATTTTGACATGTGTCCTTTTCGCAATTTTGGCCCATAAGTCATCTGCAATCAATGTCGGCAAAGGAAATTAAAACTTATGTTCTTTAAATAAGGTCATAATTATGTGTTATTTAAGCTCAAGGTCCGAGAAGCTGTCTAGAATACAGTTCTTCACGCTATAGGCCCTAGGAATGGGGCAGTGACATAAAATTCTTCATATCCACCTACTGACAAAACTAACCGGAATAGAAGTCTGAAATTGCGTGTGATTTTAGTTTAAGCGCTAGGGAGCTAACGAACATACATCATTTCACGCTATATTCCTTTAGGAAGTGCGCAGTGAAATCCGTATTCATATTTTTTTGGAAATTTTTAGGGTTCCGTACTGCAAAAGTATAAAACTAAACTTTTCATCAAACCAGTTAACGTACACCATTTTACAGTGTGCTCTTAAGAAGTTACACAAAGACGAAATGCAAATAACATTTGCTAACATTTCTTTTAGGGTGCCGTACCGCTAAAATAAAAACCAGTACTTTTTTCTTTTGAACCAGTAAATCAAACATTTGTACAAACTATATGAGCATAACGTTAACGATAAATCGAAAGCCAAAAGTCAAGGAACAAATCTGATTTTGTTGTAAAATAAAGTAATTACTTTACTAATATGTTTATGAGAGTATTGAACTCCCAGTATCGACTCGCACTTCGCCTTTAATTGAAGACAGTAGACAGTACTCAAAGGAAACATATCTGTCAACATAATACGTGTCAAATCAGAAAAGAAACAAAGAGGATTTCGAGAAAAGTTTATATCGCCGTCGTACTGGCAGTATAGAATGACAGTAAATAATTACAATGTTGTAATAAAATATGTTAAATATGTTATTTATAGTAAAACATTTATAAAACTCTTAATATGTTTAGTAAATTTTTTAAATATGTTTTTTATTATATAGTTTTCTGTATATTTGTTCATTAGTTATGGATGATTTTTTTTTAAAGAAATGCTTATTTTTCTTAATTATTTGAATATATCATTTCATAATTGACCATATGTTTCTTACAATTTATTTTTTGCCATACGCATTTTCAAAAATCTGGGCACCTATCTATCGTGTATTTAGTAGTCATAATAAGTTCATACAGATTTGGTTAACAATTAAGTGTTGGTTTTTAGTTTTTCGCCCACGGTGTTTGTAATTAAATTAAATCAGCTTTGCGCACATGTATAAAGTCGCGGGTACAGCTAGTTTATTTATAAAGTAATCTTCTTCAGCAGGAAATATTGTATTATTTCAGGACTGTTTTGTTTCGTTTAGTGTTAGCAAGATTTACTTAGGTTTGGAATTAATTTCATTAGATGGACGGTGCCTTCTGGCCATGTCCTAACGAAGCGATAGTAAGGTGAACAGTGTTATTGTAAATATTAGACGATCCCTAAGGGGTGATAGTGGAGGTAATATCCAGGGTTGGAAATCGTAGTATAATTGTACAATTTGTATCAGAATTTAATTAAGTGTAGTATGTAGTATTGTAATGCCAGTATACTACGTGAAAATATCAGAATTTTTATCGACCAGTGGAAGGGTAGTTTTTAATGTAATTTTTTGCTATTTCCTGTCTTTTTGACAGATTAGGAGTGGTTTGTATTTTATCTATGAGTGTGACTGAGATGAATCGTCATCAAGTAATTGTACTTATATGCACTTTCTTGTGTATGCTATGCTCTTATAATTTTCTTGAAGAAAAAGGTAAAAATAAGGTAAAATAAAGTTTTTTTTTATATCGCCGTTTCTATCTTACTTTAACTCAATGAAATAGGCTAGAAATTGAAACAAAGGATATTTTTGTGATAATTTTTTATAATTTTAATTGTTTTTTTATGCAATAAAACAAAATTTATTTTATTAAAATCGTTGAAAATCGAAATGTAGTATTAGGTATTTTTTGTCAAGTAGTATAGTTTTGATCTCCAAGTAGTATAATTTTCTGACGGTCTGATTCCAGCCCTGATAATATCTAAGCTTACGCTTTTCTTCACACGGTACACTGGGGCAAAAATGTGAAATGAAGATTTCGGATCAGTTTTCTTTCACGAATCCCTTTTGAGAATATTGCGCACACGGATATTAGTGTAAGACAGCATAGTTATTTTTTTTTATATTTAATGTGTAAGGGCAGACTTAATATTACATACATAGATACGCTCATGCCTATAATCCCTATCGGGGTAGACAGAGTATCAGTGTTTCTAGAACCACTTGACGCCACATTTGACATAAATTCCAAGGGTTATTAAATGAAACATGATGTACATCAAAACCCTCGCGTCCCACTTTGACTTTTGTATGCCTGGGAAGAGTTGGCAGCTCTTCCATCCATCATAAGTTTTTCCTTGACTCTCAGTCCAGCGTGGAGGACTTAATATTGGGTGCCTTTAAATTAGTTAGCTAAAGTTAGAGAAGTGAATCAGCCCACGAAACTGAACAACTTTTACTACGGAACATAGAAATATTAAAAAAAATCGCCTCTGAATAGAACTTGTGCGATCATCTGTTTTCTTCTTACCAGCCCATATACGTCCCCACCGAGGGGCACGGGCCTCCCTTCGAAACACGAAGGAGATTTAGGCCATAGTCCACCACGCTAGCCCAATGCGGGTTGGTGGACCGCTCGTCTTTCGAAAATGAATTTTCTTGGACGGGCGGGTTTCATCACGATGTTTTCCCTCACCGTTGAGCAAGTGATAATCTCACAATCTCATGGAGGTACATTATCTCACATAGGTTAGCTGGAAGAAAACTCATTGCTTGAGTTAAGCTCGCCGTTGTACATGTCCTTTCTTTGTGTAATTTTTTATATGTATTTGTGTGTACAATAAAGAAAAGACGAATTTAGTGGTACAGTCCCGCACCAGGATTTGAACCCGCGACCTTCGGATTACAAGTCTGGCTCATTACCAACTGGGCTATCACCGCTGGTTTGCCATTATGGAAAGTATTTTTTTTTTAAATTTGATACAGGTTCCTTGGGGAAGTTGTTTAGTTTCATGGGGGGGTCACCCTCCAAAGTTTCGCTAACTAATTTAAAGTCACCCTATATAATAGTTTAAATTCGACACATTCTTCTTCTTCTTATCGTGTAGGAATAGTCAAGTGTGTGGCGAATTTGGCTAACCCTGGTGTCAGAGTTTTCAGACCGCGAAATGGCCTCTGACTTGGAGACATTAATTTCTAGTCTATATCTATATCTATCTATACATTTTATAAAGAGGAAAGATTTGATTGTTTGTTTGTTTGTTTGCATTGAATAGGCTCCGAAACTACTGGACCGATTTGAAAAATTATTTCACCATTAAAATCCTACATTATCCGGGATGGACATAGGGTACATGATTTTCCCGAATTTCCACGGGAACGAAGTCCCGCGTGGGAAGCTAGTAAATAATAAAATCTTTTGTGCAGTTAAAATTTGCTTATTAGTTAAATATAAAATGTTTTCAGCCGCATTCACTTTACAACTTCCTAATGAGCTCATTTGCACAAACAGCCATTGCACGAAAAGTATTAACGAATAAATAACTGATTGAGGAAGTAAATATGAGTTTTAATTGTAGATAGAAATCCAAAATACAAACAAAGCTAAAACAAGACAGACGTCACAACAATTACATTAAGACACGTCATAGACTATCTTGCAAAGGAGATGAGTAGCCTCATTTCTTCACATCCCGTCTCGTTTTTATCTTGGCTATGTTAAGCCTATAAGACTACTTAATTCTTTAAGCCTTGGCTTAAACAGCGGCTTAGTCAAGAAGTCAGCAAGTTGCTTTTCAGCTTCCACCTTTAAGACCTTTAGATCTTCTGTAAGCACACATTCACGCACGAAGAAATGCCGAATCTGAATGTGCTTTGTCCTCTGATGCCTTTCGTATGGTGGGTCGTGAGCTAAACTTATGGCAGATTCATTATCAAGATGAAGTTCTGTTTGGACATATCCGGTCACAATAAACTGTAGAATCTTCTTTAGCCATATTACCTCTCTGGCCGTTTCACTGGCAGCTACTATTTCAGCCTCCGTGGAAGAAATCGCGACTGTCTTCTGTCTTTTACTTTGCCAGGCGATTGCTCCTCTTGAATATAGGCAGACCATTCCGGAAGTGGATCGTCCTGTAGTAAGATCTCCTCCATGATCTGCGTCACTATAGCTTTGTAGGCATTTTGTCGCAGTGGAATTTTTATATGTAATCCCATAATTAATAGTGCCCTTGATGTAGCGTAAGACCCTCTTCACTCTCGCCACATCCTCAGGTTTGGGATTGTCTAATGTTCTTGAGACAACACTAACAGCAAACGCTATGTCAGGTCTTGTCCCAACAGCTAAATAAGAAAGTGCACCAACCACTTGTCTGTATGGGAATGGAGCTGCTTCTTTCTCATTCTCTTGTAGGATAGCATCTTTGACTATCGGCATCACAGCAGCTTTACAGTTCTGCATATTAAACCTCTCTAGTAGACGCTTGGAATAACATTTCTGATCAATTTTTATTGACCCATCAGTCTTTCTGTCAATTTCAATTCCCAAAAAGTATGAGGCAGATTTCGTCGTGATCTTGAATCGATGTCTCAGTTCACACAAAAATCTCTCAGTCTCTTTCGGGTTCGCAGAGGCGATCAACCCGTCATCAACATATAACGCCAGAATCAGCTTCTTATCTTTACTGTCTTTGTTTCTTATGAAGAGACAAGGATCATTCTCGCATTGTTTGAATCCTATCTTTAGGATATACTCGGTAATGCAATGATTCCAGCAGCGAGGTGCTTGTTTCAAGCCATAAAGACTCTTCTTGAGTTTGCATACCTTGCCTGAAGCATCAGTATATCCCTCAGGGGGTTTCATGTAAATTTCCTCATTTAAGCTTCCGTAAAGGAACGCGGTCGAAACATCGAATTGAGACAATGTTAAATTCTCTTGTGCAGCGACACTTAAAACAGCTCTTATTGTGCTCGTCTTTGCCACAGGACTAAATGTCTCATAGTAATCCAGCCCTTTCTTCTGTGAGTAACCTTTTATTACCAAACGAGCTTTATATTTATCAACCGTACCATCAGGATTGGTTTTAATCTTAAAGATCCACTTGCATGGTATTGCTTTTCTCCCCTTGGGTAGATCCACCATATCCCAAGTTTGGTTTTCTTTAAGAGAGTTAATTTCGCTTTCCATTGCTTTGCACCATTTGTTTGCTTCAATACTTTCAATCGCTTGCTTATATGTGGTCGGCTCTGACATAGGTTCTTCAGATTTGGACAGTGTATGACAGACGTTGCAGACAAAATCACGGTATCGGCTTGGAGGTCTCAGATTTTCACGATTCCGCAAAGTCATTCTACCCTCGTTTTCTATTTCAGCGATAGGGATTGGGGCATTATCATCTTCTGCATCCTCATAAACATTTTCATTCCCAATTTGATATCCTCGTGATATGTCATCGTCTTCATCATTTACAGAGACGTCTTCATTTCTGATTCGTATCCCTTGTTCTGTATCAGTGCTTTCATCATTGACAACTTCTTCGTCACTGACTACTTCCTCTTCGCCATTAACTACTGATTCATTATCATTGACTGAAGCTTCTCCTTCCACAGCCAAGTCTTTGCTAGATCCATACTGGAATCCCAAAAACTCAAGGTTGAATTTACTGTTTTGGCTACAATTCTTTCGAGAATTTATCTGTATTTTCTTATTCTCAGGCTCTACTTTGGCAGGCTTTGACTTGGTTACTCCCAAATCTTCTTCTTCTCTAAGTAAGGGATATTCTTCGAATGTGACGTCACGTGATCGAATCAATTTGTGATGTTCCGCATCCCAAATTCGATAACCTTCATCGCTGTCATATCCGACTAAGATTCCCTTCTGAGCCTTTTTGTCCAATTTCTTCCGTTTCTCTTTTGGAAGGTGAGGATAGCACGTAGTTCCTACTACACGTAAGTGCTTTATTCTTGGCTTCTTGCCATGCCATGATTCATATGGTGATTTCCCATCAGGTCCTGGTCCCGTTCTGTTAAGGATATACACTGACGTCAGAATCAGTTCAGCCCATAAGCCTTCTGGCATCTGTCCATGGGCGTACATCATGGCTCTTGCCATCTCAACAACAGTCCTGTTCTCTCGCTCAGTAGGATTCTGCTGTGGGGTGTAAGGCATCGTCAATCTCTGTACGATTCCTTCTTTTTGCAGTATACTTCGAACTTTAGAATTGTCAAATTCACCTCCATTGTCGCTCAAAATCTCTTTCACTTTTATACCGGCTGCCTTAACTTCAGCTAGCATCAGTGATAGCTTTTGATGAACTTCCGACTTCTCTCGCATCACATATACCCAACGGTAACCGGTATGGACATCTTTGAATAGCACGAAGTATCTATTCTTTGCATAAGAATACGGGAAAGGTCCACAAACATCTGTACAGATTAACTCTCCAGGTCGGGTTGCCTTCTCTCTGGTACCAAATTTCAATCGATGAGATTTTCCATAAATACAACCTTCGCAAAGTTCCTTTTTTAATTCTGTTTTAATGTTCATTTCATTTTCGAGCAACTTCTTTATATGTGCTTTATTCTGATGACCAAAACGTTCATGGTATAGTTGTAAAAGGTTCTGCGTTGTCAATTGGTTTACTTCTGCAGGCTTCATGCATCGCATCTCTAGTCTATAGAGATCTCCGTGCAACGCCCTTTTACCAATGAGACGCTTTTCGCCATTTACTCTAAATATGCATGTCGTTGGAGTAGATTCGAACGTACTGTTTTCGTTTGCGTCATGCGCCGCAAGGACTGAGAAAAGATTCTTGCTTATGGTGGGTACGTACCATACATTCTTAAGCATAACATTATGTACATCACCATCTACTTGTGCCTGTGCTTGAATGGTGCCAATCCCAATTGCTTGGATTTCTGTACCATTTGCCCCTCGTACTGTGTGCTTGCTCTTAAAATGGCAAAACTCCACAAAAAGATCATCTCTATTTGTTACATGGCTGGTTGCTCCATTATCCACGTAAAAATTTATTGTATCTTTAGCTTCATTACCCGTTATGGAAAAGATAGCCATGTTGACATTTTTAGTGTCCTTTTCTGACTTCTTCGGCCTTCCATCACTTATCCATTTCTCACATTGTCTTACAAAGTGACCGAGTTTTCCACAGTATTTGCACTTCTTCCTATCTTTTCTTGTCTTTTCCTTGCTCTCGTCTTTACTCACAGCTTTAACTTCCTTCTTTCCTGTCTTTACCCATAATGCTTCGGCACTGCTGCTGCCTTCACCGTTTTCCTCTTTTCCTTTCGCAAGAATCTGTTCATGGGAGCATAGCTGTACAGTCAGGTTATCGACAGTGCGCTCATTCTTCGTCATCAATAGCCAGCTTGATTCAAACGTCATGTATTCCGGCGGTAGCGTGTCAAGAATTTTGTAAATTAATAGTATATCTGGCAGATCCTTTTCCAGGTCCAGAGCTCTATGTAATTCGTGCCATAAACTCTTGAGCGTCGAAATATGAGTTGCCATATCATGCGTAGCATCTCTCTTGTATGAGAAGAAAGTTTTACACATTTCGTACCTTTTATCTACGTTGCAGCCTTCGTAAAGTCTGTGTAGCTCATCCCACATATCCTTGGAGTAAGTAAAACGCATCATTTTCTCGAGTATGTCATCTGGTAAATTTGACGTCAACAGGACGGAAATTATGCTGTCAATTTTGTCGTAGTCTTGAACTTCTTTCAAGTACTTGGTCTTTTCTTCTGGTGTGGCATCAGGTAATAATGTTGGCCTTGGTGTTCTTCCTTCCAACACATCTTTTGCCCCAGGTAGCCCTTTAAGCACCATAAAAACTCTAAACTTCCACGTTTTAAACTTTTTGGCATCTAAGTCCCCTATTTGAATCTTGGAAACGTCCGCAATTGATTTATCCATCTTTGATTACAGACTTCGTTCCGTCGAATTTTCAAATTTTTTCGAACTTTGTTTTTGGTTTTACCACCGAAACTAAATATGCCAATATAAACCCTCAGTTCAATTCGAAAATTTGTTCTCTGCTACCATATTAACGAATAAATAACTGATTGAGGAAGTAAATATGAGTTTTAATTGTAGATAGAAATCCAAAATACAAACAAAGCTAAAACAAGACAGACGTCACAACAATTACATTAAGACACGTCATAGACTATCTTGCAAAGGAGATGAGTAGCCTCATTTCTTCACAAAAAGTAGTTTTTTATCACCAGTATTACAGGTAACTGTTTCGTACGAGACAACTTCACCGTGTGAGTTAAATCACTCTGAAACTCACTAATGAGAGGGGGGGGGGCTCCCTCCACTTATCTTCATAGCTTGTATAATTCGTATAATTTACTTCGCTAGAAGCTCCTAATTAAGTATAGGCTGTAATTTTCTTGGCAGCTACGAATTTCTGGGTATTGTTGTGTAGTGCCTGTCACGAATCGCGCTACCCCACTTTTCCGCGAGAGCCTTTAAGCGAACTGTAATTTTGTACACGACATGTCAAGTTTCCTGTAAGTGGCTTGCATTGTTGGGCATCACATACAACAAACTTCCTTATACCTTGACGAAAAAAGAGGGGTGTTATAAGTTTGACGTGTGTATCTGTGTGTCTGTGCTAGGTTACAACAGTCATTGTCCTTAAAGAATAACTTATACAATTACTTTTAATTTTGTATATATTTTTAGGTTTTTTTTTCGGGGCTGACGAAGCATGTTGCTGATTAATTTTGTCTTAGTTTTTAGTTATGACGAAGCCTGTTGTGGATACGTTTTTTTTTCCATTTATGTCAGTTATTATTATAATTTAAAAGTGATTACAATAAGGTAAGTATGTTTCTTAAAATTTCAACATCAATTTGTTAAGTGAAACATTGACAATAACATGTTTTCTTATAACTTATGTTTTAAAAGTTTAGAATTACAAACTTTTTTGATTAGTTTAAACACAGACCTATATTGTGGTACTTATACCAGTTTAGTAGATATTTAAATGGTGAAATCTACCCATTACTATGATAGGCTACAAGTGATACCCGCAAATGTCAAGTTAGACTTTTCTTTATTAACCTACTTTGGCGCTACGCAATCTATCGAAAAACTACTCACCGCGGAATGCGACGTACATTTGTGTCTTGCGCTGTTTTTAATATTTTTTTCTTGCAAAATTGAGTATAATCGAATATATAATTTAATTTTACAAATACTAATCCTGCACACACGGGTGTGCAAGAATCGCGCGAAAATATTTAAAAAAACATGTACAAATATAGAAAAAAACCACTATATAAAATCAATCAGAATTCAGGAATTTAGAATTCTTAACTTATCTTGGGGGGGAGGGTCTGAATTCAGGATTCTTAACTTGTCCCTTACACCCCGTATACCAACATTACCAACTGCAACTGTATCACATCCCGACAAATCTGGAAGTTGTTTTCAATCCGAGACTACTCTTCCGCTGTCTCACACACAGTTGACAACTTAACTCATTAGTGTAACATACCAGCTCGTAATTACTTTGTAGTTCGAATGATGTAACTAACCGACTTCAAAGTTAAATCGTTTCTAGTACACTTAATGGGCTTAGAAAGGAAATGAGAATTTTCGCCGCTTGGCTTGAAGGCGTGATAGCTCAGTTGGTTAGAGCACCAGGAGATCTAATCTTGGGGTCGTGGGTGCTAGTTCCATTCGGGCCAAATAATTTTCTTTCCTTAATATTATTTGTGAGTAACTAAATGGCACAGTAAAGGCCCGTATTATACAAGGAGACTCAAGTCTTGTACTATACTTGACTGTCTCTTTCTCTCACTAGAGAAAGATAATGATAAAGACGACTGCTACTTAAGTATACAGGGCTTTAGATAAATCTCTTTCAACCTCTCGGGTGGTTAATCAGTCCATGAAACTGAACAACTTTCCCCCAATAATAGATCAAAATACGAAAAAAAAATGTTTGAGTTCCCATACAGACTTCTTTAGCATATAGCGCATTTTGTATGGGAGATCAAAGGTTTTTTTTTTCGTATTTTGACCTATTATTGGAGGTAAGTTGTCCAGTTTCATGGACTGATTAACCACCCGAGAGGTTGAAAGAGATTTACCTAAAGCCCTGTATATCAGAGTCTGAGTCGCGTTCTGTAATACGGATGTAAGAGTAGCAGAGACGTTGCAGAAACGTTCATTATAAAGCTCTCTTAAATGTAATTCCGTCCTTGTTTACTTCAACAAGATGGAAAGTGACATTTAAAGTGATATTTAAAGTAGCATTAACTTTAATGGACTTCTCTGCAACTGGGCCTAAGTCGGTCAAATACTTCATCAACACTATTAATATTATAAATGCGAAAGTAACTATGTCTGTCTGTTATGCTTTCACGGCTAAACTATTGAAGCAATTTTGATGACATTTGGTATAGAGATAGATTAGACCTTGGGAAAGGACATAGCTTAATTTTATTCTATAGCGGAGCCGCGGGCAGAAAGCTAGTCTTTAATAAATTTACTCACTGATTCATCAACGCTCATTCCAAACCCTTGGATCCTTTTCGTCGCTCCATACAACTTGTGCGATCAATATATAAAAATTTTAGTGTTTTATATTATATGTTTTGTGACAGCGACTTCTTGTTTAGCTTGAAACTAAAACTTAAACAACAAGAAATTGGTTCCTTGTGTAGTATCTTTTTTTTAACGCTATACACTCAAAGGCCCCTTGTGTCGTGGGTCCCTCGGAACATACTTAAAGACAGACACAAACACCCATGACCCGAGAACAAATATCTGCTTTTTACACAAATATTTGCCCCGACTGGGATTCGAACCCAGGACCCATCGAACAAGAGGCAGCGCCACTACCACTCGACCAAACCGGCCGCCAAGTGTATTGCCGTAATCAATATTGGTTTAATATAATTTGATCAATATAATCAAAAGCCAATTTGCCTTTGTTTGAGAAGTCGAAAATGTGTTTGGAAAGCCTTTTATAGGTTTCTAGGGGAATGTTGTCCAGTTTCATAGGGAGAACCACTCCCTAAAGCTTTTTGCTAACTAATTTAAAGTTACTTCTTACTGATTACTTTTGACTTTGATTTTAGTTACGACGAAGCTGTGGATGCGTTTGTATACATTTTCTTTTTTTATTTATTTATGTCACCGTTACATTTCACTTAATGAAATTGTAATATCTCGGTTCTTTATGAATTACTTCATTTTTTTCACATTAATGGATTTTTGAAGTGAAAACTTCTTTAGCGGCGTTGGGCACTTTTAGGTGTCAGATGTCACGTGACCTTGATCGAAAATGCGTAGGATAGGGTTGCCACCTTTTTTGAAGTGAAAACTTTTTTAGCAGCGTTTGTGTACTTTAAAGTATGGGTGGAAAACCGGACCGATGGCAGCCCTATAGTAAAATTATCTCTGTGACAGATGTCAACGATTATTCGCACATAGCGCGCAAATACCGATAGACTATTTTAACTGAATTGAAAGTAGTCAGTTCGGTCGAGTGGAAAAGTTGCCAGATTGTAAGCAACAGGTCGAGGGTTCGAAACCTCGAAGTGAACTCAAGAAAGTTTATTTGTATTTTTGGCCGAGTGGTGAAGTTATCAGATCGTAGGCGAGGTGTCGAAGGATCGAATCCTGAGAGAATAACGGACTCTTTTTGTGTATTTTGTTTTATTTCCATATTAATGCACGACGTTAATGTCCAAGTTTTCACTTCTGCCGGCACTCCCGGAACGGAACCCTTTGTTTTTTTATAATATTAATGCAAACTGACCTAACTTATCACAATTTCGTTCAGGCGACCCTTAAAATTTCGTGAAATTGTAATTTTACTGAGCTAGCTGTAATTTTGCGGGTGGCTTTTAAAATTTTTTAAATTTTCCGGTGACATATACAGGGCTTTAGGTAAATCTCTTTCAACCTCTCGGGTGCTAAATCAGTCTATGAAACTGATCAACTTTCTCCAAGGAACATAGGTCGAAATACGAAAAAAAAATTTTGATCTCCCATACAAAATGCGCTATATGTTGATGTAGTTTTTATGGGAACTCAAATTTTTTTTTTCGTATTTTGACCTATTATTGGGGGAAAGTTGTTCAGTTTCATCACATTTATCTGTGGTTTCATAGACTGATTAGCCACCCGAGAGGTTGAAAGAGAGATACCTAAAGCCCTGTATACCTCACCTGTAAGTTCATTGTACATGGTCGCACTGTGTTTGTGTTCAAGTCATTCTAATCCTGGTTAGTTGTAACTAGAATAGATTCAAACTCACTTCCTCAATCGCCTGTGTTGACGCGTTCAGTAACAGTGTAGTAACTCGTTATTGCAGGTGCTTATTTCCCACGGGAGGCGGCACGGTTTTCCTGGAGATATCCTTTCCTGGAGTTTGCGCGCCTGTAATCCCTTTTGGGGTTGACAGATCATCATGTGGTTAGAACCACTTGATGCCACGTTTGACATACTGAGAGTTATTTGATGGAATATGAGTTTATATTTAGTGATGATTGGTTGATAAGCAGGCCGAGTACGATAGTGACAGCGCCGCAACAACACCGCGGTCCTATGTCAAAATGTCAACATTGACAACGCCATAGGGCGAGCAAGCCTTTGCAAAGTGAGGTTTCAGCGAGAGCCGAGCGCGAGTTTGTCGTTATCGTGCTAGTGCTGAAGATGTGACGTTAGCTAAAAAAAAAAACTCGAGATCAATACTTCAATTTGTAAACATGATGTTTCAAAAGTCGTTTTTATAAAGACGAACCTGTTGCATATTTGATAACATAAAAACATTTTTTGTTGATTGTGTTATTTAAATATTAAAGCTCTACTACTGTTAAAACTCTTGCATAACGTTTTTCAGTAGATTTCGTAAAGAGTAACAAATATTCAAACATACAATCACAATAATTTCGCTTTTCTGATGTTAGTAGCAATTCTCACACAACGTTCCTCGTTTATATAGAACTATTATATATATACCTAGGCTTCTAGATTAAATTCGTATATACTTACCCTTAAATAACTCTAAAACTCAAGATTTTATATCACCCCCGTCATCGCTTATAACTTCAAAACATCTTAACCAATTGTGATTAAATACAGCTAAGAACCATCTCGCATCAAAATCAGTCCACTCGCTTAGGAGACCCAGACAGTACAGACACACAGACACATAGCACTCGTCAAACTTATAACACCACTCTTTTTTGCTGCGGCTTAAAAATAAGCAGACTTCTAAAAAAACCCACAAGACGACACATCCAACAAAATATTACCCTATTTAGGGTAAAAAAGAACATATTATTTCCAGTGTGTATTTTCCCGATAAGAAAGTACTTTGTAATCCACCAGTGGAATCTCTCCACGCGGATTGATGGATTGATTGATCGCATTGACTGTGACGTCACGACGTTTGACGGGATGTGATCGAAGACAGAAGCGTGTGGGGGAAGCCTTTTAGCTTCTACTGTTAGAGGAATATCTTGGGAAATACTCGACTGTAATATTAGTTGGTAGACTTTTCATCTTTATTCTTTTGATATTGTGAATGTGGATTTATTTAGTTACTTCTCAAAGATGATAGCGGTAACATAATAGTCTTATTTTTATAACGTAAACCCATAAGTTTAAATAAGTTTTTAATTCTATAAATTGGATATTTCATAAATTTTATTTATTTATTTCAAAGAGAAACAGCTAGAAATATATTTAATGATAACAAATCAATGTTCTCCTAAAACACTAAATAAATTATAATTATAGTAACCAACCCGCATTGGGCCAGCGTGGTGGACTATGGCCTAAATCCCCTTCGTGTTTCGAAGGGAGGCCCGTGCCCCTCGGTAGGGACGTATATGGTGGTAAGAGAGAGTAAGAGTATAGTAACCATAGGGCGAGCTTCAAAACGCCAAGTGGTAATAAAACAAGGATAACAAAGATACTGCACATAGAAATAAGTGTAATTCAGCAATTGACGAATTTAAAGTAACATTTTATACTTATAACCCCTCACCACACCACTATAATACAGCAGTGCTCCTATTTCCTAATTGTCTCTCAAAAAACTGCATTATTCTGAAATGATAACAAAATAATAAAGTATTTAAATGTATTTTAAAGTGTTTTGTTGCAAGCGCTTTTTCGCGCCGTATAAGTATTGTGGTATGCAGACCTTCATGGAGGATCTGGCATAACGCAACTTCTTTCTCATTCGGTCATTTCGAACAAGATTATTCGAATATCATTTTAAAAGGTTTGAAATGGTATTCGATGTCAGCATTCGAAATAATTATTGAAGATCTGGTCTTCCGCCATTCATTGTAGAGAGCTTGCGGAATAGGTTCTTGTATGCGATCATAGGCGTGCAAATAGCACTTTCTCAAGCGTCGTAAAATAATAAATAACTGTGTATACGTTTACAATAAAGAACAAGTGTAATAGAAGTGCCGGTAGTTATTTGGAAATATAGCACCTAGTAGAAGAGCTACATGTTTTATTCCTTGCCCCCGGAATAGGTGCTAGACTATAGCCCTAAAAATTCCCTAAAAATTCATAAGTAGTATTCTCAATTCTTATTATTGTTGGCCATAAATCTAATAATTCACAGTCATAATAGTTAAAACGAAACAACAATAAAGTACAAGGTTCTGTATTTCAATATATGCAATAAATCTAATATTCATATATGCGAATAGAATTTATTAGGCCTACCTAGGCCCGGGCCTACGGGCCTCGGTGCAAATCCTCCACTACCATTTTTACGTCTTCTCTTATAATTTCCTTTGCAAAGTCGCGCCGGATTTTGAGAACCCTGAATAGAACTCCGGAAATTTAAGTTCTCTGAAAAATCGCCTCAATTCTGTAAAAATTAAACAACAAACAAGACTCGCGCTACCTAATGATGCTGCAGTGGAGTCGAGCTCGCCATTTTTACTGCACTTGGCCCTGCTACTTCCAGAAACAGAGTTAAAGTTTGACCTGGCTAGATCTGCCAGGGCTTAGACAATGTCATTTTCTCTGGAATTGTTTACTTCTCTGCTGATGTAAGTAGGTCATTTTAAAACCCCGACAAAAGGGGGATGTTATAAATTTCCTAACGAATGGTACGATGACATTTTGTTTTTGTTTAATTTACCCTTTCGGAAAAGGTAAAGGAATCTATGTCCATACAGCCTTTTTAAACATTGTGTAAGTTTCAGTTTATTTTTTTGTGGTAAGCCCTATAAATGTCGAGGACTGAACGAAAATTTTGATTTTAGAATTCAAAGGAAACAAGCATAAAGCCCGCTGGGCTTCGTGTTCCATATATTGACAGTTGGTCTGAATCCAGAAACACATTATCACGTTTTCGTTTTCACCGATTTCCTCTCCTTCCTATGGGAATTTGAAAAAATTCTTTCTTATCGGATGCTTAAATCATATATTATGAGGAATACGTCCTCGATGTTTCGTATTTCACTAACAACTCCTCCAAAATAACTCTAAAATTAATAATAAAAATGTTGTACTCATCACTCCCGTCATTCATCGCTTATAAGAACCATCTCAAATACGTCAGATTTCAAAAAAAACCATCGAAATCGGTCCATTCGTTTAGAAGCTACGATGCCACAGGCAGATACATAGATACTCAGATGAAACATATTCTATCCCACTTTTTTTTTTTAAACAGATCGTCCAAGAAAAAATAAATTGAAAATAAAAGAAATCCTATAATATATAACAAATTACCAGAGAATATAAAAAACGAAATATCAGAAAAGAAAATTTTAATATCACTTAAAGAACTTTTAAATAAAAAATGCTGCTACACTATTGATGAATACATGATTGATAAATTCCTACAGTGACATTTATACAAGTGATGAAATAGCAGCCCCATACCCATCCCATTTGGTTTATTTTAGTAATAAAGAAGTTTAGTTTGGTAATAATGTAAATAATAATAGTGGATAGATATGTTTAAGTCAAATTGTATTAAAATTTGAAAAATATTTGCTGTGCCCTCACAGGGTTTCATATTTGAAACTTGTAAGTATTATATTAGTAAGACCTTGTACACAATATGGAAATGCAAATAAATGATTGAGTATTGAGTATCCTATTTGAGAACGCTCCATTACATCAGTTGACAGTACAAACAGCCAGTTGCACAATGCACATCCAGTTAAGTTTCAATTCTGTGAGAGAACCATTCAACAAACAGAAAAACTTTCATTTTAATTTCTCTCTCTCTCCTTTTTTTTGTCTTCGTAACTAATGGAAAAGACGGCAATGGGAATGGCATTTGGATATTTTGGGTTCTGTAGTAAATGTATACGTAAAAAGTGTTTTGCCACGTCCCTTCAGAGTTTCTTGCTCATTCTTCTCGGGGATAGACTCTACCTTTGGCAATAGGCGTAGAATTATCGTTTTGTTTGTTTATCCGCTAGGCTTGCTCCTTTTTAACCCCGATGGGGTGGTATAGCATTGAAGTGTGTATTTGTGTGTCTGTCTTTGGTCTGTTTTTGTCTCTTAAAATAATGGACTAAGCTATAAGAACCGGTTTAGCTGCTTAAGAGTTATAAGCGATCGAATGACAAGGGTGATACATTTTTTTTAAATTTTAGAGTGACAAACCATGCAATTAATTTTAAAACTGGTTATTATATAGATAATGTTTTCCGGAACGCGGATATCTATAGCGTATCCTAATTAAAATTGTGCGAAGCCGGGGCGAGTCGCTAGTAAAAAATACATTAATATTACAAAAAAAATGATTATTTGTTTGTTTGCATTGAATAGGCTCTGAAACTACTAGACTAGTTTGGAAAATTCTTTCACCACTAGAACGCCTCATTATCCCTGAGTAACATAGGCTACATAATATTCCCGAATTCCCATGGAAACGATTTCCCACGCGGAATTTTAGGAAAAAATAAATCTTTTTTTTCTCTACGTTTAGACATTACCAGCAGGCCAAGTACGATAGTGACAGCGCCGCGACAACACCCCTGTCCTATGTCAAAATGTCAACATTGACAGCACCATAGGGCGAGCAAGCCTTTGTGCGGGACCCTCGCGCAATCGAAGTGAAGTTTCAGCGTGAACCGAGCGCGAGTTTGTCGTTATCGTGCTAAAGCTGCAGAAGCTGGCCCCTACAAATTGCCATACAATTGTCAACTGTGTCATTATTTCAAAGAACTTTGTAAACTTTACTTGTCGAGCGTAAGTTTTCCTTTTTTATTTAATTTCCTGTTCTGGCTGGTATCGATTGTCTTTTCTGGCACGATTTCATGTTGTGCTGAGTCTTATCGGTGTATTGAATCTTTTATTTCGATGTGTGTATCCGAGTTTAACTCTTCACTGATTCAACACAAAAAGTGTAGAAAAGTCGGCTTTATTGATAAAATCAATCTATTCCAGGCAACCTTGAGAACCTAGAGCGAACCCTTCATTAATAAAAAAAAACCTTAAGTTCCCATTCAATTCCAAATGCAAACGTTAGCTAAGAGTACAATTTTTGTATAACCTCCGACATTCCTAAACTCCCATGCGGTGTAGTAGATTTTGTAAAGATCCGTCTGGTTCGCGACCTATCGTAGTCGAAATAGGTACGACGCTAAACAGCTTGCTGTGTTTAGTCGATGCGTTTTAGCACTAGTGTCTTAAGGCGACTACAACACCCGATAAAGGCAGCACACATATAGGAATAGTGCCGTCTCCGTCTCTCAACAGGCCTGGGCCGGCAGTGCGAACAGTGTTGATACACGAAGTTTACGGACTATGAAAGCGTGCGTGCGTAAAAACATGTTCGAAAGTTAGAAAAATGAGATTTATGGAAAGGTAACAACTTAAATCAAAAAATGCGTTCACTACTTATCGAGAGTGTTCAATCACGAACATTTTGATAGCAAAGCCAAGTTACTGTGTGCATTTTACTGTCGTTTTTACAGCTTAAAAGATACACAATATTGGTATTTAGAGGTGACTTTATGAGCTTTTTCTATCGAACCAAAAGTGCTGAATCATGTTTTCAGCAAACTACTTATCTAGCTTATGTCCTGAATATTACCGTAGTATTTTTTTCTTCGATTTAATGCAGTTCGTCATGCTTATCTACGCATCATAAAACTACGTAATTTAGGTGCTGTAGTCGCCTTAATATGCATTTTTGGGTTAGCTCGCTCCGTCATCGACCTAATCTATGACCTTGGTCAAGTTTGAGGTCAAAAGTTAACCCATCTAATAATAAAATAAAAAAAGGTGCGGGGCGGCCGGTTTGATCGAGGGGTAGCGGCGCTGCCTCTTGATCGACGGGTCCTGGGTGCAATTCCCAGTCGCGGCAAATATTTGTGTCAAACGCAGATGTTTGTTATCGCGTCATGGGTGTTCGTGTCTGTCTTTGTGTATGTTCCAAGGGACCCACGACACAACGAAAAATATCAGTGTGGGATTTTGAGTGTGTAGCGTTATTAGGCAGTTTAGTTACAGTTATACATATTAGGTTTACAATCGTAGCACTGAGTCAGAAGTTTTACAGAACTTACGGTTTCGATCACAAGTTTCTAAAATCCGCACTGCGAATCTACTTTAATACCACAGTAACTCCAAGAATTTTTAATTAAACTGCTCATAATCCGTTTGATTTAATTCTCAAATTAATTTTCCTTCTTGTACCTGTATTACTTAGCTTGAACCTTCCTGGTGGCACGATTAATTGGATGCAGGATTATGTTGAAGGCAAAAAGGTTTTTTAATTGGTGCCTTGAATGCCTGATACTAGTATTTATTGAATTTTTTTTGAGTAAGCGGTTTCATTTGGATTATACTTTGACATCTTAGAAACACACATAGATAAGCTTATACGTCTTTATCCTTTTAGGGTAGGCAGGGATTACAGATTGTCACTTAATGCGATCCAAAGACACCCATTCTCTACATTCACCATTCGCGTCATAGTTACCCGTCAGATTCGGACACTTCTAACGCGGCTATTTATCTCTTCATCGAGAACAAACATCTGCTTTTTACATAAACATTTGCCTCGACTGGGGATCAAACCCAGGACTTAATCAAGACGCAGCGCTACTACCACTCGACAAAACCAGCCTAAGGTTTAAAATAGCCAAACGTTAAAGCGAGAGAGTTACAGCGCTTGTTCCGTTTGCTCCACCAGTAGAACCTTGTAAAAGTAAATAGGTCCTTGTATGGGCGGGACAGAGTTTCTGCAAGATTTATGGGCGACTCAGAAACTAGTCACGCTGCAGCTCTGTCTTAGGACTTTATAAGTTATGTCTAGTATAGTATGTATTTAGATGATATAATATGAATAAATTATATGAATCTCTTTAATGTTTTATTGTGCTTACCTGTTACTTTTCGTGTTTATGTGTTGTTACGACCCCGATTCTGTAACTTAAGTTGTGTGTCGATGGAATGGTCGCCATTTTATCCGTGCAGGTGGTGAAATTGAGAACTATCCAAATTTCATACATCTAATGACGGGTGCTTTGACTGATGGCGCCACCGCCAACTGAATTTTCAGTTGCTAGATAGTTTGCAACTTTACGTTCGGTTGGCGGTGGCGCTTGTGGTCGTAGTGGTTGTCAGCAAGTACACAAAAATTAAATATTTCTCAATTTCGTCGTTTGTCGCCCGTGGTCCCTTCTCGTAGTCCCTGGAAGGGACCACGGAGATTTTTGTTGCCCGTGGTCCCTTCAAAAAATGTATACCGCCAAATTAAATTGTACTTAGATATTTGAGATGCAATCAGTGACTATTCTATAATTTAAAAAAATAAAAAAAGTATGTAAGCAATAAAGAACATCACCTGAATAGATAAAATTAACTCCATTCCATCGACAAACAACTAAAGTTACAGTATCGGGGCCCTGAATAAATGTCGTATCTATATATTTATTTTTTTATAAGATGGGTTAAGTCTTGACCTCAATCTTGACCATAAGGTTAAAGATGAGGTCGACGATGGAGCGAGTTAACCCAGAAAATGCCTATAAAGGCACTGGTACTCCTACGCACCGACGGAACACAGCAAGCTGTTTGGCGTCGGACTTCGGTAGGGGGTGGTCGCGAACCAGACGGCCCTTTACAGAGCCTACCACACCGCATGAGACCATAGGACGACACCTCAGATCCCGAAAAAAAATAAGTGTTGTTGCCTGGGATGGATTACTAGGAGACAGGTCTCATTTGTGTTTCCTTAGTCGCCTATGGACCAACTTAAAACACTCATAGGTCCGTATTACAGACCACGACTCAGGCTCTGATCTATACTAAAGTAGCAGCCGTCTTTATCATTTTGATAGTGATAGAAAGAGACAATGAATACTTAAACAAGATCAAGACTTATGTCTCTTTTTGTAATACGGGCCTCAGACCCCCAATTTTCTTAGTGTAGAAAATCACGGTAAACATTTTAAACCCTTACATTTTTGAAAATAACCTAATCTTCTAAATCTTGGATTATGGTCATCTGACAATGAGCTAGAAATACAAAAAATTGGTTTATTAACAAAAGTGATTTATTTAATGACACAGCTTTTGTGTACCGACACAGTTTATTTATGTTAACAGAGTTTGAAGCGCTAACTGGACTTCAGCTATAATCGACTATTTTCATCGCTCGCCGTGCTAGCTACAGAAACTTTTTGTTACGTATGCAACGAGCAATGAACATATAAAATGACCACCGGCTGATCGTAGGCTCATTCTTATTTATTTATTTT
The DNA here is from genome assembly GCA_949987775.1 of Aproaerema taeniolella. NCBI lineage: Eukaryota > Metazoa > Arthropoda > Insecta > Lepidoptera > Gelechiidae > Aproaerema > Aproaerema taeniolella. Next base: position 8,495,653 of record OX465264.1, read on the forward strand.
ATTTAAACAGTTTGTTGTACACATGAAAAATTACAAATATCATACTTACAAATACAAAAACAAACATAAAAGGCACAGATTTTTTTAAAAACAGACGTGCACAATTAACCATTTTAAACCACCGTTTTTGTTTCAGATTAATGTCGCGTGTGTGAGTGATGGTACACAGAAGTGTACAGTTGTCGTGACGCAGTGATCTGACGCAGCATCCAACATGGCCGACCCCGACGCGTTCGATGACGAGGTTGGTAAATTTACTTTTGCTGAAAAATATATTAGATGTAAGGGACAGCTTAGCGAAAACCTGAAACCTAAATTGAGACCATGATTCTGGATAATTTCCCAGTAGAATTGTCCTCATGAAAAAATTTAAGTTCTTTTTTTTTCTCTTCTGCTATAATAACTTTAATAACATATTCGAATACATTCTATTTTTCAACAAAAAAACATATATAATATACATGAAACATAAAAAAGCAAAAAAGCAGGCTCCTCCGCCGCTGCTTCGCGGTACATATACCCATAGCGCTAAAGTAGTTAAGGAACGAATACTCCATAAATTGGCCTTTTGGATTTCCAGGAAAAAATTACGTGTAGCTAATCTTCAGATTCCACCGTTTAAGTATTTACTAAACTGTTCCTCGCACTTTTTTATCTTACGCTCTATCTTCTCTTACGCTATAACTCCCTATACAGCGCCTTCACCGACCAGTCACCTTCGGGTCTATCCAGCTCATCCCACCACCGTCGTCTGCCTGCCACGTGGTCTTTTATCACGGCGTGCCAATAACATCAGATTGGCATCTTAAAAAAACACACGACTAAAAATTTGAAGTTTAATCGTGAAATACGATACATAATACTGCGATTAACCACCAGATACTCTTGGTACTTAAATATAAAAAGATCACCCGCCACTATACAGTTTCAAACGGGAACAGTAATTTCCTGCAGTTTCAGAGAAACATACAGAAATACATTGCATCGCATTTGCATCCAAACAGTGAAATAAATGCAGCAACATCCACGTGAAATATTTCTCTTGCATTCATGCAAGTTTAAATAAAAATAATTTTCAACGATGGTTCTGGTAGACTATATGATTATATTTTTTATATTTGGGACATTTATAGTAGATTGTTACACAAGGGTGTTATTGATACTTCCACCCTAGGTAAACACTCTGCTTTTCATCCTCCATGCGAGGTAAATAAAACAATTATAAGTAAAGGACACACAAGTTTTTTACAAATAGACAAAACCCGCCGTTCTATTTTTAAAATCGAAACATGAACGCGACATTTAAAATCGTAATTATTCAGCATGAAGATTTTATTCCAACTATTTGTATAAGCAGATCTTGTTCCAATTTCAAATTTACTTACATACTTGTTTTGATTTATAGGTGTGTTATAGTCTACTTACATCCATGTTTTTGGGGAGGTAAGAAGTTTTTCCCGGGCATGGAGGATGAAAAATTAATAACAACTTAATAAATGCTTTCATCAAAAGTAGAGCTGGAAAACAATGGCGGTTGAATGTTGACAATTTAATCCGTTTATGTTGCGAAATTCAGAAGTATCGAAACCTCATACATCAGCAGCGCCACCGCCAACTTTACACTAAATTGCTAGCTATCTAGCAACTTAATATTCAGTTAGCAATGGCGCCTCAGTTAAGATAGCTGTCATCAAATGTATGAGGCTTAGATAGTTTTAAATTTCACCACCTGAACGGATGAAGTGGTCACCATTATCATTCAACCGCTACTGAGAGGTTTCTTATTAGTGGAATACCAATGACTCTGTTACTTAAATATGTAACTATGTACAGATCCCAGCAAATCACTTTACCTTATACATTCACTCTGTGCTCTTACAATAATAATTGTTTCTCAAAAAAGATGGGCCCAAAACCTTTGTTAACGTTTGTACATAATTAATATGCTCACTAACCTTAAGCACGAAAATGTACCTATTACATTTCAATTAGTTATAGAGAAACTGTAGAGGGTTATTCTTCCGACAAAACTGAACAATTTTCCCCTGGGAACCCATATTAAAGTCCCAAAAAAATAAAAACTAAGGCAATGATTGCTGTTTGTTGTAAGCATAAGGAGGGGTGAAACACTCTTTCGACCTTTGTTCCTTTGGAAAAGTTGTTCTGTTTTAATTTTCGCTAATAAAAGAACATATAACTAACAAACTTACTAAAAAAAGAACAAAACAAAATAATTCTTCCAACGATTTCCATAATGAAGTAGCATGAGTAGGAAAAATCCCAGAGGTATATTTAGCGATACACTGGCAAAAGATGTGCCACAAGGGAAGCATTCCTTTCCATTCCATCATGAATGTTAAGTGATGCTGTTGTGAACTAGCTCTTATTCCAACTATATAAGATACAACTGCAAGGCTAATACCTATCCTATATGATACTATTACTGAACGCCTCATATCCGAAAGGAAATTTGACTTATGTCGCTCAGGACGTTAAGGAGGGTTCCATCATATTTTCACATAATTTATTTTTAATATGAAGTATTTATGATTTCATTCAATAAATTTAAAGTTCGTTGAAATACATTAATTTAGATATACTTCCGAAAAGGTACACATTACACAGCGTCCGAAAATCTTAACGGGCCAAATTGTCAAGATTTAAACATTACAAAACTAATTTCCATAAACAAGGTGCGACAGAGTCGCCCAGGCCCTATACTAGACACCAGGATTTAATAACATTATACATTTTATTACAAAAACAATTAAAATCATAAAGGTGGCGTCCATGGTCCCTTGCGGTGTGGTATGCTCTGTAAAGGGCCGTCTGGTTCGCGACCAGCTTGCTGTGTTCCGTCGGCGCGTGGGGCCTGAATAGGCATTTTCTGGGTAGATTCGCTCCATCCATCAAATTTGATCATTACACATTTTTGTATTTAGGCTTAAGTTTTCATGAAATAAAATATCGTATCTTATCGTCGACCTCACCTATGACTCAAGACTTACGTCAAGAGTCAAGAGAAAAACAAATAAAGGTAAGTATCGTTATTATTTTATTACATTACTTAACGTGCCCTCTGAAGCACGGAAACACTCGTGATTAATGGGAGGTTTTCTTTTTGGGTATTAAAAAAAAAGTAGTTTCCCAGAGCTCTCTAGATGGCGCTGAACTGACTCCGTTACTAGGTGCCAAAGCCAAAAGGCTTGGAGAAAAACATTGCATCAAATATTCTGAGTTTGTTTTGGCTTTCCAATCATCCTAGTTTTCTCGCGCTTTGTTATAATTCAGTTTTGTTTTTTCATTGTTTTCGTAAAATCGCCTAACTACGTATGGTAGACGTGATATTGATATGATATGACTATAACGTTTCGTTTTATAATCTCAAAATTACGTTCAAGTGAATTTATCAAAAATAATTTAACGTTCCGTTCCTTGCAGTAACGTACATACATAGTTTAGCGCCATCTATCCGGCGACTGGGGAAAAATTTAAAAAAAATAAAAAGAAAATCCCTCATTGCCTAAGTTGTGTCATAATAAAACCCCTTGTGAAAATCACAAAATTCCTAAACCGCAATGTAATTGGCGTACGATTAGAGGAAGGGCTTGTGAGGGGCTTGTGAGGGCTTGTGAATCAGAGACACGTGTAAGGGCTGGTGGAATCACCTGACTAATGGGCCCTGAGGGAAGTTCGAGCCTTATGGAATTTAGAAAGGCGTGTAAATTAACCGATTACTTTGATACGGGCAGATATTTCGGGAGCGGAAAATGTAATAAAGGCGAAAAGCTATTAATGAATGTAATTTTTATTTAAATTCCTACTAATAATTATAAATGCGAAAACAACTCTGTCTGTTTGTTGCGGTTTCACGCCTAAACTACTGAACTGATTTTGATGAAATTTACAAAGACAGATTAGCCCTTAAGAAAACCTAGGCTACATTTTATTCCATAGCTGGACACGATATAATCTGTAGTCCACGAGGGCGGAACCACTGGCGCAAAGCTAGTAATACTAAGCATAATTACGAGATTTGAAATCTGTACATTTACAAGAAAAAACTGACTGACTGACTGATCAATCAGTACACAACATACGCACCTCTGCAGGCCGTGTACGATAGTGACAGTGCCGCGTAAACACTGTCACTATCGTACTCGGCAAAATGTCAACATTGATAACCCCATTTCGCGGGGCCCTTGCGCAATCAAAGTGAAGTTTCAGCGTCAGCCGAGCGCGAGTTTGTCGTTATCGTGCTAGAGCTGCTGGTTCTAGAAGCATGAAAGGCATGCGCGTTCTTTGGGTAACGGAGGCAAGCCCTAAGAAAGGATTTCCCAAAATTCCCATGGGAACCCGAGATAATGCGAACGAAGTCGCGGGTGAAAAACTAGATAAGATTATTACAAAGGAGCGATTTTCATATTATCCGAATTGCTTGTTTATTTTAATGAAAACGCTTGGTGAATTTAATTAAGGATATGAAACAGCCAACTAATCTGAATAACTTCAGTTTAAAGATACATTAATCTCATTAAAGACAACTGTCACTTACACGAGAAGAAGACACAAGTAAAAGATAAATAACATTCACTTCCCTGTTTTAGGGTAGGGACACTAAACTTGGTATTCACTTCAGTCACTCATTTTTATAAAGTACACAAAGTAAATAGCTTAATTTTGTTAGGTTTCCAGTCGATTACACGATTGATAGGAACATTTGATTGAATAACTTTCTCTTGAATAACTTTCTTCAAGGAACATAAGTTTAATCTTTAATCTCATAAGAAATGTCCCTGTTTAATCATTATGTAAAGATAATCACGACACAGGCCTAGCCTAGTGTGGTTATCTCAGTAAAACTATGTTGTATTATTCGGACAGTTTTATTAAAAAACTCTAGGCACAGCTGAAAATCAGTTTGTTGTCTGTCATAGACAGCAAGTATGCTGAGTTCTGTGTCCTATTTGCTTCTACAATCTACGTCACTCATTTCGCTAACCTTTTTTTTAATTGTATAAGAACATTGTACAATGTTACAAATTGTTAAGAAGCAATAAAGTTTATCTATCTATCTATCTATCTAAATCATTTTATCATTTTTTTTCGTAAAAACAGTAAATAAAGGTTATATCCATAACTATCACATTTAAGAAATACTAGCGTGGATATGTGCGAAGTCTAGTTGAAAAACCGATGCTATTTTCAGAGTGAGCCCCAACAAATGGAAGTGACACGCCATTACCAAGCAATAAAATTAAATTACGTGTCATTGCAAGCCCGCCACTTTATATAACAAATTGGATTTTTAATGAGAAATATTCTAATTTAATTTGAAATGTTTATTGCGGATGCAGGAAATAACAGACGTTTTAATAGGCTGTGCAATCTATAAAATAATAATGATAAACATGTATCGTATACCACAGATCAATAAAGTGTTAGTACAGATACAGAACTTACAACTATGTTAGTACTTAAACTCTTTTTTTTTACCAACCCATATACGGCTTCCCTTCAAAACACGAGGGGGATTTAGGCCATAGTCCACCAGCTAGCCCAATGCGGGTTGGTGGAGCGCTCGTCTTTCGAAAATGAATTTTTGGACGGGTGGGTTTCATCACGATGTTCTCCTTCACCGTTGAGCAAGTGTGTCCGCCTTTGCTATTAAATTACCTATAAATTGTTTTATATAACACTATTTTTGAGCAATAAAAAATTTACATACATACATGATTAGAAATCCGTACATAAATCCGAAAAGACGAATTTAGTGGTACAGGCCCGCACCAGGATTTGAACCCGCGACCTTCGGATTACAAGTCTGGCTCATTACCAACTGGGCTATCACCGCTTACAAGTCCGGCTCACTACCAACTGGGCTATCACCGCTTCATTACCAACTGGCTATCACTTAAACTCTACCACAGACCAATCTATGTGGGTGAATGGCTGAAACCTGTTACTACAAACATCTTTCAGTAACCCTCAGAATATATGTCAAACGTGGCATAAAGTGGTTTTGCACTACACGATGCTCTGCCTACCCCTGCGGATCATCGGCGTGAGTGTATGTATTCGGAATGAAAATCGTAAAATACAATTTCTTTTAAATTTTTTACTTGCAAAATTATATTGTGGTCGTTGCCTGCCCCAATGGCCAAAAAGCGTGAACATGTGATAATGACGACAAGTGAGAAAAGTACACATTCCTATTTATTTTCGTGTCTAAATCCAAAACAAACCAAATTAATGAGTTGACACAACCTTTTCCGATGAAGTCAGCAATCCGTATCGGGACGACAAAAACCGGACGGACATTTCCCGGGGCCTCCGGAATCAATAGAGATAACATAGAATAAATAGCATTAATTGCCACCACACCCGCTTTGCTAATTAAGGCGTTTTGCGGAAAAAATTATGTATGTACAGAAGCAGTGAAAACAAGTTTTGTTTCGTTTTTAACCCCCACCTAAAAAAGAGGGGTGTTATAAGTCTGACTATCTGTGTGTCAGTCTGTGGCATCGTAGCTGGAACGATTTCGATGCTGGTTGTTTTGTTTGAAAGCTGACGTAATCCAGATGGTTCTTAGCTATATCACAGAATCAGTGTTGCCATATATACGGATTTGAAAGTTCAATACGGATGAATCAAGATTATGGATTTTTATACGGATTTACTCTAAACACAGAATTAGCTTTAAAAGGACACCGTTTTCGAGCCTTCTTTACTTAATTTTTAACAAATTTCTTAACAACGCTAGTGAGTTTGCTCCACTGTAGTGCGGCAGTACAGCAAAATTTCTTCAAAGAAGACGAAACCAAGAAATAAATTATAGAGGTAAGACGATAACGGACCCGCTACTACTAAACAACTTTTAGGGAAATCATCCTCTTTTGATTTAAATCTTGACTCAAAAATGTGACGTTTAATTTTTATACGGAATTCATACGGAATTTCAATCAAAATACGGGATATATTTATACGCATTTTCAATAAAAACAGAAATATGGATTTTATACGGATTTTTGTAATGAAAATACAGATTTCACGTCTACTTTATGTGGCAACACTGCACAGAATAAATAATAGCCTATATTTGATCAAAATTGGTTCAGTAATTTTAAAGTTATTAGCAATCGAATTTCAGGGGTGATAAATAATTTTTAGTTGTAGAGTTAGGGTACAGCGATTGTATGCCTTAATGCTGTGTCTATCTCTTGATAAAATACCACACCGCATGAGACCAGAAGACGACACCTCAGATTCAGAAACAAATGAAGTGTCGTTGCCTGGGATGACTTACTAGGAGGCAGGTCTCATTTGTGTTTCCTTAGTCGCCTCTTACGACACCCACGGAAAGAGATGGGGTGGTGTTATTCTCAACCGATCACCACACGGCCATCTTTTTTTTACGTTAAAGAAAGTATATCCCTTTCTTTAACGTAAAAAAAGATTATTGTAAGCTAGATTAGGTGTGAAAGAAAAAATTTGAATGCGCAAAAAAAACACGAAAATCGTACGCACTTTTCGACAAAAAGCACTTGAATAAAATATCATGATAAAACGTTCCGATACGATTCTTCGCCACTTTCCTGTAATAAAAAACGTTTTCAATCGTCCCCTGTGTGGAAAGGATCGTTACTGACAGACAGTTCCGCTTGAACAGTGGCAGAATCGCTCACGCATCAAGAAAAAAAACGGCAGAGAAAAACTTGCTGGTAGTCAAATCTTTTTCAGGTGAATTCTTCCGATCAAAGTCTTATGATTACTCATAGTGCAGGCTAAAATCTGGATTTTTTTAAATTAATAAAGGCAAAACGCCAAATCTTCAATTACATTGTTCATAGTCAGTCTGATAGTTTCAAATCCGTTTTTACCCCGACAAAAAAGGATGTCATAAGTTTGACATGTACAGTACATCTATGCGTCTGTATGTGGCATCGTAGCTCCTAAATGGATAGACCGATTTCGATGCCGTTTTTTTGTTTGACAGCTGACGTAATCGAGATGGTTCTTAGCTATATTTGATCAAAAACAAAAAACGCATCGAAATCGGTCCATTCATTTAGGAGCTAAGATGCCATAGACAGACACACATATACACACGTCAAACTTATAACACCCCTCTCTTTTGTTGTGGGTCAAAAACACGAAGATCTATACTTATTAATATGAACAATGGAACTCCACCCTATCCTAATGCGGGTAGTTGAGGCGAAAATAGAGAAGAAATGGTGTAAATTGTACCTTTCCTTTGTCCTCTGTTTTGCCAAAATACTCTTTTCTTACTGGCCTGTAATATGATTTGTTACCCTTATTGTGTTCTCCAAGTAATATTATACCGAGCGGTGTATGAGCGCGAAAATATTACGAATATAATATGTGGTTATTTTCTTTGCTCTTTCATAAGCTGCTTATAACTTACTGCTGTTTCCCAGTTGTTTTATAGTGTATATTGTGAGTGGTACTCGCTGCTTATTTAATGCTAAAACTGACATTTTGTACAAAGGTTTGATACAAGTTTAGACAAGGAATAGAATTAGATTTTTCCAGCAGCTCGAACACAATGTGCTCTCGCGCGGAATGCGCCGCGGTCCTATGTCAAAATGTCAACATTGACAGCGCCAGTGGGCGAGCAAGCCTTGGCACACCTTGCCTTGGTCCTCGCGCAATCAAAGTTAAGTTTCACCGTCAGCCGAGTGGCGTGCCGCGCGAGTTTGTCGCGCATCATCTTCGCATCATGCTCGAGCTGCTGAACAAAGTTACAATAAATAATCGAAGTCAAAGAGACGAAGGTGACACTCGGTTTTCTTAGTTAATAAAAATAACTGTCAAATTAAAAAAAAATTGCACCCCCGACGTTCATTACTTATAACAGTTAAGCAGCTGAACCAATGTTGATCAAAATAGCTATAGCCTCCAAACAGTCGAAATTGGTCGATTTGTTTAAAAGCTGCGATGCCACAGACAGACACATACACAGATAAATACGTGAAACTTACTACGTGCCCCTTTTTGACGGGGGTTTTTATTACAGAACAAAAGACTTAACAAAGATATAGGTAAAAAACTTACCTATAAAACCCTATTTTCGTGTGTGTGAAGTGTTCGGATAGACATTTTAGACACTAGCTTTCGGACCCGTGGGAATTTGGGAAAGTTGTGTAGCCTATTTGTTAATCCAGGGTGTCAGCTACCTCCGTACCAAATTTTACTAAAATTGGTCCACCGTTTCGAGTGTGAAAAAGTAACAAACAGACACACATACATACATACATCCTCACAAACTTTCATATTTATAATATTGGTAGGATTTATAAAGTACGGTTTGCAAAATTATTGCATACACACAACGTAAGTAAGAGGGACTTTAATTTAGATTTTTAACCTACACCTCTTTACTGTTATTTTGTCTATTAATTAAATATCTTGTTACCTTTAGGTGACAAAAAACTAGAATTTCCGGTACAAAATGCGTTCTTTAAAAAAAATTCATTCAATGCTATTTTAATTCTCATATCGATTGTGACAATGGATTTTTTAAATTCTTCGAAAAAATAAACTTAATTAAGTTAGTGGCATAGCATAATCGACATCAATGTTGTTTTGTTATTGTTATTCTGGCCTAACTGTGGCCCGAGGCCGGAAAACATGCCTGTTTATTATCTCAGATAGTGAATTGTCAAAAGTTCTGCATTTTATCAAATTAGAACGATCTCTCCGACCCTCGGTCTCAGGAAATAAGATTGGAGTGGAGTGGACCATTATTATGCAACGTTTTCGTAAAGTTGTCTTTCTAGAGTGAGAAGTTTAATTGCTTTAAAAATCTTTGACTGAAAACTTTATGATTTCAGCAAGTGTCTATTTTTAACCCCTGATGCAAGAAAGGGGTGTTATAAGTTTGATCGCAATGTGTGTGTGTGTGTGTGTATGTAGCTCTTAAACGGTTGAGCCGATTTGGATGTGGCATTTTTTTAAAATTTTCGAGTTATTAGAAAATTATATTAGTGGGATTGAATAGTGTTTTACTCTAACTTACTCCGTCTGATATTTATTTTAGCTGGATATTGGTGGCTAAACTGCTGTTTGAGTTACTGAGTGGACTTTAGCAGTGTTTTGCACTCAATATAGTCTAGCTTTGTTATAACAAAAGCATAGTTTTTCTGAGTTTCTTCTTTTTCCTTGTCCTATCGGGATCTATTTTTAATTGTTTTTTCTGAACTTATTCAAAATAAAATAATGACACCCATTCTAAAGTTATTTTTCTTAGTTCAAATTCTCCTTGGGATGAACACGCAGACAAACTTACTTAGAACAAACAAATACCTATCTGGTTTTGGGGTTATATGTATAAAAGTTATATAACTTCTATGGAATTACGATCTTAATGAAAATAAATAAATTATAAACAGACTAACCTTTCCGCCCGCAGCTCTGCCCGCGTGGACTACAGGTTATATCGTGCCCATTGGATAAAATGTAGTCTATGCGTTTAGCCAAGGTCTAATCTATCTTCGTATCAAGTATCATCAAAATCGCTACAGTAGTTTAGCCGTGAAAGCTAAACTACTGTAGCGATTTTGATGAAACTTGATACAGAGATACAGACAGATAGAGTTACTTTCACATTTATAATATGTATTAGTAGGGATAGTAGGGATTTAACATACACAAACAAGTTTTTCATAGGTCGTTACATTAGGTACAAGCTTGTATTTCGCAATGAGTTGTAAGTATTATTATTAAGGCCGTTGGTCTCTAAAGAGTAATAAATTAGGTCTAACTGATTAAAAGTCCAAAAAAGTGGAAATTCCACTCATAATTCAGGGATTTACCCGCTGTCTGAGTACCTTTTTGCCAACTGAGATTCGGGATTCGCAATGTTTAATTAGTTTAGTTTGTATAATGTGTATATTTATAATAAGGAAAGTCTCGTAGTTAATCCAACTTTATAATTTTTGATTAGGATTCGAGTTAATTAGTATAGAAATTATTTTTCATTTTCCATAGCAATTTCCTATGTCAATGCCAAATAATGATGAAAATTACTCGGCAAAAACTCATTGAATAATTTTCCACTTTAAAAACGTATGAGTAACCGACTTCAACCCCAACAATAATTCGCATAAAGTTATTTTATTTCTCCAGTTTTCCTATTTTTCGCGGACTACATGGCTATTAGCAGATAACCACCAATGAAAACGACATTCAGTTATATTATTTAGATGACGTTTTGGTTTGTAAGGATTTTTTGTTTTTGTTGATTATTTTAAAAGCTTTGAATGATTTTAGTTAAAATTTACATGGGACCACTTCAGGTATACTCTTTCGAAAAAAAAAAAAGAATTATGAAAATCGACTGGAGCGGATTTATCGCGTAACATACATACAAAATAAAATAAAAAAACATACAGTCGAATTTAGAACCTCCTCCTTTATTTAGAAAAATTATTATGGTTTGATGACTGAATTCAAAGTTTTTGTTTTTGTTAAGCTGTACTTTACAGCATGTTTAAAAAGAAAAGTCTGGTCTGATGACTCACTGACTCACTCATCAACTCCCAGAAGACAAGGATTTTAAAGACAGAGACGTTCTCTTTGTGTTGTAGAAAAGGAATAGGAATTGGTTTTTGAAAATATCCACTAGAACAAGGTCCCGGGTATCCTCAAGTATTAACTAGAATATGCAAGTGTTTTCATAAACGTTCGGCACCTTCATGAAAGATGGCACCCAAAGGACAAAGTTTAGTCAAATTTAGTAAAGTAAGCAAGTCGGTGAGTTGCCACAACTTGCAAACAGACAAGTAGCGGACAGTGCAAATTAGCTGCGCTACTTTACCACTCGGTGGTCTGCGGTACAAGAATTTCATGCTGTATTCTGAAAACGCTCGATAAGAGGATATTCACAAAGCTGTTTTCATAATATTGTGGCAGCTCAAAAATATTGACGCATGTTTTTTTATCCTTAACACTAGATATAATTGGTGTCGCACTGTTCTGAATTCTTTTAGCTAGACTAATCATAGGATTAAAAAAGTTTTCGATCAGCCAAAATCAAAACTTTTGAAGAATAGCGTACGCCAAGGGCCTCGATTCTGTAACTCCAATTGGATGTCGATAGGGTTTCAGTTGAGTTTCGATAGGGTGAAAGTTGTGTCTCAGAAGTGTGTCAGTGGAGTGTAAGCTGAATGAACACCTTAATGACTTCCAAATGGAAAACTTATCGTTCAAAATCCATTGTCTATGTCCACCGATCGTTTCTCAATGATTTCTCAATGAAACACTGACTTGGTATAAGTTGTATGATAGGTCATTGCCATATAAGTATTATTCCATTTCATAAACATAGAAATAAGTTGAAGTTATGTTAATGCACCACTGACATAAAGATGTCTATGACATGCACAGTTATTTTTTCTATGTCTATGACTACTTTACAACAAGTCTTTCGAAACTTCACTGACCTCTATACATGTATATACTTTGTATAGAAATACAGGTCATTGAGGACTTTCGGTTTAGAAAGTGGTATTCAACTTATTTCTATGTCTATGATGTACCCAGTATAAAACTCTGAAATGTTAATGGATACGAGAAAAGAGGACATTTTAAAATCTCTAAGGAACACCATTGATGAAAAATTGCTTGCTTGCTTGGTCTTTAGATCAATTCTTGTTTTTGTATATTAAATGAAATTAAACTTAGGTTAGGTTAGGTTCTCACGGGCTGAAAAGAAGCACGATTGGTGTTCTTGAGGAAATAGGGCAGGTCTGCAGATTCTCTTTCTGCATACCGACCCATTTGCCTGCTGGACGAGGCCGGAAAACTATTCGAAAGAATTATTTCCTCTGGTTCAGCACGCACTTGTGGAGCGTCGGCCCCGACCTGTCGAATGACCAGTTCGGTTTCCGACAGTCACGCTCGACGTTGACGCGATTGCGGCAAGTCTTCATATCAACAACGCCTTTAACTCGTTACCCTGGAGGACGATAAGGGAGGTACTGGTTTACCATCAGGTACCTTCCTACCTGTAGCGCCTGGTTGAAAGTTACTTGCAGGACAAGTGCATGAAGTTTAATGGTCGAGATGGAGTTCTTCATCAGAGGTAGATGACGTGTGGGGTACCGTAGCATAAACGTGCTACTGTGGAACTTCGAATATTTTAAAATTACATGATTTATTTCTTCAGTTATCGTATTTTCCGCGGACTACAATGCCTATTAGCAAATTACCACGAACCAAAACGTCACTAATTATTTTGATGCCGTTTTGGTTTGTAAGTAATTTTAGTTTTTGTAAAAAAAAAAATTAACTACTACTAGTAATTTTCGAAAAGGAGTATATTGTTTCAAAGAACAAACATTAAATAAAAACTAGTCAAGTGCAAGTCGGACTCGCGCACGAAGGGTTCCGTACTATTACTTATAAAACCGGCCAAGTGCGAGTCGGACTCTATAAACACCATTATCGCTATAAAAGCGGCAAAAAAAATCACGTTTGTTGTATGGGAGCCCCCTTAAATATTTAATTTATTTAGTTTTTAGTAATTGATGTTATAGCAGCAACCGAAATACATCATCTGTAAAAACTTCAACAGTCTAACTATCACGGTTCATGAGATACAGCCTCAGACAGACTTTCTATAAAATGAGCAAAAAAATCACGTTTTTTGTATGGGAGCCCCCTTAAATATTTATTTTATTCTGGTTTTTAGTATTAAATACTAAAAACAACAAATTTTGTTGTTATAGGGCCAATGAAAAAACATCATCTGCGAAAATTTCAACTGACTAACTATCACGGTTCACGAGATACAGCCTGGTGACAGACGAACGGACGGACGGGCGGACGGACAGCGGAGGCTTAGTAATAGGGTCCCGTTTTTTCCCTTTGGGTACGGAACCCTAAAAAACTTAGTCGTATTGAGAACCTCCTCCTTTTTTTAAAGTCGGTTGAAAAGTGGTACTTATGGGATGGTAAAAGCCGAAACATCTCTGACTCTATTTTGGAATTTTATGTTTTAGAAAATTTTATTTCCTACAGTTTCTACAGAAGTATGTCTATGTCTAAGTAAGAACGAAGTTACAAGTACTTGCTGAACAGTAAGATTGGATTAAGGTTGTATAATGTTACCATAATGTTACTAGCAATTGACGGCTGGTTTGGTCGAGTGGTAGTGGCACTGCCTCTTGATCGACGGGTCCTGGGTTCGAATCCCAGTTGGGGCAAATATTTGTGTTAAAAGCAGATGTTTATTGTCGGGTCGTGGGTGTTTGTGTCTGTCTTTATAAGGGGTTCCGAGGGACCCACGACACAAGAGAAAACCTTAATGTGGGCCTTTGAGTGTATGGCGTTTTATTTATTTATAACAAGCTTTACGCCCGGGACTTCGTTCCCGTGGGAATTTCAGAAAATTATGTAGCCAATGTGTTAATCCAGGATATCAGCTACCTCCATACCAAATTTGATCAAAGTCGGTCTAGCCGTTCTCGAGTTATAAGTGTTGTAACAAACACGACTTTCTTTTATATTATAGAATTTATGAAACCAAGATTATGAAATCAGGTATTGTCTAGAATCCCCAGGGATTGTTTGTATAAAAGCTCTGGAATAGTCAAATAGAGTATGGAATGAGATTATATAGTATACACTACACATACACAGTGTTTTAGGTATCGTATACAGTCCCGGAACAGCAACCAGCAATGAATGCAGGTTTCCATTGATTGTAAATATAAGGGCAGATAACATTCAGAATACCTAACTACTGGGTGAAAGGAACAGAAAAACCAATAATCCTTATGCTTTCTATGTTTGGAATTTATTAGATTAGGAATCATTATTAAATTACTACTGCAAAACTATGCTCAATCGTACTTTTTGTAGATATTCCGATAATTATTTCATTTTCATGAAAAAAATCAACTTTTTGAATGGCCTCTCCTTGCCTGTTGTGCAGATTCAATTCTTGTCTCTATTTACAAGTTTAAACCCTCGACTCACACCTGGAATAAAAGTTGCAATTTATAAAAGTAATTCATATAAATAATTTACAGCATGCTGAGCTATTTCCAATATGTAAGTCAGCTGGGTCAGATGGTCACTGGTCAGCTAAGACTCTCGTCGTAGTTAGGTATGAAACAGATAAACGCTAAGTGGTAATCACTTCTTCAAGAATTCAAATATAAGAAATGCGATGCACCTATTTTCTTGCTGTGTTTTCCAAAAAACATAATATTATGTTTTTCTCAAGCGTCACACTTATGGGATGGTATTTCTGACCTGATTTTTAAAAGCTTTCGGTACATTTTATGTTAGATATATAACAATAATAAAGAAATTGAAATTCTGACAATTTAAATACTATCCAATTGAAAAACATATAAAAAGAAGCAAGTCTCGCAACATGCTCGCACTGCGTTTCTCTACTTAAAAAGGTTGTGGGATATAATTTTTTTAAGTGAAAACTTCTTTAGCGGCGTTTTGCACTTTCAAGTATGGGTAAAAATGTTATGGCTCCTCTACATGATGGGCCATCGCGATGGCCCACTATGATTGACCAGCGTGTGGAGGGCATAGAGGCGTCTAATGTTTTATGGCGCGTGCGATGGTCTTGGGATGGCGTCGGTGTCGGTTTTTCGGACATACATCAAAGGTATCAAAACATCACGACTGAAAGTCGCCATCGTGTAGATGCGTTTCAACCTTGGCATGGCCATCTCGCTGGCCCAGCGCTGGCCCATCATGTAGAGGCGCCATAAAACTAACGCACACGTGACTGACACGTGACCCTGATCGAAAATTTGTAAGGCGGAGAATAAATATAGGAAATTAAAACTACAAAAGTCAAGATTTCATCCGGTGTCAGCATAGAAAAAAATAAGTTAAATATTAATGCACTAGGTACGTTAATGTTCAAGTTTTCACTTCTGCCGGCACTCCCGGAGTGCAACTCGTTGTTTTTTTTTATTAAGAATGGGTTCGCTCTTGACTTCAATCTAGCTCAGGGCAAAGATATGGTCGAGGATGTAGCGAACTCACTCAGAAGAAGCCTATTCACTCGTACTTTAAAGATATTCGGATTGTATGAGTTCAAAAATACAGACGCCGGCAGAGAATTCCACTCCTTGGCAGTGCGCAATACAAAAGATAATCCCTTAGGAAAACTATAAAATCTTCTAAGTATACAGGGTGTCCCAGAAAATAGTGTCAAGCGGAAGTCCTGAGTTAGAACACCCCTTGGCGCATCCGAAACACCCCCATATATGTTCCGCGATTTTTTATAGTTTTCGAGTTATGATTTTTTTACTGAAATTTTGAGAATAATTGACCTAAACAACTTAAAAAATTATTAAAAAAAAGTATAAGACATTTTTGAAATATTTTTTTTTTGCAACTCAATTTTAATGAATTGTACTTTAATGCTTAAAACATTCGTATTCGTATCTTAGATGGAAGTTTTAAAAATGTTGGTACAAAGTGAAAAAATACGCTTAGTGAATTATGTCTTAAATTTTCAACTTTAAATTTAAAATCTTAATAGGTAGTTTCATGGCTCCTAAGTTAATCTAAAAACTGCGCCAGACTCTAAGCTTCCATAATAATTTAAAAAAAGTTGTACTTAACAGTCTACTTTTGCTAAAATCTGACTTCAAAGACAGAGTGGTGGAAAACTTGAAAATTTGCCATCTGGTAACGAAGTTTTTTTTGGGCATTTTATCATTCCTAGAATTATTTAGATTGTTAAGTAACCGAAAATAATTACAAAAAAGTTAGGATTGCCATTTGAAAGATTATTTTTTAAAATCTTTGAACTATTGTGTGATACTTAAAAATTTCATTAAATTACAAAAACACAGTAAAAGAGGAAGCTTAAATAAAACGAAAAATAACTGTTATTAATTGTTTATTACAAAAAGTTTTCAAAATGTCTCCCTTCCTGCTCAATGCAAATCCTGCACCTTCTGAAAAAGTTCCCTTTTAATCGAATAAACGATATTCTGTTGTTTTTTATTGTTTCTTCTGCGTTTCGCAATTTTGTTCGTAATTCTTGTACGTTTCTTATTTCTTTAGCGTAGACTAATTCTTTGTAATAGCCCCAGACAAAGAAATCAATAGGGCTTAAGTCTGGGGACCGTGGGGGCCACGCAATGGGCCCTCCTCCCCGATCCACTTGTCTCCAAACCTTTCATTTAAATGTTGTCTCACAATGCTCGCATAATGACATGGAGCGCCATCGTTTTGAAAAAACATGTTCCTCCGCGTTAATAGGTCTACATCTTCCAGTAAGTTGTGGAGTTCTTCTGTTAAAAATTCGAAATAGGACTCGCCGTTCAATCGGCTAGGTAGCTCGAACGAACCAATTAGCTGTCCGTTTATTATGCCCGACCACAAATTCACACTGAATTGTTCTTGGAAATTTGAGTCACGAGTCACGTGTGGATTTTCTATGTTCCAAGAGTGATAATTGTGAATGTTAAAAATACCACACCTTTTGAAGTGAGATTCATCGGTCCACAAGATACTTTTGAAAAAATCTTCATTTTCAGCTTGACGACGCAACATTTCTTGACAAAATGCCACTCTTCTTGGGTAATCTTCGGGCTTGAGCTGGTGCACTCTTTGAATATGGTATGGGTGAAAACCCTCTTTCTGGAGTATTCGATGTGCCTGTGACTTAGGGATTCCAGTTCGGTGTTCTATGGTCCTCACACTAACTGACGGATCTCTAACCACTTCTTCGAGCACGGATTCGACGGTATCAGGGTCGTGCATTTCACGTGGACGTCCGGGTCTTGTGCCTGGTTGACTCCCTTCCATGTAAGAATTATGGACTCTTAAAATCATGCGATGATCAGGCCAAGTCTCAGGCTGAGGTCCACCTCCATTTTGTACATACTCTTTGAACAGCCTGGCTGCTTCAGAAGCGTTCCCTCTTGCATAGCCATAATAATAATGCATAAGAGCATAATCTCGTGACGAAAAAGACATAGCTGAACTAATGAGCTCAAAAAGTCCGTTGAGAAAGATAAAGTCGTCGGATTCCGTATAACAAAACCAAATCGTAATCGCACTCAAAGTCCGTTGCAAAAGCCAAAGTAGTCGAAGTCCGTGTCACAAAACCAAATCGTAATCGCACTCGAAGTCCGTAAAGAAAGCAAAGTTCATCAAGAGATCACAAAAAAGGAGCTTATCGTACACAATATCGTAACGCGCAAAGGCAGGCGAACGACTGGACGAACGCAGGCACTATCACACTTTTCAAATTAACACTTTGAAAAAGGAATGGTTTTGTTTTTGAAGTTTTCTTTCAGCCAATTCTTAAAAGAAGGTTACCGACTATAAAGTTTTTATGTACAAAATTAAATTCTCTTTGGAGTTCTTTTTCGTTACCAGATAGCAAATTTTCAAGTTTTCCACCACTCTGTCTTTGAAGTCAGATTTTAGCAAAAGTAGACTGTTAAGTACAACTTTTTTTAAATTATTATGGAAGCTTAGAGTCTGGCGCAGTTTTTAGATTAACTTAGGAGCCATGAAACTACCTATTAAGATTTTAAATTTAAAGTTGAAAATTTAAGACATAATTCACTAAGCGTATTTTTTCACTTTGTACCAACATTTTTAAAACTTCCATCTAAGATACGAATACGAATGTTTTAAGCATTAAAGTACAATTCATTAAAATTGAGTTGCAAAAAAAATATCTCAAAAATGTCTTATACTTTTTTTTAATAATTTTTTAAGTTGTTTAGGTCAATTATTCTCAAAATTTCAGTAAAAAAATCATAACTCGAAAACTATAAAAAATCGCGGAACATATATGGGGGTGTTTCGGATGCGCCAAGGGGTGTTCTATCTCAGGACTTTCGCTTGACACTATTTTCTGGGACACCCTGTATATTTCTTAAATTTTTTGCTGTAACATTAAATTACTTATTTAAATACACTTCTATTTTTCCAATTAGAAATAAGAATAGCAGCTCAAAATACGAAAATCAGATGAAGTAAGATTTATCATGTTTTGCATTAATATTTATTTTAAGACTCAATGAAATGGCTCAGAGTGTAACAAGGAACTTTTTTTTACATAAGTTTTTTTGAGTTATAAAATTAGTTATACTTTCTAAAACAGTTAGCCCCAATACAACACAATACAATACTTTTTATTGTACACCAAAAAATATAAGTATATCAAAGACTCCATTTATCAGCCGTTTTGATTTATTTCTTCCAGGCAACAAACTGAACCATTACAGATATTTTTAAAAGCTAATCAGTGATACTTTAGGGCAGGTTTAAAAAATGAAGTTCGATACTAGACAGTCGAGTTCAACACGGTGTGTTGTAGTTTTTTGACAGGTAGGTACTTACGAACACTTATAACCCATATAAAATTTATTGAAGTGGTTAACGTTACATTTGCACTTCGAAAATGTCCTGAATGGGCTCCGAGAAAAAATGGGGCCTTTTTTGTTTGTTTTTGCTCTACTTGGGAAGGACGCACTACCGAGCCCCCAGATGATAATTACATCATGGCAAGTCACTGACAGTGATTACTTCTGAGTGGCATTGACGTTTCGAAAATTTTTACGTATTGTCTCTGAATAACGTGACTCTGGCTGGAACTCGCCACCATTTTCTCAAACTATTGAGAGACGATTGAGATTGCAACGATAATCATTTGGACGGCACTGTGAGACCACTGATCTCATAATGCCGTCAGAGTGTCGATAGGGTTTCAGTGTAATGACAATGACTGATTTTTACAGAATCGCTAGCAAGGTAGCCTACGTAGCTAACGGGTGAGATAATTTTTTCGTATGAATCTCGTTCTACCCTCTCGTTCTATTGCATAGCGCCAGTACGGAAAAGGCAGAATGACGACATCGAGATGGCAAAATATCCTTTTCTTTCTTCTTCTAGTTTAGTGTTCATTGTTGTTGGTATATGGTAGTCAGCCACTATACAAGATATGCTGTGCAAAGACAAAGTATTGATAAGTTAAATAAATAAATTAAAAGGCTTAAAGTACATGTGGGTATAAAGTTGCCGAATGCCCATATTTATATTTACTTTTTTAATTTAATTTTTTAACCGTTGGTTGATGATATTTTGAAAACAGAACTTCAGAATCGATGTGTTGGAGAACTTATTTACCGGACTATGAATAAAGCAGCATCCGAATATTTACGAGCGATTGCACAATAGAGTCGGAGGCTAACTTGCAGGATTAAGGTGAAAGTTGTGCAGTTAGCAGCGGGTGTTATGGCCGCCGTGTTCAGTGATTAGCCGCTCCGAGAACTTTTACATCTAATGGGTAGTGGGCACGGTAGACCACACATTTGTAGACGCAAACTGTTATTTACACTAATCTACACAATAACCTTACTTATATTATATTATAATACATTAAAAACACATCAACACAGGGTTATTGCACGATTTTTAATACAAAAGAGGCATTTTTGAGAAGCTATAAAAGTATACTCGAGATATATGGAATGCTATAGTTTTTAGACGAGCAAGTACTAAACTTGAATTTTCAATTCTAGTCAATAAATTTTGTTTTACTTGAAATTTGTGAAAACGTGACGGAAACGAAAACAAAAATGCACTTTTTGCATGCTTTTTGTATGAAAATGGTCGAATTTACGCAATTTATTTTACATTTTTATCACGTTTACACAAATTTCAAGTAAAACAAAATTTATTGACTAGAATTGTAAATTCAGGTTTAGCACTTTCTCGTCTAAAAATTATAGCCATTCATGTATCTTGAGTATGCTATTATAGCTTCTCAAACAGACCTCTTTTATATGAAAAAATCGTGCAATATCCCTAGACAGTGTTGTGTGTATATCCTTACTTCCTTACCAATATTATAAATGGAAAAGATTGTATGGAGGTATGGATGTATGTATGGATGTTTGTTCTAGCTAGTTTTTCACATATTTGTATTGGCTAGGAATCAAATCCACAACCTTCAGATCAATAGGCAAGATAATTACCAACTGAGCTATCAGATAGACTATAACGAGGCACCAGGGTTAGTCAAGTTACACGATAAGATGATGAATAAATTAAAACTAGTGTTAGTGTACGTACACGTAAACACCGGCTTATGATCAAAAACTTTTATTATTTTTCGATTTTCATTTTATTCACTTTAGTATATTGCATGACTGTAAAATTCGCGTGCAACACCATTTATGGATTCTGAAATAATATTGACCTGAAATATCACCTGCATATCTAACCAATCAAATCACTGCGGTCATTATGCAGTATCATTATAACATGGAGATTTTTTGACGGCCGGTGGCCGAGTGGCCGAGTGGTAGTGACGCTGCCTCTTGATCGGCGGGTCCTGGGTTCGATCCCCAGTCGGGGCAAATATTTGTGTAAAAAGCAGATGTTTATTCTCGGGTCATGGGTGTTTGTGTTTGTCTTTATGTGTGTTCCGAGGGACTCACGACACAAGGGAAAACCTTAGTGTGGGCCTTTGAGTGTGTAGGGTTTATTTATTTATTTAAGTAATTACGACAGTTTGTGTATTAAATTATTAAATTAAATTATTTAGCGAAAATAGGATATGAATCAACCCACTTTCTATCAATGGCACGCGACAATATATAATATTTTGGGCACGCCACCGATTGACCAAGCATAGATAATAAAATACTTACTATACTAGTAGACAAATTAATAAAATTGATTATGTAGTTTAACTAATGAACTGTAAGTGAGCCTACGTTACGGAATGCGTAGGCGTGGTGGGCGGGAAGCGCCTTTGTTTTAGTTTAATTTCAATATTTTCACAATAAGTCAACATTATTTGATGGCACGTCTATGGTATCATTAAATATTTCTTTAAAAAATGGCACGTTCATCGATAAAGGTTCGCCAACCCTGCACTAAACTATACAACTTTCTCCAAGGAACATATATGTTATGTATATATGTATATATGTTTGTGTGTATTGTTTGTTATATGTTTGTATGTAATCTTGACTTGTTTTAAGTCGCATCCTGAATGTCCTATAAAATAAAATAAATTCTATTCTATTCTAGTATAGTATGAAAAGATAATTATTATATTCACCTTTCCATACGAAATGAGCGATCAGCTTTATTACCATGCCTTAGTATGAGAAGTCGGTATTTTTTAGTTGAAAATTTCATGTGGGGTGACTTTGAATTAGTTAGCGAAACTCTAGGGGTGATTCTGAACAACTTTCCCCTAGGAACCTGTATCACAATCTCAAAATAATAATTCGATTTTTCATCAGCTCGGTCAAGAGACGAAACTTCTTTTTAAATATTTTGTTCTATGTCAATTAGGAAATTTCTTTAATTTATAACACTCTCAACTTTCGCGATTTGAACACATAGGTAATTAAATTCTAAAACGGGTTTAAATTCGTGTATATATATATATATATTTATTTACCTATTCCCGACGTTTCGACGCGGTTGCACGCGCCGTGGTCACGGGTAGACTGTTGTTGTCTTCTTTAACTTAGTTAGCTAGTTCACATCCTAAATTTTCGTTTGCTAATTTAAATTCATCTAATTTTGTTTACTTTTTGGGAATGTGATTCAGTTTCATAAAGAAAATCGCCCCGTAAAGTTTCGCTAACTAATTTAGAAGGCACCCCATATACCTGTTGTATAAATATACGTATTATACGTACATCTTTTATTACCTGACGCAAACTTGTTTACATTTCAGTGAATACATTAAACGTAAACGGGATATGTAGGGTGACCATGACGTTAAGATGAATAACTCTAAAATAAAATAAAAAATATAACGTCCGATGTTCCACCAGTCCGAAAGGACGTGAGTTCGAATCCCACCGCTGCCACCAGTGGTGTAATGAAACAGAGGGTTAGATGACAACTGATTTAATATGTTTATGAATTACCCACAGCAATCGCTTATAACCTTTTAACAGCTCATCTAATTTTGATAGAATATAGCTAAAAACTATCTCGATTACGTCAGCTTTCAAACGAAAAAAACTGCATCGAAATTGGTTCATTCTTTTAGGAACAACGATGCTACATACAGATATGGTTCTTAATGATAAAATTGGTTCAGCCAATTATAATTGTAAGAATTATATGCGATAAATGTAAGGGTTATACAATTTTTTGTCGAGTTAGATAGGGGCTATCTATGAAGCTTGGCAAATATCTAGTTAAAACTCTAGGTATTTGTAGTTTTTGTGGCCTGTGATACCTATTGTTTATCTTTCAGTAAATAATTGCCTATAGAAAATTTATTAGAAGTAGAAACACCAAATCAATTTTTTTAACCAATATGTGTGTGACTTAAAAAGTTATTGATACGTGTGGAAAGTTGATCAGTTAACTAATCTAAAGTCCGTCAATATGAAGTCTTAAAAAGCGGCAAAATCATGGTGATTCCACACACTAAGCATGTTAATGGCGTAATGATGTTTTGTGCGAGAGTCACAAAGGCTCGCTTGAAGACCGCGGCTTGATGAAGCTACAAATTAAAACCAGGGAACAGTATCTATGACAACGTCTATTCTGATTGAAGCGAGGACATCGAGTTACGACATTTTGGTGACATTAAATTGTGTGAATGAGCCCACTAAACTGAAAAACTTTTCCTAAGGAACATAGGTAGAAGAAATTCTCTCCATACAACTTGAGCGACCCGCGAATTGGCTTCGTATGAAAAGAATGTTTTTTTTTACAAGTAGAGGGTTTCATATAGGTCTAGAGTAAAATTGTCGAAATTCTTAAGATGGGAGGTGGATGAGAAAATCATTCCCTAAAGTTTTGTTAGCGTATTTAAAGTCGTGTGAGTCCCCGGCAGAGTAGAATAGGACTTTCTTACCGAGGTGTCGTACAAGGCGACTAAGATAAATATGCAAGCAAGTTCATTTGCACAAAGAGAAGGAAAACTCTGCAATTACATCAAAACCTTCGCCAACCCGTCTGCCAAGCGTGGTGAGTGTGGCATTTACCCCTCATGTTGTTGAGGGAGGCCTGTGCCCCAGCAGTGGGGACGTATATGGGCTGATAAGGATTTAAAGTCACTTATGAACACTCAAATGCTGTTAAGATAAGAATTTCGTAAAAAAAAATGGAGTAAATGTATACAGGACGCATTAGCAAATACTTAAATGGTGGATTTTTGTTTTATTTTATTTATTTCTTACTAAATCGAGATGGTTCTTATCTATCATTTTTTTCGTAGAGGGTTGAAAATATTTAAAACACTTATTTTGCTACTTTAAACAATCTGTTATTTAAGACTAGCATTCCACTCGGGACTTAGTTCCCGTGGGAATTCGGGAAAATTATGTAGCCTATGTCCATCGGAGATAATGTAGCTTTCTAATGGTGAAAGAATTTTTCAAATTGGTCCAGTAGTTTCGGAGCCTATTCAATGCAAACAAACAGACAAACAAATCTTTCCTCTTTATAATATGTATAGAATAGATATATATTCTGCCTTAGGTTATTGGAATTAACATGAAACTCCTGCAATATGTTTCAGTGGCATTAATACAAAAACTCCGCAATGCTGAAACTGAAACACGTCAGCTCAGTTCGTGTGGCGTGAGAATTTCTTTTTTATTTATTCATTGATACGATTTAGCTTTTCAAACTGTTGCTGAGAGCTTTTTTCAGAGTTAAGAGCTTTTTTCGGAGTTTTTTCCGTCGCACTTATGACGATCACGCTTGTAACTTTTAACAGAGTAGGCATAAATCATAACTAGATGAAAATTAAGTAATGTGATCTGTTGATAAGTCGTTAGTTTTTTCCCACAATATAATAAACCCGTGGTAGAGTCCTAAAGTTAAAGTAGAGTGGTAGTGCCTTTTAAAGTTTCCTGTCAAGAATTGGCAGCTGACACATTCTTCGTTTTTCTTTCATTTGTCTCCTAGGCTTTTATTTAAGATCTTACTTACTATCACATTTTATACTTAATGCCCTAAGTACAAAACATTTTGTTGTTTCTTCTAAGACTTCCTTTATATTTAAAGCCCCTAACGCTATTAATATTAAAAGGACGATGGTAAATTTTGCGGTAATTCTAAAGGATTTGGAAGTGTTATACGATTGCATTGTTCTCTTTCTTATTGAAGCCTTACCATTACTTTTCTCCTACTTCTGCCGTGTGGTGATCGTTTGAGAATAACACCACCCCATCTCTTTCCGTGGGTGTCGTAAGAGGCGACTAAGGAAACACAAATGAGACCTGCCTCCTAGTGATCCATCCCAGGCAACGAACTTAATTTTTTTATGAATCTGAGATGTCGTCCTATGGTCTCATGCGGTGTGGTAGGCTCTGTAAAGAGCCGTCTGGTTCGCGATCACCCTCTTACCGAAGTCCGCCGCCAAACAGCCTGCTGTGTTTCGTCGGTGCGTGAGAGTACCAGTGCCTTTATAGGCATTTGCTGGGTTAACTCGCTCCATCGTCGACCTCATCTTTGACCTTTATGGTCAAGATTGAGGTCAAGAGTTAACCCATCTTATAATAAAATAAAATAAAAAACTCTCGTTTTTTGGCGTGACCCTAAATCTCAGGCTGAGTTGATGGAATATCAATGTATTTTTGATTGCTAACTTTTTACGACTGCAATAAGAAGTTCGGCTCGCAAAACAATAAATTCAAGATGCGCCAAAATTATTCCTTGATAACATGACTTGGAAAATAAAATAAAGTTTCTTATCTCAGAAATGTTGTGCAAAATTCATGAATCTAATATTAAGTACGTAAAGGAGGGAAAAGAATTAATAATGTGAATAAATCCACTAAAGTAGTCTAAGTAGTTGTACACTTCCTACTTTAGTTTACTCACCTGATGTATGTGACACCTAAAGGAAGAGCGGTGCCTCCTAACACAAGTTTTAAAAAAACTTAAAAGGAGACTCCAGCCCACGTATCAATAATGTAAACTGTTTTTTGGTGAAAACAATGATTTTTTTTTTATTAAAAAAAAATGAAAAACTTTCCCCTAGGGACATAGGGCCTTTTTACAATTCGAAAACAGCACGGCAAAATTTTGTTACCATAGCCTTCTATGTAATAGTAATACTGGAAGCTGAGAACATAGGGGGCAATGGTAGTTCACATTTTAAGGTGCCGTGCCGTTCGAATTATAAAAAGGCCCATAGGTCGATATAAGAGACAAAAATGTTTGCCTCTTCATACTTATTAGTCAGGGAAGTCGAAATTTTTCTTGTGTTATCAATTATCATATACCCTTGGGCAAGCTTGAATAATTAATATAAAGTCACTCCGAAGTTTGTAAGCCTGTGGGAAGATAGGCCGTTACTGGATAGTGAAGCAGGGATTTCTCATTTGCATGTCTAAGAACTATAAATTAATATAATTAAGTAAATATTCCTTCCTGATCGAACTGAATTCGAGTGGTGCTGGAATTGGAAGTGCTAATTTAAATTCGCAGTAATTGGACCCTAGCTTTTGGTTCCCGGAACTCGACAATATTGCACCCAATGATATTTATTTTAAAAGAAAGTACTATTGTTACTTGTACATGTCAACGGAAAATTGTGAAAACTGTAACATTACAGTTTCACTAGTGAAATTATAATCTCCCGTGATATCACAGTTTGCCTTGTAAAATTATAAGTTAACGAAACTTTAAGGACGTTAGGTTGCGCTAATATTTAAAAAAAGTCCGTCAAAGTTTATAATTTTACTAAATTATAATAACTATAATCAAATTATAATACACACATCAACGCGGTCTAGGGTATTGCACGATTTTTCATACAAAAGAGGTCTGTTTGAGAAGCTATAATAGCATACTCGAGATACATGGAGGGCTATAATTTTCAGACGAGCAAGTGCCTTTGAGTATTTGCAAGTGCTAAACCTGAATATTCAATTCTATTCAATAAATTTTGTTTTACTTGAAATTTGTGAAAACGTGACGTAAATGAAAATTTTTTTTGTGTAAATTCAACCTTTTGCATACAGAAAGCAGACAAAAAGTGCATTTTCATTTTCGTTTCCGTCACATTTTCACAAATTTCAAGTAAAACAAATTTTTTTGATTAGAATTGAAAATTCAAGTTTAGCACTTGCTCGTCTGAAAATTATAGTCCTTCATTTGTCTCGAGTATGCTTTTATAGCTTCTCAAACCGGCCTGTATCGTATGAAAAATCGTGGAATATCCCTAGACCGCGTTGATGTGTATATTACTGGATTGACAATGTTACGGTGCCAGATATAAGCGTAAGTGTATGATTTTCAAAAAATAAAATAAAGGCAATATCCAGAAAAATCATCTCAAAAAATCCTATCTACCATTTTTTCTCCTGCAACATTTTGTAATATCACTGACTGCACCTTACGGTCCCAGTCACTATCTCGAATAGTATTGAACCTTACGGTCTACGATATAAGCCGCACATGGCTTTGAATATTGACTCTTATCTTATCTGCGTTATTCAGCCGTACTACGGGTCCGACGTATTGGGCAGTTAGTGGCAATTTGCTTATCTACGAACATAAGCCGCTTAGAAAGTAGGGAGTAACAAGGTAAATACTGCATTACGCTTACTGGAAGAGATTACTTTTGTCTTCTTCTTCTTATCGTATTAGTCTATGTATGTAGATGTGGCGAACTTGACTAACCTTGGTGTTAGAGTTTTAAACCGCCAAATGGCCTCTGACTTATTTTTAACGACTGTAGTCAATTGACTACAGCCGGGACCAACAGATGGGCCCTCCAAAGCACGGAAACGCTCGTGATAAATTGCCACTTTGGTCACCCATCAGGTTCCCTACCTCTGCGAACGTTGTAATAAGCCGCTTTGAAAGTAGGGAGTAACAAGGTAAATACTGCAATACGCTTTCTATAAGAGATTACTGTCTACCTTTATGATAAGATTTTCTTTTTATGTACAATCTATCCCGTAATCCACATGTTTTATCTTGCACCAAAGACTTTTAGTTAGCTTCTACGTAAAGAAGCGAGCACGCGAAAAGAGCCAACACTCTGGACAATCTTTTAATTTTTCCAATTTAAAAGATTGTCCAGAGAGTGGCTAATGTCAAAACAAAAATCATCATGTATCTGGTCACCAGTTCGTTAGGTAAACTAAGTTGAGTCTCTAAATGTTAACCCATTATGGAGTCTGAGTTTTTCGTAAGTGTGAGCATTGAGCAATGCCGTTAAGTTCATTTTTATTTTCTCTTAATGTTTATAAGTGGTCTTGCAACCAGAGATTCTTCTCAGTAATTATTGTGCTGCATCTTAAATGCATGTTGTTAGCAGTCAACTCAGGTGCTGACTGAAAAACAGCCTGGCTGAGGCAGCACCTTTTCACCACATTATTCATTTGTACGATATTTTGGTGTCTGTATTGTTTGGTGAATAAATTTATTTTTCTTTTCTTTCTTTCTTTCTTAATAATCACTTTATTTATCGTAATATTTTTTTCAAAATTCTCTAGAAGTGCTCGTAGCCGTAGCCCAGTGGCGCTCGCTGATCTGAACCGATCAGTGAGGTTAAGCAACGTATACAGAGGCATCTGACGGTTGACCATAAAGTGTCAATTCATTACGAACGTTGTCGATTTACTATAGTTGCTAAACCAGAGGACATTTGGTGGTTTGAAAACTCCACCAGGCTTACGCAAGTTCACCACACACTTGACCATTCTTACACGATAAGAAGAGATGTCTTTAAAAAAACAAATGATTTGTACAATTGTTTATTAGTTAACTACCTTAGTTTCTTACCCTTAACTTCTAAAATTGTACTTACAAAACTTTATTTACAAATCAATTACTTACAGTACACTCAAGAATGAAAGGTGATTTTCCTTTTGCAATAACACTGAAAATGCAAAGTGTCAAGGTGTACAATTCTGCTGAAAATATGACAATGATGGATTGATAAAAAGTGTATTCAGACTCATTATTTTAAATACATTGCAGAGAGTTTTAAGTCATAAAAAATAAACCATTTTATTTCGTAATTGTAACAATTTTCATTAAAAGATACTGGATTTATGAGAGTCTTTAGTTGATTTTTTCCGTAATTTCTGGATTCTTCTAAGATTACTTACGTCACCTATCTTTTCGAAAAGAACAAGACAGAAATAACTTTTCCTAGAAGTTTATAGCTCTATGTATCTACTATCCTTCGATCCGCTTCCCAGCGTAGTACTGAGCCGGCATCACCATCATAGCTCCATACTTCTTCATCCAGGCCATCTCCATCTTCCTCATCTTCTGTTCTTCCAATACTTTCGGGTCTATCGTCGTTGAGGTCGTCTTAGCCCGCGCTATACTCTGCAGATAGGACTCATAAAGACTCATCCGCGGCATGACTGAGTTGTCACCGTTTGGCACAAGAGGTACATTGACAGGAGCGAAGGGTAACGTCAACATGTACTTTCTTGGGTCGTTGAAATAGGGCGTTCTTTTGTAGACTGATTCCGTTGCGTTTGGTGCGGTTGGTGATGCTGTTGTGGTAGGGGCTGGACTGGAACTGGTGGGGCGTTTGTCATCTTCCCAGATGACTGAGTCTAGCCATCGGGCGAAGGTGGATACCTTGGGGAAGGCGTGCGTTCGGCTGTATACGGCGCAAGGGTGGGTAAATGATGATATGGCGACCAAGGTGTCGTTTTGAATTACTGCTCCTCCGTTGTCTTTCTGTAATGTAAGCAGATTAAATATTTTAGGGATCCTCTACTTATGTTGTTAAAAGGATGATTTAATTGCCACCGGAGCTTCCTACAATAAATCTCGTACAAAATAAAGCAAATAATCTTATAATGGTCTTGGTCTTTTCCGTTCTATTAAATAAAATGAAATTTGAATTGTAATGTTATGAAATTCGTGCAAAAAGCCTCAGGTATTTATGAACTTACTCTGCAGAAATGTCTGTTGAGGTCTTGCACGCCCCCAACGCAGATGTAATAGCCGGACATGAGCTTCGTGATCGACTCACATATGCTCGACTCTATGATCGGTGCATTCACCAAACGCATATGCTGGAACAATAAACATCACAAAATTAACAAATTATTCAAGCATTCTGTAAGATTTTTTATTTTTATTTTTTATTAATAAAGGTTTCGCTCTTGACCACAAGGGCAAAGATGCGGTCGAGGATGTAGCAAGCTCACCCAGAAGAAGCCTATTCACTCGAACTTTAAAGATATTCGAGTTATATGAATTCGGAAATACAGACGCAGGCAGGGAACTCCATTCCCTAGCAGTGCGCAATATGAAAGATGATGAAAAGCGCTCAGTGCGAATCTGCGGGATATTAGAAGTTATCCCGTTATCACAAAGTTATCGCGGGATATTAGATTGTGAGAAGTGCAAGACTAAAATGGCAGTATGCCCTTTTGCTCGAAGAGTCGACAGCCTTTGAGGTAGAAGAGTCCTCAAGTGGTGACCAGGTTCCGCAAGACGCACAGCGTTGGACTAGGAAAGTCCGATACAAAGTCCAAGGAAACAGTGCTCTTTCGATTTTTTTTTCATTCTGCCCTCGATAGTTGAAAAGACGCATGTGACAAGAAGTCGTAACCGAGTAAAAAATGTTTGAATGAATCAAACGGAAAAATCATCTCCTGTCCTTAAGTAAAATAAAATAGACACGGTGAAGATTGAAAATTATGGACGTTTATCCTAAATCTTTAGCCTACAGGACGTTTATCCTAAAATCAAAAAAAAATTCTTCGCCTTTTGACACATGTTCCTTGGGGAAAGTTGTTCAATTTCGTGGGCTGATCCTCAATTTTCGCAAGTTACTTTAAAGTCACCTAATCAAAAGGATGTTCTTACCCCAACTGGAGTCCAGGCAATGATGGAGGCTAGGTATCCCAAGGTGACTTCCTCATCATATCCTGGCAGTCTCACCGCACTGACCCTCGAGTTGAACTCCAAGGCAGAGCTCATCTTCACCGCTGACACTTTTAAGTCGAAGTTGTTTATTAAAGTGACGAGCTGTAAATAAAGAAGTGATATAATTTTTTGGAAGCTCTTGGATATAGGGTGTCCTGGTCAACTCTTTGTCAGGGGTTGTCATAACTATATACAGAGGCCAACGCATCAGGTTACTCCATTTTCATTGCAAAACCGCTCTTAACAGCACAGAGTGCACGCGTATTGTAACCTGATTTGCGGCCGTCCGTACCTAAGGCTCTATGTATACACAAGCGACATGGCGCGGCGACGCGGCAATTAAAGCAACGTAAAATAAAATTTAATAGCTACGAAACAAAGGGTTTTTTGCCGAAAATAGAAGCACGAAGAGACATCGTCGCCTGAAGACAAAGCAACAGACGAAAAAACCTTTGCTTGTAGCTTTTAAGATTCATTTTACGTTGTTTGATTGCCACGTCGCCGCCGCCGTGCTACGTCACTTGTACTTAAACATAACCTAAGATTTTGGTCACGCTTGTTAATATTTACGGTTCTATAGAGAAGGGATAGATTTCTTTAAAGAGTTTAAGAAACGAGTTTACGTTAGCTTAAGTATGCCTGTAGCATCAATTCTAATTTTGAAGGTGTGAAACCCCTAGATTGACGATTTTTTTTTGATGATGATTACAAAACAATGAATGACGATGACATAGCTCGATTAAAATTAGTAGGTAAATTCCAATGACTTTGCATTATTTATGTAAAAATATAAAGAATTTCTGGAAATCTACGTCTTCACAAAAGATATGTCCATTATCAGAATCTCAAACACGGACTTCAAGAAATACAGCGGTGCTCGAGCAATGCGGGTGCTCACAAAATTTTACGACACTATCTCGGAAAGTGAAGACAGAGAGATCTCGCCTCGAGATTCACCATCAGTACGGATGGAGGCATGGGGAAATACGTTTCATAATTTATCGGATATCGAAGTGAGGAAATGCTGACTGGTGTTCCAATTTGAGAGAGAACTGCGAGTTTTGGCAAACTGTTGTCAATGGAGAAGTCATTAAGTTAACAAACACACTGATTTGATTCTACATACATACACTCACGCTCTGTATCCCTGTCGGTGTAGGTAGAACATCGTGTGCTTCTTAAACCATTTAACGCAACGTTTGACATACATTGTTTCTATTGATTCCAATAAATTGTAAATCAAAGTAATTGGTACTGAATTATTCACAGGTGTTGTATTATTTGAATGCTGTGGATTTCTTGGAATACACGCAAATACACCCAGATCCAAGAAAACCTAACCAGAACCGTCAACTAAATAAGAGCCGACGGATAAGTATTGTAACGTGTCAGCAACAGCCAGAGTTCATACAAAAGATTATTTTTTCTTGAAGGCCTAGACAAATTTACATTCTATTAGCGATAAAGAAAATCGTAAGTTAAAAGTGTATACAGGTTGAAAAAGAATCCTGAACCAGTATCACTTACTGAACACTTTTTTTTTGTTTTTGTTTTTTTTTCCTAAACGTAGACACCACCCGGGCACACACCCTGAGCGCTACCCGCACCCCTCGCGTGCCTGGTGTAGGAGTAATGTCTACGTTTAGGCAAAAAATGAACTATTCCCATTGAAAAAATTTAAAAAAAAAAATTTTTTTTTCATAAATGTGTTCTTTGAGTGATACTGGTTCAGGATGTTGAATATAACTAGGAGGTTCTTTTTCACCCAGTAGAATTGTCAGACACAATAGAAAAGTCACGACACAGTCGATGCCAATCCCATACATTTCAGAACTATCGATCTCAGTAATGGCTCAAATAATGTGACTTCGTTTAGGCCTCCTAAAACCTTTCACTTAACAAAACCGGTTAGCAACTAATTCAATTTAAATTATATGTCAATAGATTAATATTATAGGTCACTAATATGTTTTGGGAAGAGGGTAAATTGAAACTTGAACATCTTCAGGGCAATTGTGTAGTAAACGTTTTTTCGACAATAACCCTTGTCAATCACCCCAAATGGAAAAAAGACAGTTTATATCAAGTATTGGCTCAGTAAATATGGACTTGAGATATAATACTACCTATATACAACGGGTTGACAGAAAAATTAATATTCATTTTATATTTCTTTGATATTCACATTCGGTTTTGTCGATGCTACTTATAAAAGTGGTAGATCATAGTTGTTCATAATAATCAGAACTGCATGATATAAACATGGGCCCAAACTTCCAAAAAAGTTTAAAATTAACAAATAAATTTTTTACAAAAACTTAAACCGACTTTAAAAATGGAAAAATAAGGATGTAACATTTAATGTGAAACGTACCTAATGATCTGTTTGAAGTCGGTGCCAAGCCAAATAAGTTTAATAGGCTATACGTCCACCTTCGCACCGACTTCAAACAGATCAGTAGATGCGTATCACATTAAATGCTACATATTTATTTTTCAATTCGGTTTAATTTTTTATAAAAAGTTTAGTAATTTTTCTATTTCTAGTGACAGTACGTGAGAAAAAATGAAAGTGCCTATTAAATTCGAGGGTTTCTCTCGATTTCCCTATGATTCCATCATAAGATCCTAACTTGGTGACAATGGAACCACCTCTGGAGTATAATCTTTCGAACAAAAAAAGAATATTCAAAGTCAGTCCATAAATGGCAGAGAAATCAGTGAACATACATAAAAAAAGCTCCTCCTTTTTTAAGTCGGTTACAAAGAAGCGTTTCTTTACCTCATGTAACGAGCCTCCTTTGTTGTTGTACGTACTGCCCACCCTCAAAGTATACAGCTTCAAATTCCTGTGACTCACGTACGAAGATATTATGTCCCTGGAACAAAAGGTGTTTTAATTAAAATGTGTTTTACTGGAATGGAACGAAAACTGATCATGGTTTAACGCATATGTTAAACGGGCAATTTTTTCTTCAGAAAGCTGCTAAAAAGTAACCACTTTTTATTAGGCTTCTCATGGGGAAACTTGGTATATCCTTTCCTTGACTTATATTCTTTGAAAAGCAAACCCATTTTATATGAAAAAAAATTCGCGGCCTTGTAAAGGACACCGAATATCTCAAACCAAAAAATCTAATCTGATTAACTTTAATCACATTGAAAAAGTTCTTACATCCAACCAACGAAATACTATTATTTTTCAAGACTTGGATCTGCTATCGCATAGGTAGGCTAACTTCTTACGCCTGTAATTCTTTCCTCAAATCCCAAGCACGTTCGTCAAAAAGCTATAACCCCATCTCGCACGAACACGTTGACCCTTGAGACAGCCTTCAAGGCCTCTATCGAAGCAGATAAAGCTGGTATGCGTTTTGTGACCCTCCTCCAAATGTGCGAAAACGACAGTAACCTTACGGATCCTTTGACGGATTTCTTCGAAAAGGGTTTTTGCATATACGCCAGCAAGCCCTGTATGTTGCGACATTCAAAGTAACTTGATAACAAATTATTCTGTTATGTACAGTTGGTAAGTATCCGTTAATACAGGAAGTTATTTACTTTACTTTACTTTATTTTTCTGCTGGTGATACAGTCCACAGTATAAGATGGGAAGTGGAATATAAAATAATATTGTTGTATATTCACAAATGTAGATGTTGTCAAGGATTTAAAAAAAAGTAAAGGACAAAAATTACTTACAATAGGAACCACTTGAACTAAGGAATAACAAAGAAAATGTTAAAGGTGATAGTAATGCATATGTAACTATTATTACAAAGGGGTTAGGAAATTTGGAATTATTTTATTTTATTTTATTTTATTTTATTTGGGGAGCTTACAGCTACATACAATAATTTTAGGTACATAGAAAATACACCTAACAGCCAATTACAAGCTTCCACATATGGACAGAAAAAATTATAACTAAAGCACAACTTTAGCATGAGTCTTAAACTAAGTACAAAAAATCAAAATATAACTAAGCTGGAGTAATATATCATAAGAAATGTATATAAAGCTATTTAGAAAGAATTCTTTTTACACTACCCACGCTGCTACAAAACAAATCTATATTACTATTGCTGTTGATACTATTGAATAATTTAAAACTTCTCGGAAAGAAACTCGAGCGTCTGTAATTGGTACGGAAATGAGGAATCCAGAGCAAATCATTATTATTTCGGAGCCTCCGTGTTGGGACCCTGAGGTGAATTTTCGCAGTGAGCTCATTAAACAAAATGCTTTCACACACCTGTGTGAATTCAACGTGATTCCGTACGTGTTAGGGATAACAACAATGCAGTTATAAAACCACTTTTGGAGACAGAATGGACATGGTATGAAAAAAATGGACTTGAGAGGTGAAGCACTTAAATTCAGTCATGATCTTATCAAAGTTAAAGGTCTAACACAAGTGCGAACTATTGTTGCGGAGGGGGAAAGAAAATCAATCAAAATAAAATAGACTTACAAGGTGAAGCATTTAGATTCGGTAATGACCCAATGTGTGTTGAGGATAACGGCACTGCAGACGTAGGTGTTGTTTCGGTGGAGGGAGCCGGCGAATGGGTATTTGGTGACCTGCGTCACTGAGGCTCCTATATGCTCATTGCTACCGTTGTCATCTACTAGGTCTCTGTCTCCTGGAACAATAAATAAATAATAAAACTGATTACGTCACCTATCTAACAAATTCTGGTCAAGTTTTGAAATTGTAAAGATTCGAAAATTACAATTAATAAGTATTTAGTAAACGTCAAGCAAAACGGATGTAAGAAGAAGATAAAACAACAAAGTAATTCCATATCTTACTGCTGGGCATAGGACTTTCCAGATAGACTTGAAGAAACTACTGATCTAAGGAGGTTTCTACAAAACATGAACTAATTCTTCTAACTTTTATCGACCACAAGGATAAATGATAAAATGAAGAAATGGACCGTATTGGATTGTTATTGCCACATCTTTCATATGAATAAATATAAATAAAGTCTATAAAATAATCTTGCCTATCCAAAATAAACCACCTATCAAATACCAGAACAATAAACTCAGAAATTGCTGTTCTGTTTGCATGCAACACGCAAATAAGAATTGTATAACTAGGAAAACGGTACTACAATCTCGAAAATTTAACAAGCACTTAGCCGAACGAGTGCCTTCGTTTACACAGCGCACCTTCTCATCGAACGATCCGTATTGTAGAGAAACTTTGAAACAAACTTTAAGCAAACTTGGAAGTTATATTTCGAAATACAAAGATCCCAAATCGGTCAAGTTAAGGTATGTTGTCAAAACATGGTTTTGATTGTTTATTCCGCATTAATTGTTTACTTATTCATAAATTCATCAGTCGCATAATGCCTTAAACGAGATTGGGATAAAAACTTTTTGCAAGCCAGGATAACAAAGATGTAATGACAATTGTTTTCACTCAAGCATGCCTCCAGAAAACTATACGCCAGTGTTTGCCAATTTGGTGAAGTGATCAACAATGGGTCTGAGGATTAACACAGAAATAAGATAACAAAGGGAAAGCTTACTATAAATATTATTATGTAAGAACATTTATAGGTTTCTTGCAGGATTTTCCGAGTTCTAAAGCACAATACAAAGGCTTTAGACCAATGAATCATAGAGGAATGTAGACAATGCAATAATGTGCACTATCTGCACCCATTGTCCAAGGCATTGCGGCAATAATTCACACCGACCTTTTGCACAGACGCGAAGTTTCTAGGAATGGGTTCTACTAACTATAAGGAAGCTTTAGGAGGTTACATCTTGAGTGGTGACTTAGGAAATGTATTTGTAACCCCCGGTAAAAAAGAGGGGTATGATAAGTTTGACGTGTTTATCTGTGTTTGTATCTGTGTATGAGTGTGTCTGTCTGTGGTGCCGTAGCTCCTAAACGATGCGGTTTTTTTGTTTGATAGCTGACGTGTTAGGGATGGTTCTATGGTTTTTTCTTTTTTATTACATGTTTAATTAGCCCATATTATACGTCCCCACCGAGAATGTTAAATCTAAATTGGTTGAGCCGTTTAAAAGTTGAAACAGTCGGGGATAGTGCAAACTTAAATAAATTTTAGAGTTAGGTATTTATTGTCAGTATATTGTCTCTCTTACGATGTAGTACTAAAGATGACAGTGAATCAAACTCCTTCCTCCTTTCATCCTTTTTTTTTTGTTTTTTTTGGAGCGTCACATGTTTGGCTAGACTATACTTGTCAGTGTCATCTTTCCTTTATCGCAAGACAGAGTACCTGCGATTTATACATCGAAATGATGTGAGTTGCATCGTAAAAGATATAAAGATGATAATTTATACAGTAAGTTTTGTGCTAGCAGTCAAATACCTAAAGTACTTATCCAATTCATCGTAACTTTAAACAAAAAGTAATGACTTTTCTGTTCATGTTCAGAAACTTTAAAATGCTTAACTTTGTTAGACTTGTTCATTTGCCAGTCTTTTCCATTGAATTAAATTCTAAAGTTAAACCAGACAGGTATCTTAAAATACCGCCAAAATATCTCCTTGAAAACAAATTGAAATGAAAGAAAAAATAAACATGAAAATAAAAATAGAAAATCTGAATATTCTTCACATTTTTTGCCGATTCAAAACAATATCGGTGGAAACGGCAAAAAATACGCGAACAAAAGCAAAGATTTTAATTGGATGGAAAGACTTTCATCGTTTGTGCTTGCGTTGTGTACTTGTACCTACTATCTTGGCTTACCTGACTATACATACAATATAAGCTTGCGGCAGTATTTCATACACGGCCATAACTGTCACAATCAATTTTAAACGTTTTCTATTTACTGAGCTATGATCTTTAAATAAGAACTTGATATACTCGTATGTTACTGACTCACTGACTCATAAATTCTAGGACTTAGGATGCTGCCGAATTTTATCACAAAGGTTTCATATATATTGCTAACTAAGAATCAAGTCGTATTTTTTGAAATCCCCATGAGAATGAAACTTGATCCCTCGGGAATTTTAAGATTAAAAGTAGCTTTAGTCCGTCTTGAGGGCTCAAATATTGATTGAAAGATATTTTGAAAATCTGTTATTTATTGTTGGAGTTTCAGAGGCTTTTAATACATTTTTCTTCTTCCTAGCACTTAATCCCGATTCTCATTCGGGGTACGTTTGACCATGATCCAGAATTTGGCAAATCAGATCAAAGCCTTCTAATTCTAATATACGAACATACAAAAAATAAATTTCTTGAAAGTCGTATTCATTAGATAATACGACTCCATAATTTCTTAGTAAAACAAAGTACCTACCGAAGTTTGGATTTGCTGGTTAGCCAAAACACGAGTTGGTAAACAAAGCTCTGAGTTCCGATAATATCGACAATCGGGCTAGTTCCAAACTGCCCAGTTAGGGATTGTTAGCCCCTTAGCCCGGGGCTATTGGAATAGACTGATGTTGCAATGGTCTTACGATAGTATATCATATTGATTGCTGTAGTATAGGTACATATATGTTTAATAACAATATATTGTTTAGAAGATTGTGTTATTTAATTTATGTTATTGTTATTGAGTGTTATTAAATAAATGACAACAGTAATATGGGTGATTTTAAATTAGTTAGAAAAAAATTAGGGGATGATTCTACCCAAAAAAGTAAAATAACTTTCGTCAAGGCACCTTTATAAAATTCTCAAAAAAATCAGCTGGTCGCACAAATTGTATGGAGAAGAAAATTCTTTTTCATATTTCGATCTATGTACCTATGGGAAAAGTTGTTTAGTTTCGTAGAACGATTCAAATCCTTATTTTCCGCTAGCTAATTGAAAGTCACCCAAAACAGTATCAAATGTATTAATTTCTATAGGCCTATATTAGCGCTCGTAGCCCAGTGGCTCTCGCTGATCTCAACTGATCAGTGAGGTTAAGCAACGTGCACAGAGGCAGGGAACCTGATGGGTGACCAAAGTAGCAATTTATCACGAGCGTTTCCGTGCTTCGGAGGGCACGTTAAGCTGTCGGTCCCGGATGTTGTCGATTGACTACAGTCGTTAAAACCAAGTCAGAGGCCATTGTGCGGTTTGAAAACTCTGACACCAGGGTTAGCCAAGTTCGCCTATGACTATACCTACAAAATAAGAAGAAGTTAGGCCTATACATTTTAATACTGCGCAAAAATACAAGATTGTAAATGTAAATGGTTATTTCGGAAGATTTATGTGTGAAATGTTCCGAAATAACCATTTACATTTACAACGAACGGACACATGACGGTAGCTTCAAAAAAGAGCTCGATTAAATTGTTTTTTTGTTGTTTCAGGTATGACGGGGCTCAATCAGAAAACTTTTTAAATTATACAATAGGTAAGATTTAGGAACCTCCTATCAAAACACTGGTAGCCCAGTGGAGTACACTGGTTTGTTATAGATCAGTGAAGCCAAGCACCCAACAAGGGGCGGTGCACTTTTGTCAGTTACCAATTTACCAAGAGCGTTTCCGTGGTTTGGTTGTGAATGGACTGCAATTCTTGTCACAAAATCCGCCATTTGGCGGTTTGAAAACTCTGACATCAGGGCAGGACATGTGCTGTCTTTAGTGACTGGTTTAAAAACCTCAATGTTGACATTTCGAAACCATACTTGATTTATTTATATTGTTTCATTTCTTCCTATTCCTATACTGCAACTTATTTTTTTTAGAAAGGGTTCATATCTTCCTTAATTTTTGTATAAATCCTACTGATATTATACATTCAAAAGTTTTTGAGGTTGGGTGGATGTTTCTCCTTCACGCAAAAACTAATGAACGGATTTTGATTAAACTTTTAGTAACATAAATTAGACATCGGAATAATATAAAAGCTATATTATTTTTCCAAATTCCCACAGAAACAAAGCCTGGGGCGGAAAGCTAGTGATGTATAATATAAACACAATAAAATACAATCTTTAATCCGATTAATCACGCTCTGTTTCTTGCGGTAGAGATAAACTTATTAGTCAGCGTTAGTTTAACAAGACTCGTCCTAAATGAACTAGTTACACTCGGAAGGATCGAGACAGATTTAATTAAAGAAAATCTCAAATGTAGAGTCAAGGAAGCTAAATATTTGAAGTGCTTGGAAAAATGCAGTTAAGAACCTATAGGCAAGTGTTAAAAATATCGCAAAGTACATACACCCTGTATACCCTGTAAGGGCCGCTTAGCAAATATTTAAATGGTGAAATCTACCGATTACCATTATTGGCTACTAGTAATATTTTTTCCCCGGAAAGAAACGGAAGGAGCTTTCGTTGTTTTCCTACTTTGGCGCTACGCAATGTACCATGACACCGCGCGCGCCCCCCTCATCGCTTACTTAACCATAGCAGTGTTTTACTTGATCATAACAATAAATACTTATTGTCACAATGTTTATAATCTCGACTATCGCCACGATAACGGTAATGTACGGATAGACCCTCGGGCATTTTGTCGGATGTAAAATGTTCAATCATTTAGCAACGAGTTATTTAAAACCAATGACAAAGCATTATAGTATCTGGCTAAAACGACGTACTATAAGTTCTTAACAAAACAAGCAAACTCTAAAGATAATAACTCTAAAACTAAAAACGTTGTATCACCAATTCACCACCAACATTCGATTGCTCATAACACTTGTAAACGATCAAAAATAGCTAAGAACGATGAAATGTTGGAGGTGATCCTAATTGTTAATTTATTTTTAGAATTATTATTTTGTTGACTGATTTTAGCATTTCAACATTTTTTGAAGTTGTTATTTGCATCCACAGACGTAACGATCGTATTTTGACATTTCGACTATACAAATTATCTTCATCACCTCTAAATACTATTATAGTATTGGGTATTTTCAAATGAGAATTTTATTTGTCAAAATTAAATGGTTACATTAAATCAAATACAACAGTCAACTTATAATAATTAACAAATTAGATTAAATCTAATAGACAAAACCCGCCCCGAATAGTTCCCGGTGCAAAGGTGCCCATTACGGCTGCTGCATTTCCGCGCTGTATGGCTATAGACAGCCTCTACACTCTGCACCAAGAACGATCCAGCGCGGGGGTCTTCTTCCACCTCTCTCAACCGACGCCCAATTTCTCTAATTTTCAAATTCTGAAATACAATATCTACAAATACTCGTAATCTATTTATTCACCCTTTAATTTAATTCAGACACAACACAGCTCCATATGTAGTAGTGAAATCAGATTAACATGAATATTCGAATATTCTACGATGTTTGTCCTATTAGTAAACAAACAATTAATACATTTTGTAAAAGGATATGCTAAAAGCATATAGTACGTAATTATAACGTTGTTAGTCAATAATATAATAAGAGAAACGGTAGACAAGATATGTTGAAAATTCAGTACAAAATTGTAGAGAAACATCATCATCTATATGATAATTGCATTTAGTACTAACACAATATTACAGATTTTCAATTCCTCGGATCCGTAGTGAGCACTACTTTCCGTATTTCTATATGAAATGGAATTCTCTGCCTGCATCTGTATTTCCGGGCTCATATAAACCGAGTCTCTTTAAGGTTCGATTGAATAGGCATCTTCTGGGTGAGCTTGATACATGTTCTTCCACATCTTCGCCCCTGATTCGTGGTCAAGAGCAAACCCATTCGTCATTTAAAAAAATAACACCCTAAAAAAAGTACAACTTCTGTTTCTTGATTAATCCATTTTTGCCTTATCACAACCTCATTGTTTGAAGTATATTTTGCAAGTCATGTTTTCAACTTCTGCTATGTTTGTATACACGAGGCACGTTTTGTTGAAATTAAATGGGTTTCTCGAGTCGGCCCGGGCACGAGGAATTCTTTAGCTCGGCTGCGTGTGTTATTTTGAAGTGGATGTTTTAGAGACCGACAGAAAAGGGTAAGATGTATGGGGTAGAAACGTGATAGAAAAAGACACAGATATCTCTATTTCGATAAATTAGGTACTTTACATATCCTTGTAAAAGAGGCGAATTTTTTTTCATATGTTCCTATTGCCTATCAACTAACAATAGTCATTACCTCCCATTAACTTTAGCATTAAAGTCTGTTTTAACGACTTCTACCTTAGTTGTACAGTCAAGACCAGGTCACGCTTTACACTGCCAGTTTAAGCTGAGCTCTGATTTATACTGCGCGCCATTCAATGCAGGGCCGATCCAAAGTCTAAAGTGTCAAGCTTGACGTACTCTTGAGTGTACGTATAATATTACCTGCCGACTACTTCTTCCTCTTATACACCCAATGGGTTGACTAGAAGAAATCCCCTTGTGGGATAAATCGTTCTTTGTACTGTTTTTTTCTTATAATGTGTCTTGTGTAACTTCTGCTTATTTATAATAAAAAATAAATACACACATACGTACACATCTTATACTGTGACACAAGTTTATAAGACAACACAGAACATAATATTACGTTGCTCGAACTATTTGCATACATCTCGAGAGAGCGTTAGTTAAAATCAATTATTTACACCACGCTGTATACACAGCCAAAGGTAAACAATTCAATATGACGATGAACATTGCAAACGATTTAATACTCTATGTAAACAGATATAAGAGCGGGATTAGGAGAAATGTGGTTTCAATTGAGTACACGCTTCTGAAAGCTTATGCCTGTGATAACTATGACAAGTTATGCTTGATGATTGCAGATGAAACAGTTATTAGTGGCTTTTATTAATGACTAGCTCTTCCCTGTGGCTTCGTTTGTAGTAGCCTACGTACATGATTTATGATTTAGTTTCAACGAAATCCGTTGTTTAGTTTTGGCCCTACTTATAGTACCCGTTGCCTTAGGTTGCATAACTTTTTTAAAGTCAAAAATACCTTTATTTCATAGAACATTCAGAGTGTTACTTATAATAAGTAAAAGTACATTGGCATTTTTAACTTTAAGCCTATTCGTAAATGTGCAGTCTTTCTCAGGGAAGAATAGGCAAAAAAAACTTTTGCAGAGTGATATCGGAAGTTTTTTTTTAATTATAAGATGGGTTAACTCTTGACCTCAATCTTGACCATAAGGTCAAAGATGAGGTCGACGATGGAGCGAGTTAACCCAGAAAATGCCTATAAAGGCACTGGTACTCCCACGCACCGACGGAACACAGCAAGCTGTTTGGCGTCGGACTTCGGTAGGAAGGTGGTCGCGAACCAGACGGCCCTTTACAGAGCCTACCACACCGCATGAGACCATAGGACGATACCTCAGATTCGGCAAAAAATAGAGTGTCGTTGCCTGGGATGGATTACTAGGAGGCAGGTCTCATTTGTGTTTCCTTAGTCGCCTCTTACGACACCCACGGAAAGAGATGGGGTGGTGTTATTCTCAACCGATCACCACACGGTAAAGTGGGGCATTTTTGCAACTTCTTCTTTCGCCGCTTGACTTGAAGGCACGATAGCTCAGTTGGTAAGAGCACCAGGAGATCTAATCCTGGGGTCGTGGGTTCAAGTCCCATTCGCGCCGAATATTTTTCTTTCCCTAAAAATTATTTTTGTAACATTTGTTCAACTCTCCATACAACTTATGCGATCAATTGATTTGCATAGGTAGGTACTTATGGGAACTATGGGAAGGCTACACTTTTTTTGAGAATTTCATGTAGGTAACTTAAAGAAAGTGGTTCAGTTTAATTAGGAGGATCATCCCGTAAAGATTCGCTAAGTTTTGAAGTCATCCTATATAAAGTTTAACTGTGCTATTTCTCGCGCTACGGAGCGCAGTATTCTTAAAAAGGAGTCAAAAGTTTCAAAGTTACTACGTTATCGAATCATCTATTTGTGTAGTAGGTTGTGTAGTAGGACTGAACATAAAACTTAATTCATCGGTAATAGTTTGAATTTAATATTTTAGAAAAATTACTTTGCAAAACGGCCTGCAACAGATAATGTCTAAAAGTTTTGTATATACTAAACTTTTCATACCAATTACAGTGTATAGTATGTAAATTAAAAACTATCATACATGTCATAGTTGTAATATCCGAATCATAATTTTAAGAAAAAAATAGGTTCTACATTTTTTTGGTTTAAATAATTGCTAAAAAAACTTCTTTTTAAAAAATAAGCGGTTGTTCTATAACTATAAGTGCTATATTAATACGCACCCGACTCTCCAGTGTCCTCCTCTTCCGTATCGAGCTTTCCATGTGCCTGCGCAACAATTAAAACTAGTACAGTAACAAGCAAAACACACCACCGCCACATCGCGCTCTCGGGTCGATTAATGCGATATCGATCGATGTTTAACCTCCTATTATTCTTTTTAACATAGACTTTTGAACTCACAATACGGCAATACGGAAAAAGGAAAACACTCATAAAGGACCGACTCCATTTTTTTGTCACTAATTGTCCTGAATGTTTTAAAACGATAACAGCGAAATCATTGGCCATCTGGCGCTATTGTAGAATAGTAGTCTGTCCATATGGCTATTGGTTTAAAAAAAATTAAATAAATAAAGCATACAGTACCTAATAGTAAATTACAGGTGTACAATCGATATCAAAAGTGAATGGTCGTACACGTGCCGACACACACGATTCTTCAAGAAGTGTCGTAAGTAATGTGTAA
Organism: Aproaerema taeniolella; assembly: GCA_949987775.1. Lineage (NCBI taxonomy): Eukaryota > Metazoa > Arthropoda > Insecta > Lepidoptera > Gelechiidae > Aproaerema > Aproaerema taeniolella. The sequence continues at coordinate 8,540,163 of OX465264.1, forward strand.
CGTGAGCCCTCTTGAAACACGAACGAAGCGAGGATTTTAAGGAACTCCGGTTACAGATTTTTCGACGTCCGTATATCTTTCCACGTTTTACAATACAGTAGCCAAGGAAGTAACCAAAATTTGATTTATTTGTATTTCTTTACATTATTCAAACACCATATTTCTGAGTTTTGTCAACATATTGTTAACTTTTTCCTTACTTTTATGATTAATTTTAACCAGAAAATTAGGCTTTGAGTCATTCAATATTGACAATAGCATAATTTTATTCTCTGAAAGACCGGTTATTTGCTGTTTAGTTTAAATTGATTTTATTTCTTAAAATTGCTTCCGTCACATTTGATTATGGGTTACTTAACATAACACTTTACAGCCATACTTTATTATGGAGCTATTTCTGCGCACTATATTGTAAAATTATTTCCATACCACTCTGAGATTTAAATCATTATGTTTTGACACAAGTATGATTTAATTTTCACTTTGACAGTACAGTCACGCAAATGACTTATAGATTCCAAATTCAATAAAAGAAGCGCTTGTGTTCTTTGCACATGTGTCTTCTTAGGAAATTTAATAAAAATGTTCAACAATATTTTTTCAATATAAATATACTCAAATCGAAACGTCGCACATGTTGCGAGGAAAAGAAACTACAGATATGAAGAAATACAGTATCCAATATTGTGTGATACTAAATCATTTTAAAAGCATATCGGGACAACATAGAGTTATAGGATTCTTCTGTCCGCTCATGATACTTTGCATAGAAGAAGAAAAAGTTAACCCATTTTATTTTCGTTTTACAAACACACAATATTTCCTATTCCTTTCTACCTTGTCGTGTAAAAAGTTATTATTACATTATTATTTGGCGAACTTGTTTTCAAACCACACAAATTGTATTAGTTTAATGTCTGTATTGGATCGAAAATCTCGTCTAGATTATTGTCTTCTCTGATTTGCACATGCGCACCTTTTAAAAGCGATTGTCCATATAAATCAATAAATTAATATTCTTGGATAATTCACACAGCGCTGTCTAACGACAGAAAATCGACAGAAAGACAGAAAATCGACAGAAAGACATCCGACAGAAAACCGGAGTGATGGATATTATCCAAAAGTGTAGCAAGCTGAAGTGGCAGTGGGCTGGCCATGTCTGTCGCAGAACCGACGAGCGTTGGAGTAGACAGGTTCCCGTAGTGTAGGACGCCCCCCAGCCAGGTGGTCAGATGACCTATAAAGAAGATAGCGGGTAGTGGCTGGATGATAACAGCGGAGGATCGTGCAGAGTGGCGCACCTTGGGGGAGGCCTATGTTCAGCAGTGGACTGCAATAGGCTGATATGATGATGATATGATGTCTAACTCTAAACTTAAGCAGACTTGTACTATGGGTACTAGAAACTGATATACTGCTTAAATACTTTGTTTAGCAAATAGGTTATTCCATTTTAAACATAAACACAAACTCCTCACAAATACTAAAATTTACAATTTTCAAAATTTGTGTTGATCGGGAATTAAAATCACAACCGTCAGAAAAGGTCATCACCGACTGAGCTATCAAACTAACTTTATAATATTTGACTAATTTTTATAATTATTTTATATGCCGGCTCTAAACAATTCCAAGTCTACCAGGCTCTCAGAACAGCGCAGGAAGTTTTCCTTTGCTCACAAATGTTTGTGTCAACAAAGTTTGATAAGGCGCTGTATACCATTTTCAAAACCGCTAAATAGCTAGACCGTTTCGCAGCCCTGAGGCGACGGAAACATTTGGATAGGCAAAAAACTTGAAGATGTAGAGAAAACAGGAAAACAGGGATATAAAGCTCTCAGAGGTGCTCAACATGTAAATACGATATTTCAACGTATGCTCCCCTGCCATGGTTCTGAAGGGAGGCCCGTGCCCCTGGATGGGGATGTAGGTATATGAACTGGTGACGATGAACTATACGTATTGGGTGATTTTAAATTAGTTGGCGAAAATTAAGAACAGGAATCCCAGGAAAAGGTCGAAGTATGTAAAAAATGCATTAGGGTCAACCAATCCGCATTGGGCCAGCGAGCGTGGTGGATAATGGCCTAAATTCCCATACCCCGGGCCGTACCCTGTAAATGGGCTGATAAAAAAATAAAAAAGTGAGAAGTAAAATTTTTAATTTTATAAAAATTAAATGTGGGTTTTTTGCGAATGTTATTTTTATATGGAGGAAATTCACCTAAAGTTTCGCAAAATAATTTAAAGTCAGAATGTTTTCAGGAATAAACAAAAATCCATCCTTTTAAACATCGTCCATAAATGAAAAATACGTATTATAAAACATTTAAAAAAAGAAAGTTTTCTTGAGGAAAATTCTACTGAAAAATAACTCAGACTAATCCTTTACTCTTGTATAAGGTAAGTATTTCCGGACTTGTATTCCAGTCCGCTTTACATCCATGGTTTTGACACATCGATGTCAGTATTGAATCCGTCGTCGGATTCCGAAGGCTTTAAGGGTTCTACTGGGAAGGTTCTGGAATTATCCCAAATGCCTCAGGGATCGATTTGGGTGAGCGTTGTCGAATGACCAGTCTTACAAATAGACATTCAAGCATTTAGCGCTTAACAATTTGGATAAATCTTATCTGCGTCTCCAGGGGACATGAGCTAAGCTAGCATACGCACGTGACAAATTATATCGTATTTCGATCTGACCTCTCGTGCATAGCGTCAGTTAGTATGACCTCGACATGACAAAATTATCTCACGCGCGTATGCTAGCCCCGCAGATGTATTCAATTATGTACAGGACGATTCAAAATTTAATTAATTATGCTAAACCTAAGTCATACGGTAAGGGATTATTTTACTCAATATACGCTCACACTCATAGACCCACACTAAGGTTTCCCTTGCGTTGTGGGTCCCTTGGAATATATACAAAGACAAACACGAACACCCATAACCTGAAACCGAACATCTGCTTTTACACAAATATTTACTCTGACTGGGAATCGAACCAAGGTCCCATCGAAAAGGCAGTGTCACTAATTCGATATCGCGAAAAAAATTACTGTTAAAATATAAAAGATAATTTCCTACTCCACAAAATATTAAAGTACAGCTGATTGGACTGGTGATAGATTCAGAAGTTTTCCTAGTACTTTCTTTAATAGTTAAAACCCATATTAACCAGCGTCAATTAAGATACGACTAACGATTACTTTCACCTTTGTTAATAGTTAAATTATTTAAACCGGTAGAAACATTTGAAAAAAGGGCCAATCCAAAACTACATTAATTTGAAGACTACATTACTACAATATCAAATACTTTAGAGGAATAAGTTCCTATTCCATCTCCTTTGTAAACATTTCGCTCGTGACTGTACCAACACACTCAATTTAGCCCTTCAATTGTTTTTGCTCATACAGAATTGATATTCTATATTCAAAAGAGGCTGCCGGGTGTCGATGGCGGGTAAATTACGCGGGAGAATCCAAATAGGGACCAGCCAATCTGCGCTCAGGTATATTTTACTCGAGGGCACGTATATTGTCTTGTATTGTCTTGGTTCACGGAATTCAGTGTGTTGTTTTGGTCGAATAGAGAAAAAAAAAGTCGGACTCGCGCACCGAGGATTCCGTACAAACCTGTAGGTATATAAGTAAAAGTTCAATTAATACCTTTACGTGTTCATGAGGAAAAGGGTAGTAAGTTTAAAATTATGCTTTTTTTTTTTTAATTTACGAAAATTTACAATTTGAAATGAAAAGTTTACGGTTTTCCTTTATCTGTGCTATAAGACGTTGCTTCGTACCAAATTTCAAGATTCTGAGTTCACGGGAAGTACCCTGTAGGTTTTGATTCCCTTGCGAGTATCGAAAATATTCGGAAATTTGCGGCATAAACGGCTCCATCTTTTGATTGCGTTAGCTTAGAAGTTTGATTTTTTCACAGCTCCAAGGGACAGTACACCTGAGTATTTGATATAAATTCCAGCTTGATACCTCCACGCGCTGCTGAGAAAAAGAGTCTCGACAGACAGACGGACGGACAACAAAGTGGTCCTATAAGGGAACCGTTTTTTTCTTTCGAGGTACGGAACCCTAAAAATACGTTTGGAATTAAACTACACACACTCTCGACTCTTTTGCCCATCGAGATAGGTATATTAGCAAAATAAGCAATAAAATAGTCCAAAATACGAGTACAGAACTCAAACAACCTCTTGTGTGTATGGCTTTTATTATAAAATAATAATAACATAATTAATGTTATAATTATAATTATGAAGGGATGTGATTCTACCTTTGCGAATATGCGTAGAGTTAAAAGAACGAACATGTATTTTAAATCCTTTAATGTAACTTTGACTTATTTTATGTAATATTCTGAGTGTGCAATTAAGATTTTATTCATTCATTCATTCACTCTATGAAATAAAGTTATTTTGACTTTGACTTTTGATCTCATAACATCTCAGTGCTCCAAAATCGTCAACCTCACCTAGCGGTACACCCTGTTGATTAGCGGACGAAGCTTCGATGTTTTATTGGCGACATCGCCATTCCCATTAATACTCATTAAAGTACTGTCATGGGCATAATCACGAAAATCGTGGACGTCATTTGATCGAGGATTGTATTTATTAATTAAATTATAATAATTTGAAGAAATACCGGTTTGATAAAGTGGTAGCGACACTGACTGCCTCTTAAAAGACGGTTCCAAGTTCGATTCCCCGATACGGGCAAACATTTGTGTAGAAAACAGATTACATTACGTCCATGTTTATAGGTATGAATCCCAAGGGATAACGATACAAAGGAATATTTTATGTGGTACTTTGAGTGACGTTATGAAAATTGATTTCAAGGTTCTCACTGCGTAATACCACCAGTACGCAGTCCATGTACTTCTCGGAAGCAGACTATAAAAGACCGTAGAGAAATGCTGGTCAAACATACTTGAAGATGAACTCTCAAACACTTAACAAGTTTATAAGTGGCCGCTTTTTAAATATAATTTTTGTTGAAGAAACGTTGCGGTTGGCGAGATACTCAGCCAATAGCAAGAACTCAGAGATTTGTCCACAAAAACCGGCCCAACTTATTCCAGACATCATTTATAACTTCGCAGTGAGGAGTTAGCGAGTTGAACGGTTTTTCAATGGAGACACGAAGTTTTTGAGGTTGCCTTTTGCTCGGCTTTATTGCCGATCGAGAATTGTTTTAAGTAGTTAACCCTCGGCGAAAAAATAAGGGTGTTGTAAGTTTGACGAGTGTATCTGTGTATCTGTTTAACGTAGCTTTTAAACAAATGGACCGATTTCGATACGGTTTTTTTGTTTAAAAGCTGACATAATCTAAAGCTGACGTATATTTAATGAAAACATAACCAAAAACTATCTGGTTCAGCTATTTAAGAGTTGTAAGCGATGAATCTCAGGGGTTCTACATTTTTTTGTAAATTATATAGTTATTTCCATAAATTGCAATGCCCTAATATCTAAAAGTTTTTCATGACTTCATTATCAAAACAGTTAGCGTTTAAAATGGAAATAACCTATAAACTTTTACGCCCTGAGCTAGATTGGTGGTAAAAAGCGAACTCTTTCTAAAAAAAAGATAAATAAAAATTAGACAAATTAGACATTCCATATTTCCAATTCGTTTTTTAATCTCATTTGCGTACTACATACTGTAGAGACAGACCCACTAAAAGAGGGACTTTAGATAATTTTTGACCTATAAAAACTATTAACTTTGTACCAGGTTGGTACCTGCCTTAAAAAACACGCCTAAATCACTAAAAAAAGGTCAAAGGGACCTTCCACCTCCATAAAGGAGGAGCAACATTGTGACTAAGCGCAAATTCGACGTTGTCACGTTTAGGTTATAACGCCTACAGTGATCAATCGTTGGGGCCTTTCTGACCCCACAATCATTTAGCCTGCTCATGCATGCGTTAGGGGTTTGCTAGTTAAATAGATTTCGTAATTAGCGTGTTTGTTGTTGGTTATTTGAACAAAAAGCGCAATTCTGTTTTATTTAAATGCTGAACAGGGTAGCAAGTTTAAAGGGCTTACAACCTAAAAACTATCTACTTTTCCACAATACATTAAACATCACTTAGTTAGACGATATCTAAAACTGACGTCATTTTTTCCGCTGATTTTAACCTTTTCACCGCCAATGTCTGATATATCAGACGTTTAAGTTTCATGCCCTCGCCGCCAAAGTCTGATATATCAGACAAATATTTTTTTTTTTAACTTTAATATCGTTCACCAAGCGTTCGCCATACGCCACGACATTTTTTTTTTAATTTTTTGATGTCGTGGGCTTTTTTGACGAAAACTCTTGGCGCTAAAAGGGTTAAATGTCTAAGTTTTAGTTTTATTTTTTATGGTAAATGTGTGAATCTATTATTAACAGAATCAGCCTGTACTTGAAGATTTAACCATGCTCAATGAGTTAGCAGTAGAAATAGCTGATAAGGGTTAACTTAGCATTAAAGGGCACAAAAAAGGCTACACACTCAAAGGCCCAGACTGAGGTCCCTTTTCTCTTGTGCCCGAACAAACTTGTACTTTTTCACAAATATTTGTCGATCAAGAGGCAGCTCCACTACCACTTATTTTTTTCCTTACTTTTTATGTCACTCATTAAAAAATAAAAAATAAAATTCGAGTCATAAAATATTGATAATAGCAGAGTTTTATTCTATAAAAGACCACATATTTAAATTAAAGTTACTGTGATATGTGATTTTGGGCTACTAACATACACCTTTACAGCTATAATTATGGAGCTATTTCTGGGCATTGCATTGTAAAATAAATAAATTAGCTAATCGTTATTTTCAGAAACATTTCTCTTGCCAACTCGTGTTTTTTTGTCTGCAGTACATGCTGTGTGATTTTACATGTAAATTTGCGCCTCAGGTGGGTACTTTTCTCATCATAACTCAAAGGTTGCCTGGAAGAAATTGCTGCTGAACAATAAGGCCGTTTTGTTTTACAGCGTTCCTATTTTTCGCTAAGTTTCCTATATTTTTGTGTTCTTATATACAAGTAAAGTATTTTATATTGTATAATAAATACCTTTTTATACGTTATTTATTTATTTAGTTTAGGATCTCCAACAGTGGAGTCATTTTACATCTTAAAAGAACTTACACAAAATAAAAATTGTAAATGCTCCAGTAATTATAGGAGAACACAGCATTCTCAAAGATGACGCTTAAATATACAATTTAAAGATGACGCTTAAAGTTACACTTAAAAATAATTGTAAAGAAAAAAATATAAAATTATTGAACTTCTTAAAGCAACAATATTAAATCATACATTACCTATAAAAAATGTTTAACAACTTGTTAAATTTCAGAAAAATAAAAGTACGTTAGTTAGATAATAATCAGGGACCCTTAACATCACGCAATTTTCCACCTAAAAAATGTGCGAGCGCCATGAAAATGCAATTCACAAGGAACGGACATGCCCTACGGGAATATGATGGCCCTTGGCCTGATTGACCGGGACCTTAATAAGAATAAGTACCTATTTAGGGATAGGTTGAAAAAAAACCGGCCAAGTGCAAGTCGGACTCGCTCACGAAGGGTTCCGATCCAAAATGAAACACGAGCAAAAAAAATTAAGATAAGGAGCAAAAAAATCACATTTCTTGTATGAGAATTGAGAGCCCCCTTAAATATGTATTTTATTCTCCTTTTTAGTATTTGTTGTTATAGCGGCAATAGAAATACATTATCTGTCAAAATTTAAGCTGTCTAACTATCACGATTCATGAGATCCAGCCTGGTTACAAACGGAAGGACGGACAGCAGCGGAGTCTTAGTAATAGGGTCCCGTTTTTACTCTTTGGAGTACGGAACCCTTAAAATATGGAGAAAGATTGTGTTTTGTTTCGAAGGTACTGTGGTATATATTATATTTCTCAGCTTCACTCTTTGCGATTTAGGTTTAACATGTTGTAGATGAGCTTCCACGGTACAGCCTTGCACGGATTTTTAGAGTCAGGAGATTTAAAAAATCCTGCTGGTCACCCTAAGTCTTCTTCCTAGATCGGCGCCATCTTTACTTCATTTGTGCGTTTCCGTGCTCAAGCCTTCGCACGACCCGGAAAACAAATATTTTATTTTTAGTAATTTTTTATTTAAAAGTTGTGTTTTTTATTATTTAACTTGAATTATTAACTTTAAATTAAATTAAAAATGCATAGAAAACGTAAACGTGAAAATGATGACAACCTTGACATCATTAGGCAAAAATTACGTAAATTGGAGGCTATGCTGGAGGAAGCCCAGCCCCGTCGGCCACGTCGCAGGCGAATCATATCATCATCAGATGAGAGTATAGGTATAACTGCAGGTTAGTAACCAATATGGTTTTACTAATTAGATAATTTCATTTATAGAAATAATTTTCCAATACCCTCAATTCAAATAAAGTGATGCGTAACTACCAAATGGGTTTTTTACTTTCACTTGCACTTTTTTCTTAAATAATGATGTTATATTAAGTGATGCGAGACGCCACCTGGGCTATCTCTGTCACGAAATCATGCGCTCAGTCCAACTGGGACTGAGTCTACCCTCAAATATAAAAAACATCATTGTCATCGGATCGTTCGGTCGTTCGTTACAGACTCTGAAAACGAACAAAACATAGTCGCGACATCAATACCGATACCAGCCGTCCCCGGCCCGGACTCAGCTCCGGCCGCGAGTTCCTCCACTCAGCCCCATGCTGATGCGGCGGCGCGCGACGCCGATGCGGCCGCGCGCGCGCCCGCCCTCTCGGCAAGCGCGCCGGCCCATGCGCCTGCGCCGGAGGACAATACCGACGCTTCTGTTTCAGCAGAATCGCAAGATACAGAGTTGGATCCCGAAATTTTAGCTCTTTTGGGGGACGCACCTAAACCCGAAACCAAACTCGGGAAATCTATCCATAAGGACCTAGCCACAAGATGGCAAAATATTCTAGAAAAAGGATTACCTAAGGAAGTAAAAGATAAATTGCTCCAGGAGTATTTGGTACCTGAAAATTGTGACTTATTAGTTGCACCCGCACTAAACCCAGAGGTTAAGGCAGCATTAGCTGAGTCGATGGTAAAAAGGGATTTGTCCCTTATGAATAAACAAAAGCAGCTCGGTATTGCTATAGCTGCTATTAACCAAGCGATTGAATTTTCAGTGGCAAAAGAAAGTCACACAAAAATACTCAAATCTCTCAGCGATGCATGTCGCTTGTTATGTGACAGTCACTACAACGATACAAAAACACGTCGCGGTTTTGTGATCTCGGCCATAAATGCCGATATGAAGGAAACTATTATAGAAACGAAGAGAGATAAACTTTTGTTTGGCGAAAATATATCTGATAAACTAAAGGCGGCTAAGACTATAAAAAGATCTGGTACTGAACTAAAACAAGTAAGGAACGAAAAATCGCAAGTATTTAATAAAAATAACTTCGCAAAATCAGCCAAGAATACGAATAGTAGCCGTTTAAACTGGAAATCCCTGCCTCGGAAGAACGCGTCCAAGCCCGAAGCAGGGAAGTCTCGCCCCAGCCAGGGCCAGCGAACAGCGGCGAGCGGCGGCAGCAGCTCTCAACAGCGGGAGGCAGCGGACCAGACGTCGGCGCGGCCGTACAGGAGGCGGTAGATACAGAGGTACGCTACGCGGGTCGACTGCGATATTTCACACGTAACTGGCAAGATATCACTGATGATCCTACCATCTTATCTTGGCTAGACGGTTATAAGATTCCGTTCACTTCACTTCCATTTCGCGAGAATAGCCCAAGTTTACATCCAAAAACAGAACAAGAACATTCCGACTTTACTAAAGCCATTAATAACTTATTAGATATTAGTGCAATATCTGAATGTAAACATAAAAAAGGCGAATTTTTGTCAAGTATCTTCTTAGTTCCTAAACCAAATGGGGACAAAAGATTTATTTTAAATTTAAAATGCTTAAATAAATTTATTACTACTAGACACTTTAAGATGGAGGATTACCGAACGGCCTCAAAACTTATTTCCAAAAATTGTTACATGGCTTCGATAGACATGAAGGACGCGTATTTTTTGGTACCTATTCACGATGAGTATAAAAAGTACCTACGGTTTGAATACAACAACGTTTTGTATGAATTTAATTGTTTACCCTTTGGCCTATGTACTGCACCTTACGTGTTCACAAAATTATTAAAACCGGTAATGGAGTTTCTAAGATCTCATAATATGATTTCAGTCATTTATCTTGATGATATTTTTTGTATAGGCAGGACTTACCAGGAATGTAAACAAAATGTCACATTTACAAAGAAATTATTAGAGAGAGTAGGATTCATAATAAATCACCAAAAAAGCTGTTTTAATCCAACGACTAGCTGTAAGTTTTTGGGTTTTATTTTTGACTCAAAAAATATGTCTATAAAATTACCTATAGAGAAAAGGTTAAGGATAAAAGAATCTTTACAAAAATTTCTTAATTTAAATAAATGTAAATTGCGTGATTTTGCAAGATTCATCGGGCTGTTGACGTCGGCATGCCCAGCTATTCAATATGGATGGCTTTATACAAAACATTTTGAACGACAAAAATTCTTACAGCTACTCAAAAATCGAACCTATGAGCAAAACATTTTCCTACCCGACACACTTAAAGAAGATATGAAGTGGTGGCTTCGATGTATTGATCACGGAAATAATCCATTGAAGTTAAACCGCTATGAAAAAGAAATATTTTCAGATGCTTCTTTAAGTGGTTGGGGCGCTTGTAGTGAAGGTGTGGAGTCACATGGTTATTGGAAGGATGATGAAAAACATTTACATATTAATGTTCTCGAATTAAAAGCAGCTTTTTTCGGATTAAAAGTTTTTGCCAAAAATGTGCGCAATTGCGAGGTTTTACTGAGAATTGACAACGTTACTGCCATATCTTGCATAAATAGGATGGGTAGTGTACAGTTCCCACACCTGAATGAAGTGTCCAGAGAGATATGGCAGTGGGGCGAGGAAAGGAGGCTCACAGTGTTTGCCTCTTACATAAACACCAAGGATAATAGTGAAGCAGATTCCTTGTCGCGTACCAAATTTATTGACACTGAATGGGAACTTAGTGACTACGCCTTTGAAAAAATTGTGGAACATTTTGGTGTACCTGAAATAGACTTATTTGCTAGTAGGTGTAACGCAAAATCCACTCGTTACATTTCGTGGAAATACGATCCTAACGCGTGTGCTGTTGACGCATTCACTGTCTCTTGGTCAAACCAATTCTTTTACGCCTTCCCTCCATTCTCGCTTATACTAAAAATGCTGCAAAAAATTATAAATGATAAAGCCGAAGGCGTAGTCGTGGTACCATACTGGCCAACTCAAGCATGGTTTCCCATTCTTCAAAAAATTTCAGTGTCAGACTCGTTGCAGTTCGGTCCACAAGTTGATTTATTAAAATCTCCTTTCAGATTGACACACAACCTGAGCCAGAGTCTTATCCTGGTTGCCGTGAAATTGTCAGGCAAGCTCTATTGAAAAAATCAATGACACCCCAATCAATTAATATAATGTTAGCTTCTATATCGGAAAATACTTATAAACCATATAATGGATGTTTAAAGTCGTGGCTAAATTATTGTAAGAACAATCAGCTTGATTACTTAGAAGTCTCTGTTCCCTCAATCATTGATTTTTTAACTCAAATATTTGAGAAAGGTGCCAAATATGCAACTATAAATAGTTTTAAGTCTGCTTTATCTTTGTTACTAGGATCTCATGCCCATGATGAAAGATTATCAAGATTTATGAAAGGGGTTTTCAGATTGAGACCACCAGCTCCAAAATACGATTTGACCTGGGATCCTAACATTGTTTTCAATTATTTAGCAAAAAAGTGGCCTAATGATGGTCTCGATCTAGAAACTCTATCGAAGAAGACGTCCACTTTGTTAGCTTTGGTGACCGCACATCGAGTACAGACGTTATCTCTTATAAAGTTAGAAAATATTACAATAACTAACGTCGAAATTTCCATTAAAATTCCTGATTTGATAAAAACTTCTAAAATAAATTCATTACAACCTTTACCTAAGACTACCTTTTTTCAACGAAAAACCAGAAATTTGCCCAGCTAAAGCTTTGACTGCCTACATTCAAAAAACAAGTTCTTTACGAACTATTTCTAATCAAATTTATTTGTTCCTTAGCTACAGAAAACCACATCAAAAAATTTCTTCTCAAAGACTTAGCCACTGGATAAAGGATACAATACAACAAAGTGGTGTAGACACCTCAATATTCACCGCTCACAGTACTCGACATGCGGCCACGTCTGCTGCCAGCAGACTAGGTGTTAATCTCGATGTAATCAGAAAAACCGCAGGTTGGACCCAGTCCTCCTCTGTTTTTGCTAGATTTTATAAACGTGATTTAATTAGTGATCCAAACCAGTTTGCGTTATCCATTTTGTCAAATAATCATAATACAAACGATAATCATTAATCTGATTAGATGTTAAAGCATTAAAATATTTTATTTTTATTTTCTATTTTGTTACAAAGTAGTTGAATAAAATAGTCAAGTTAAGTTCACATTATTTTATTCTCTGAACATCCTACAACATGTTAAACCTAAATCGCAAAGAGTGAAGCTGAGAAATATAATTAATGACTAAACGAACTTACCTGTACGTGAAGTTCGATCATAATTATATGATCAGCTTCACTCGACGCGATTTATAATCACCCTCCCATAAGCGTATATTACCTGAGTATATACTCCCCCCCCATAATGTGAACTAGTTTAACTCTAAACTCAATGAAGTAAAGATGGCGCCGATCTAGGAAGAAGACTTAGGGTGACCAGCAGGATTTTTTAAATCTCCTGACTCTAAAAATCCGTGCAAGGCTGTACCGTGGAAGCTCATCTACAACATGTTAAACCTAAATCGCGTCGAGTGAAGCTGATCATATAATTATGATCGAACTTCACGTACAGGTAAGTTCGTTTAATCATTAATTCTCTTTCGTGGCGAGACTCCATCTACAATCGTGACTAGCCATTCGGCCATAGACATAGAAAAAATAAGTTAAATCATTCGGCTCTATGCGAATCTTTTTTTGTTATCAGCGCATATACAGTTTGTTCGCTCAATTAGTGTGCATGGGTAGCTGTCAGCTGTCATCTCGAAATGTATGGCGGTACAGGGAGCAAGAAAACTTGAATGGTAATTCATATCTTCTATCTCTTTCTACTAGTTATAATACGAAAATAATAATATTTTGTGGTCTCTGTAAATATTTACATGGATTAGTATAGCTATTTTTTGAAAGAAAAATATTCGTACCTATTTGAAAATAAAATTACTTAACTGTAAATAAATTATTGTATGTGTTCATTGACACTATCGTTAACATTTACAAAATAATAATAACGTATATTTCCAAAAAGAAGTACTTAAGGAAGTTAGTTCTGCTAACTTATAAATTACAAAGGAGGGTTCAGATAATTCGTCCTGTAGGTATTACTTGCATTACAAATACCCAGTTGCAGTAACGGTCATTAGAATAAAAGCTTTTCGGTCATTATGTGATATTCATAGATTAATTTATTTATAGATAGATATGAGTTTCGACATTTATTATTTGAATTTCTTTCAAATACTGACATTGGCAAAATCACTATGCGGAGGCCATATTTAAAAGAATAGGCATAAGTTCAATAATAAATTTTGCTATTTTATTTATTGGAGTTGAGAAAGGGTATTATTAATTATAGTTGAGAATGTTGGAGGAGACTGGCAATGACACTGCGAATAATGACAACAGCGGTGGTACGTCTCAAGACGATAACGCTCCAATTAAAAAAAGGAAGACGCTTTGTAAAAACTGCAAAGAAATAATTTTGAATGTTCATCAATACTGCGTCAACACAATGCCGCCTGATAATGATAAAGAGATGGAATTTAAAAATTATCCAATTATTGGGACAGTTTCGAAAATGGTTAATGTGCATCGAAACACTGTTGCCAAAATTATAAAATCAGGACCAGTTTCTCCCTTAAAGAGAGGAAGTCAGACGAAAAAATTCTCAAAGATAGATGATTTTGAATGCGATTTAGTTCGACGCACAGTATATAGATTCTATACAGATAAGAAACTTCCAACACTCGATATGATATTGCAAGATTTAAAGACAAATACGGACTTCCCATATCAACGTACTACGTTGTATGAGCTTTTACGTAAACTTGGATTCAACTATAAAAAAGTGAATAAACGCAGTGTGTTGCTTGAGACGCCGCGATTCCAAGTCTGGCGTTATAAATATATAACAAAGCTCAGAGAAGCACGTCAAGAGGGGCGAAATATAATCTACCTGGACGAAACGTGGTATGACACACATGATACCGTCAAAAAAAGTTGGACTGATTGTAGTTGTCACTGCATTTCAGATTTGCCTTCCACTCGTGGGAAACGCATTATCATATTGCATGCTGGATCCAAAGACGGTTGGGTCGAAATGGACTGCTTCTATCTGCGAAACAGATTAGCGATGCGAGCGCTGATTACCACTGCGACATGAACTCAGTGCTCTTTGAAAAGTGGTTTCAGGAGCAATTATTGCCAAACATAACACCAAATAGCCTAATAGTAATGGATAACGCTCCTTACCACTCGCGACTATCCGTCAGAATTCCAAACACCACAACCAGAAAAGGGGAGATCCTTGATTTTATGAGACAGTACAAAATTTCCATTCCAGAGCCAACCCCAACCATTCCAGTGCTGCTGGATATTGTGAAAAAGGCGGGCATAGAAAAAAGATATGTCATTGATGAAATAGCAAAAATGAATGGTTGTGAGGTGGTGCGTCTTCCACCATACCACTGCATTTTTAATCCGATAGAACAAGTGTGGTCTAAAATTAAACATGACCTTAGAGCCAACAATTGCGACCCCAAAAACAGCAGTGCCGTATGACAATTGATCAGGCAGGTCATGTTGAACGTAACATCTGACTTGTGGGGTAAATATATTGCCCACGCAATCAAAGAAGAGAATAAGTACTGTAATGTAGACCAGCATGTTGATGTTAACGGAGACACTTTCATAATAAACACACAAAGTGATACAGATGACTCTGATTCGGAATAGCTAGATTGATTTTTTATACTTATGCTACAAAAATAGCATATATGTTTAAGTTGTAAGATGGCTATTTAATTTTAATTTTTATTAAAAAATTTGCATTTGTGGACGAGTCACATTTAAGTTAAAGAATGGTCCCAATATACCGTGCGCCTGTACTGCACACTAATTGCCCGAACGAACTGTACGTTATACGTCCCCACCAAAGAGCACGGGCCTTCCTTTGAAATACGAAAGGTATTTGGGGCATAGTCCAACACGCTGGCCCAATGCGGGTTAATAGACCGTGCGCATAGGCGCGAAGCGTTTTCGAAAGGTAAAACAAATTTTCTTAGACGGATTTCCTTCACCGCTGAGCAAGTGATAAATAATCAAAAATCCATAAATAAATCCGAAAAGACGAATTTAGTGGCACAGGCCCGCATTATGATTTGAACCAGCAAACTTCCAGTTACAAATCGAGCGCATTATTTGCTGCCATCAAACTATAGACGCTATCGGGAACAATTGAGCCCTTTAGCCATTGGCCATTTCGTACGGTTCTCCTTTCCTCCCTCCTCCGTCCCTAGATTCCCTTCCCTAAATTCCTTTCAATCCCGAGTCAAAGCCCATTTCCTTCACACTCTTTCCTCTTCTCAGTGATTTTTAACCTCTCCTATAGCAGTATTGTACCCATGTATAAGTATGTATGTGTATGTATGTGTCATGTATGTTCCTTTTTATTATGTATATGAATTCTTATTTATACTTAGTTTTATGTAACTGTTTAGCATGTTTTTTTTGTTTTTTTCTAGCCACCACCCGCTTTGCTTTGTTACCTCTCGGAAAATATCCTAACGTAAAGGTTGCCTGGAAGATATTGCTAACTTAGCAATAAGGCCATAAATTCATTCATTTATTATTATGCTGGAAGTGTGTAGCGCGTTACCCAAAAGTATATGCAAAAAACCAAATGTTTGGCACAAGCAAACACATGTTCTTTGCTACGAATACAAAATAAATCTACTATACAGTAATTGTATGCCTATTTCCTTGAAAAGCAAGTGTGAGAACTAATATATAACTGCCTCCAAAATAAGAAACGTATTGCACCTACTACAGTACTGCGACTATGGTGTCTGTAACGGAAATAGTAAACAAATAACGCCACATACTCAAAGGCCCACACTTAAATTCCCCTCGTGTGTCCATTAAGGCTATAAAAACACTGCCTTGACACGTCACTGCCGCGGATCCACTCCAGAAATACGCCTCTCATCTGACTTCACGTCAGCTTCACAAACACCCTTCCACGCCGCCACTCATAAACATGCTTTCATCCCAGTTGGGTCAAGTGGGTGGCCCTGACCTGCGGGGAAGTACGGAGTTATGAATAAACAATGTTACAAGTTGTATCGCAGGTTGTAAGGAATCGAGTGGCTATTTTGGTACAAACTACCTAAGGAGTGTGGTTTGTGGGTCACTCTACTAAATTATTAAGTGTAAATCTACAATTTAAAAAATAAAACAAGATTTCTGACGCCCTAAACATCATTATTAGTAAACTCTCAAACATAATAATCATAAATTTGTCCTGCGCTCCCTTTTTTATATACTTATATGGTGATATCTACTTCCATATTAATATGATCGGCTTAAATTTTTTTTCTTGGAAATCCCAAGTGAAGTTTTTCGTTATTTATCACTATGTGGCGCATGGCGCTACATAGGCAGAAAAAAACGCTTCCAACGCGCTCTACCTCCATCAAAATGCAATAAATATTGTTAGTTTTCGTGTTTTACGCTGTACTTATTGGGCCTTTTTATAATTCGAAAACGGCACGGCAAAATTTTACTACCATTGCCTCCTATGTAATAGTAATTTTACTACCATTGCCTCCTACATACTAGGGATTTTTGTAGTCAGGAACATAAGGGGCAATGATAATTCAAATTTTGACATACCGTGCCGTGCCGTTCGAATTATAAAAAGGCCCTTTGTCTTTACTGTAAAAGTCTATTCGAGTAAATAATTTGATTTTAAAACAAAAAAAAATAAAAAAATAATAAATCACTGGAAAATCATTCAGAATGATGGTCTGAATTTAGGGGTTTCAGTTTTCGTTATGCTGCCCTGCCCCTCCCTGTATTATACACACAAGGAAACCACAATACTAACGTACTTAATTTTTATTTTTGGCTTGGTCCGGTTACAAGTAAGACGGTATAATATTTCAAATAAAATTTTTAGGAAGAAAAATATTCTGCGCGAATATTTTCCAAAAGTCTCAAGCTTCATTAAAGGCAAAGAATCTGATCACGTCACCATAGCAAGAAGTTTAAAATATTCCGTAGTAACTGGCGATAAACCTGTTAAGGCCATCATCTAAATATAATGAGGTTTAAATCCAGAAGATTATATAAACGAGCCTAATGTAGGTGTTAGGAATTCAAAATTAGGTTAGATTTCATCTTGACTTATCTTCAGTACCTAGGGATTATCTTTGCCGCATTAAAGCAATCATTGCCTTAAGGCGACTACAGCACCTAAATTACGATTTTGTGATGCGTAGATAAGCATGACGCACTGCATTAAATCGAAGAAAAAAATACTCGGTAATATTCAGGACATAAACTAGATAAGTAGTTTGCTGAAAACATGATTCAGCACTTTTGGTTCGATAGAAAAAGCTCACAAAGTCACCTCTAAATACCAATATTGTGTATTTTTTAAGCTGTAAAAACGATAGTAAAATGCACACAGGAACTTGAATTTGCTATCAAAATGTTCGTGATTGAACACTCTCGATAAGTAGTTAACGCATTTTTCTATTTAAGCATAAATCTCATTTCCATAAATCTCATTTTTCTAACTTTCGAACACGTCCTACATACTCAAAGACGTGCCCTGATCCTCTACTAATCACCCTAAGGTTGACTGGTAGATAATGCCAAGTCAGCCATTGTACAATTGTGCCATTGTACAAGTTACATAAATATAAATAAAATAAATAGATGAGGTCGACGATGGAGCGAGTTAACCCAGAAAATGCCAATTAGGGCAATGGTACACCGACGGAACACAGCAAGTTGTTTGGCGTCGGACTTCGGTTATGAGAGTGGTCGCGAACCAGACGGCCCTTTACAGAGCCTACCACACGGCATGAGACCACAGAACGCCACCTCAGATTCAAAACAAACTGAGGTGTCGTTGCCTAAGATCGATTACTAGGAGGCAGCCTAGTTCTCGTTTGTGTTTCCTTAGTCGCCTCTGACAACACCCACGGAAAGAGATGGGTTGGTGTATTCTCAACCGATCACACGGCGGGATAAGAAAAAATATCAAAATATTTTTTATTACAAAAGGCAGTTTCTGGCGGAAAGCATTAACATTCATAAATATGTATACCTACCTAATTACAAAAAATCTGAAATTGAAAAATCCATTTTGATGAAAACATACAGTGAATACACAATGTTCGTAATAGATTCTGCGGAATGTTGATAAATTTTAATTATTCTCTGAATTTAAAGTAAAATATTTACTTTTACACACCAATGTCCTTTTGAGGTCATAGGTATAATGGATTTTTTAAAATTAGTTAGCAAAAACTAAGGATGTGGATCAGCCCAATAAACTGAATTAAACCTGTACGTCAAGTTCTATGGAGAGGCATTTTTTTTTATTTCCACCTTTGGGAAATGTTACCTAAAATACAATAATTATCATACTAAGTTAACATTTTAGGTTAGATATCACAATAACATATTAACCTACAACCATGAAAATTTACAACCATGTATTTTTGAATGACTCTTTTTCCTTTTATTTTCATGGTTTTTTAAATACTTTTTTATTAAGTACTTCTTATTTTTAACTAGCTTTCCGCCCGCGTGGACTACAGGTTATATCGTGCCCAATTGTGGGATAAAATGTAGCCTATGTCCTTTCCCAGGCTCTAATCTATCTCTGTACCAAATTTCATCAAAATCGGTTCAGTAGTTTAGGCGTGAAAGACGGACAGACAGACAGACAGACAGAGTTACTTTCGCATTTATAATATTAGTAAGGATTTTACTTTTTACTATATGTATTTAGGCTTAAGTTTTACTTAAATAAATATCGTATCTTAGTGGGCTGATGCACATACTTAAATTTCACTAAGTCATTTAAAGTCACTCATTGGATAAACCTTACAAACTCCCTTATTGTGGTTCTAAATTAAAATCACATTAACTCGGTTCCCCTTCGCGGGACAACTTTATCCGAAATGCGTGGGAGAGGCTTCCGATCTCAATTTGATTCAATTTCGCGCACGCACTCGCATTTAATGAACTAATCCGTAGAATCTGCTGGTGACGGGTGATGAGATTCCCTTTTTATCTGGTATCGTTTAAGACTTATACAGGGTGCAGGGACAGCTTAGCGAGTACTTAAATGGTATAATTTATGATCGGTCATAAGGTTTTTTTTCTGGAAACTTCAAGGAGTTTTTGTTATTTACCTGCTAGAGGATGCCCGGTTATTAAAAAAAAAGACTTTGGCCAAACTTTGGGCCAAATTTCAGCTTTCAAGGGTTTGGGCTGGACATTGATGAGTTCTGACTCAGGACCTGCAATTTTATTGAAATTTTGACGCGCGTGCGGTGTATATTGCTGATTTTCGTGTCTTACGCTGCTACTTTTATTTTTATTGAAAAATTTAGTGTTATCGAATAAATAATTTTATTTTAAATTAAAAAATCATCAAATATTTTTTTTATTTTTCATGAAAAATCATTCAGAAAGATGGTCTGAATTCTAGGTTTTAGTTTTTGTGAAACTGTCCCTTACTTCCTGTTCCTTTAAAGATATCCTAAAAAAGTCTTGAAGGTTTTCCCTTTTATTTTCGGTTGCAGATAAAAATATATTTCTGCATTTAATGATGTAGGTAGATTCATAGCGATCATATCATTATAAAAGTAACTAACTGCCTTGTTTGTAATCTGGTCGCATGGTGGCGCTCAATGTTCGGAATCAATCAGTCAAGTAAAGCAATGCACACGGGGCAGAGAACCTTGATAATAACAATCACGAGCATTCATGTGCTTTACTTGGGCTTTTGTCGATTAACTACAAGTGAAATCAAGTCAAAGGCCTTTTCGCGGATTGAAAACTCTGATGCCAAGGTTAATTGAGTTCACCACATATATTTTTGATTATACCTACAGGATACACATTTTTTGAAAAAAATAATAAATAAAATAAATATTTTCTTCATGGGAATAGTACCCTATTTTCGCTGACGCGGTGTGTGTGTACAGGCGGCGGACGCTGCCCGCACCCTGCTCTCGCCTTGTCTGCTAGACTAGAGTTACTTAGTCCACGTATAAGAAAATAAGGAACTATTCCTATTAAAAAAAAATGTGTGTTCTGTAAGCGACTCTGGTTCTGAACTTTGAATATAGCTAGGAGGTTTTTTTAACACGCTGTATAAAACTAACGCAAAGGTCATGTACGTATTGTGTTTTAAATTCAAAAATACTTCTAAAATTCCAACTGCACTGGCATTTTAAAACTTTTACTTTTAACAAAACCAAAAGGTTTGTTAGTCTTAAATCAGCCAGCATTGGTTAACTTTCCAATCATACTTACCAATAAATCAACATTCGTCCGCCGGAGCTCAGGTCATGTAAATTAAAGTTAGGACCATAGACTTGAGATTATATTGGCGTTATAGACGATCAAAATGCCTGTGAGATAAAAAATCTAAAAAAAATGTTACTGGTTTTAAATGACAGGGTACGCGATTGCAAGTTCCTGGAATTTTTTTAGTAATTTGTGTGCAAATTTTAGCAAATACAATTGTATTCGACAGTGATTTGGTTCTTGTTCAGTGATGTGGTGTAAATCAAATAAATAAATCTGAATTGACACTTTTGGCAGGTCCAAATTGGAAACGCGTTTTCGAGCTCTATCTGCCCCAGTATAATTAACCCCCGACAAAAAAGAGGGGTATTATATGTTTGAAGTGTGTATCTGTGAGTCTGTGGCATCGTAGCTCCTAAACGAATAGACTTATTTTGATGCGATTTTATTTGATTGAAAGCTGACATAATTGAGATGTTTCTTAGCTATATTTGATTAAAATTGGTTTAGCCGTTTATAAGTTATATGCAATCGAATATCGGGAGTGATACAATTTCTTTTAATTTTAAAGTTATCATAAGTCTACGGTTAGGTTATCATATCACTTTTCCGAATATATTCAGCCAATATACTGCTCTATCTTGTTTGCTTAATGGTTTATAATGGGCTACGCTGGGGTTCAGTAGTTCAATCAAATGTAGGTTTGAGAACTTGCACCAGATTGGTACAAGTATTTCTATTTTTATCTGAGTGATACTGATAAACTGCAAGGGCTATTTGATACTCGTGTTGTATTCAGAACAGCTTTATTTAGAAATACAGTTTTAATACCTTCTACTGAAATACAGTGCAAAGAACAATCCAAAGACTTTGCACGAATGCTATCCTACCAAAACAACTAGAGCTGCCACGGGACGATATTGTGTCGAGATATTGGTTTTCTTAGTAATAACAAGTTTTGAACAAATTATAATGGTTTTATACCATAATTAAATGTTACAATATTTAAAACTCGTGAAAATAATTGGGAAAATCTGAAAACATATTTGGCTCTAAAATTACTTTACTTATTTTACACAAATATTCCAAACTTCTATGGTTTGGTGTTAGAAACAAAGATTTTGAGTACCTACCAACCAAAATGAGTGAAAACTTGGAAAATGTTTTCCAGAACCCTGTAGAAAGACCCTTCGAACGACAATTACACTTAGAAGAAAAAGCATTTTTTAGAGTTAATTATCTATTTTGAAAATTAATAGTTATGTAAATATTTAGATACAAACTCATAAAAGGCAAATTAACTGCTTACCTTATGCCGTTATCCTGCTTTTATCGCCCGGACTAGCGATTTGGCGGGAAACGACCGAGCGTTAGGCGTGAAAATGCTGTTGGGGCCGCAATATTGCCCTATTAGGATCTAGCGAAAATTTTTGAAGTCAGTTATAATTTTTGCTTGTTTTACCCTCTATAGAAACTAAAAAACCTTATAGATTGAAAATGTTTGTCTTGAGGTTCTAAACTTCTAACGCATAATGGTCTAAAATATCTTGCGGTAACCGAAAGGGACCAAGTTAGATCTCCAGAGCCAGCGCATCAGGCTACTTCATTTTCATTGCAAAACCGCTCTTATCGCAATAGCAAAGGGTGCACACGTGCGGCCCTCCGTACCAAAGACTCGTTTCCTGAGTTATTTACATTAGTTTCACATTACAGGAGCATCGACGAAGGAAACATCGTGAGGAAGGTAACCAATATGTAACTATGATCTGATCCGGCCAAGTTTCTCTGTTAGCAGTGGTCAGATGGCGTTTCTCCATTGTTTTATAAACAACTAGCTTTCCGCCCGCGGCTCCGCCCGCGTCCTAATTTTTTTTTTAATAAAAAGTATCCTATAAACCTCACGGAGCCCGAGACCTTTCCAACGAATGCAAAACCATGGAAATTGGTTCGTGCGTTCTGGAGTTATAGCGTCAGGAAGGAAAACCCGACTTATTTTTATATAGTAGATTAGATGAAGTCTTTTGCATAAAGTATATAAGAAGAGCTTTATTCTTGAGAATAAGGTTGCCTTTGTTTTGATCCAAGGTTAACTTGCAAAATAAAATAAAAAACAATTTCCCGAATTTTTCATTATTTTTGAAGAGTTCTTTTGAATAAGTGACTACTGTTAAAAATGAAGAAAAGGTTCATTAAGATAAAAGCCACATAAAAACGTGGAGCTCTCTCCACATCAATCAAACATTGTTAATATTTGCTTATCGCGTACAAAAGGTCAACAAAATACACACATACATATGTGTGTATTTTGCATTGTGTACATTGTGTACATCACAACCTTCACAAAGTCAGTGACTATAGTGTCCACACCACAGGGATCTATTCAGGGATTGTTCTAAGGACCACATGTCTTTTTTTATCCCGTTTAGAATTCAAGGTATGGTTGACCACACTCTAAAACTTGGTAGATCAAGTAACTACGATAGGTACAAAAGAGTAAATTTGGCTGTCAACGTGATGCTTCTTGCCATCATGAATCATGATATCCTTCAAGTATGAGCTCCAGAGTAATCTGTGATTCTTATAACTAATCTCTCTCTTGTCGTATGGGTTATGATAGCCAAGTGTGTGGCTTACAAGTAAGTTAGTCAAAACTAACCTTGGTGTCAGAGTTACCTTAACCGCCAAATGGCCTCTGTCTTATACTGTATAGTCTAATAGCTCAGTTAGTAATTATCTTGCCTACTGATATGTAGGTTGCGGATTTTATAGCCAACCACACTACTATTTGAAAAATCAAGTATTTGTTTGGAGTATGGGCGTTTTTGTTATCATGTGTATAAATTTACGAAAAAAGTGTCACATCAAAAGTTACCTTCTTAATACAAGCCTTGGATTAGATGGCGCTGCGTGAGTGTTGTCCAATATTTATTTATAGTAATTCTATTAATATCTGACCTCCTGGCCTATCTATATAGAGTCTGAGCTAAAATTTGAGCGAGACACTGCGCTTTCGCGTGCTATAAATGTATTGATAGGTTCTTTTTTTACACAGCTTCTAGGTTGCGGTAATGCGTTAAAAAATGTGAAACGAGCTAATATCTAATAAACTTAGAAAACAGTTGCTTACTTCACAAAAAAGTGTGAATTTTTTTAATAAAGACAATTGATAGATTTATGTCTTAAGTTAAACTTTGCAAGGTAGGCAGCAGAGCGGGAATTTGACCTTTGCTTATTAATAAACTTTTGTTACTGAAAAATTTTTAATTTTAGGACTTTTACTACCATACTAAACCAGAAACTTGATTAATAGTAACTAAACAAGTAACTTAATTTAAAGTCTGGTATGTTTTAGGTTCCCAGGAAAGCCGTAACTTCTTTTTCGAAAAAACACTAGTTTGAGATTTATGAAAATGAAACTGAAAACTGAAAATTATTCCATGCATTCATGCATAAGCTAATAATTATTTTCTTATTATACAAGCGATCGTATTTCCATTACGATAAGTGTGAAAACAAATACCAATCTGGGCGTGCGAGCTTTATTTGTATTTACATAATACACTCACACCTATAATCTCATTCAGGGTAGGCAGATCATCGTGTAGTACTTTTCTTTCTTTTTGTTTATAATTGCTTCTATAAAGCCGCCTTGTTGTATGTTGTATTGTGTATACAAATGTCTTGTGTTAACTATCCTTGTGTGCAAATAAAGTATTAAAGTAGAAGTTTTATTGTTTTTTCCTATTTTCTTTAATTCACACACAATATCGCATCTTTTTTTAAAAGACTGACTTCTTTCCCTTTACAAGAAACTAGGTTGGAGTTATGAAATTCCTACGAAAACGAAGTCCAAAATATACTCATTTAAATATTTTTTAAGTACCTTGTTGTGTGTCCCACTGCTGGGCAAAGGTCTCCTCTTTCTTTTGCCAGATTATCCTACATTGGGCGGTGAAGTAGCTTAATCATGTTACTTAATCTTCAAACTGTGATATTTATCCCACAAAAAGTGCAGTCCCAAATTCTGATTACATCCCTGGCCAGCCGCAACTTGAAAAGGGTTTCGACGAACTCTCATTGTGGCCCACTGTGATAAATTGACTGGTTTCGTACCATATCGCGCTCACGCCAAACCAAACGCTCAATAAACGGCTAACAGTTTGATTTATATGAAGCATCGTATTCGTATTTATATAGGTATGCGTTTTTATACCGCTGTGTAGCATTTTTTGTGGAGTTTTATATGTGATTGAGTCACGAAAGGCATTCATATCAACTGAATCAGGCATATTGTAGGATTTTTAATATCCTTTTGTGTTTTGTGATAAGATCTATTGACTTCCTTTTTTTAAAAATGATTGAATGAATCTTTTATTTCTGCATATAGAAAACTTACACAATAAGTAATTGAAGTTATTTTTTAAATTCTAGAAATAAAATAAAATAAATTACAGGCTTACATAAAAAAATAGAAGAGAAAAAATTCTGCTGCAGAAAAAGATATTTTTGATATTTAGTATGTGTAACTCCATTAGCGAGATTACTTTTCCTTTTTAAAAGCTACTACTAAGTAGATTTACACGTATCTGAGCAACACCAAACATTTTATTTATGAGAACATAATTCAAAAATAGGTAGATACTTAGCCCTCTGCGCAAAAACATTTTTTGTCACTCTCTTTCGCTACTATGAAGAGGAAGACAGGTGGCCATTCAATTAAATTTAATCAACAGCCTTTTTGCTAAATAGAATCGTTTCAAGGCAACCTTAGAACAGAGAAAACACAAGAAAGACCCCAAACAGCAAAAGGTGATTAAAATATGAATCCTATATCCTTAGAATAATCGCGAAACTTTATTATGAAGGATCTAGGAGTAAGTTGTTAACTTCTTCATGTAATTTTTGCTAACTGCATTTCTGACAGTTAATTGTGGAGATTATACATGATGCTTTTGAATACCATATTGAGCTCCATTTTACATTAAAAAATACAATACTTCTTCTTCTTATCGTGTGGGTATAGTCAAGTGTGTGGCTAGCTTGGCTAACCCTGGTGTCAGAGTTTTCAAACCGCCAAATGGCCTCTGACTTGGTTTTAACGACTGTAGTCAGTCGACAACAGCCGGGACCGATAGCTTACGTGCCCTTCGAAGCACGGAAACGCTCGTGATAAATTGCCACTCTGGTCACCCATCAGGTTCCCTGCCTCTGCGTACGTTGCTTAACCTCACTGATCGGTTGAGATCAGCGAGCGCCACTGGGCTACGATACAATACTATATACTTTATTGCACTCCAACACAAATAAGGTACAGTTAGTTGCCTACCCCGTTAAGGATTACAGCCGTGAGCGTATGTTTGTATATATGTATGTAAATTTTTAAGAAGAAAAGCTAAAAGGAAGCTAGATCTTGACACAACACACGTAATTCAAATTCAAAATCCTATACAGCTGATTCAGTTGACATGAATGCCTAGTTCAAGCATGTTCGTTATTATTTCTGCCCTAGTTTTAAGAATATTGTGTTACAAAAAGATTAATATGTTCTAATGTATATTAATAAAAAAAAACATTTTTTTATTATTTATTGCTAATATAAACTACAAACAAATACAAACACCACAACTCAATAAACTAAACAAGCCCCCCTCGTTTCAGAAGCTGGTGGTGGGGGGTCAAAACCAACGCAACTGGCGAGGAATTCTCATCGCCCTGCTAGTGATAGTTCTGGTCCTCGCCTTGATTGTCACGTCAGTCGTACTACTGACCCCCCCGGACGAGGGCCCCCGCGTCAAGGGCCGCCGCCTCAAGGTCCAAGACCTCCTTAATGCGGAGCTGGTGCCGATACGGTGGAACGGCACTTGGATTTCTGGTGAGTCTTGATTAATTTTGATTGAATAGATCTTGAGTAAGCTGAACGAAGATTTGCCTTTGAAGGGTTGTAAATTAAAACGAAAATGCTTGAAAATGATTACAAAATTATAGCAGCAATGATTTAATACGCTTAACAGCGTTTAAGTAATTACACGGTTTAAATATACCTTTAAATTATTTGTAAGCTGCTGTCTAAAGTTATGAGCGCTATCCATATTTTTTTTAAACAATCACCACCAATTGATTTAATTTTCTTTAGGCATATTAAAACAGATGACGAAATCGTTTGTGTATTTCTACGTATTAAAAAAAAACTACAATTCAACAGAAAAAAATTGTATGCTCGATAATATGTGGTTTAAATATTTAGCGTGAAAAATAAAATGAGAAAAAAACTTCTTTATAAAAATAGAAGCTCATAGTCGAATCTTTTTTTAAATACACTTGGTTTCCTTGGAAAAAGTTATTCAGTTAGACATCCAGATTCACCACCTCCAATGGTACTCCTACTAGCACCCTGAACCAAGCTCACCTCCGAAAGTGTCATATTACGGTGCAGTAGCGAATGGTAAGATAAATGGGCAAATTACCGCATTCGATAAATCACGAGCGCTCGTAATAACACCGCACACGTGTTGACTATGGAACACAAGTGCCACCGTAGACCTAGGATTATACTGGACTTTAAATTAGCAATCGAAAATAATAGATATGAATCACCCCCACGAAACTGAACCTTCCCCGAGGAACATAGATCAAAATACGAAAAAAATATTTCGCCTCTTCATACAACTTGTGCGATCAGCTTATTTGCCTTTGTATGGGAAGCCGACATTTTTTTGGAGAATTTGATATAGATACCTTGGGGAAAGTTGTTGCGCTACCTAATTTAAAGTTACCCAATGTGAAAAACAGAGGAAGAATATTCTGCCATGCAAACAGGAGAATGCCCCGAAAAGTGGATCCTGCCAATAAGCTGGGAAAACGCTAGGTAGAAGAAGATAGACAGAAATCCAAAGAAAGTTTAATGAGGAAAAGCAACAAGAAAATTCAATAGGGAAATGCTTCTAGATAGAATTTTCTTTTCTATCTTATAAAACTGTAACCGGTCTCAAACTGTTTCAGGGGGCACTCAATTTCCGCACTCCTAGGATTTTCGAAAATTTGTGTGCAAATTTTAGCAAATTTATAATAGTATCCACTTATAATTTGGTTACTTGTTCTGTAAGTTAATGTGGTGTAAATAAAAGAAATGTCACCGATAATGACATATTTGACAACTCATAACTGACAATGCTTTTTTGAACTGTCACGCCATTATAATCCTAACTAAGTCTATGAATGCAATACCACATGTGTGGTAAGATGACCCACAGAATAGAAGCTCATTGTATGTGCCAGGCAGGTTTCCTTTCAAAAAATGACAATCAGCAGATTTCAATATTTTTTTCGTCCGAATGCATTTGCAACGCCGCCGCAGGAAACTTTCTAAACAATAATTTACATTTGGTCTCTTTGAAGTTCGAGTGAATTAGGTCCTTCAGGGTGAGTTTGCCCCCAAAGGCGCTAGATTTTGGTTAGGAGCGAACCCTTTTCTGTCAGAAAAAAGGCGCTGTTGTGTACAAGCATAGTAGCAAGGCTGAGTTAGCGTTATTTTGATTACACGTTACGTTTGTGCATTTAGTTTGTGTGTAGTACAGAGTAGAGCCCTCGTACTATCGACGACCGAAATTTTGAAGAGTTGTATGTTAGTATATTATGTCGGTCTTGCGCTATGCAGATGATAGTGACAGTTAGTGACGATTATCGACCGTTAGTCGATCGTAGATAGTAAAGAGTAGAGCCCCAGTTAAAATATCTATTCTGTCCTTTTTTATATAAATAAATAAAAAAGTAACGGTTAAAGCAGACGGTATAGAAAAAATTATAGTCATTTTCATCTTCTAGATTCAAATAATTTTATTCGTAAATATACGAGTACAAAAACAAACTTGCTGTTTGACTTCAACCAAAGTTTATCATAAAAGAATTAAACAAAAAATACTTCTGCAAGAGAACCACAGTCTAAACTACTCATATATGCAAATATGCAAAGTGAATATACAATATTCGATGATAGCATATCGGATTTTAAAGTCAAATCTGCATATTTGCAAAGCGACGTTGGCTTGTATCTGATTTTCATAGCATTATACGAAAACGCAAACATGTTTGAAGTATTGATTTATTCAGATTTCTGTTGTGCTCTCTATTGGGCATTAATCAGTGAGATTGAGCAAAGTTAACATAAATAACTCCGCACATTCAAAGGCCCTTAAGGTTTCTCTTTGTCTAATGCATAGGAACACACACAAAGACATCCAGATCGGTATAAACCAAACAAAAATGCAAATAACACCCACTACACTCATGCAAACCGCTGTCGTCAAATTTTCCACAAAAAGAAAACTCGCAATTTTCTTTCAAAATATGCTGAGAATTTTTAATATAGTTTTTGCTGAGTAAGCTTAAAAAATATAAAAACAATGGTGTTCGTCCGCATTGTATTTCGTATTCATTGCGCATTGCGTGAATAAACGATTCCGGACTGTGCCCGGTCGCGCAATTTCCATCTCCTCCCGACTCATAATTTCCTGGTACTTTTTATTCAGTGTGCTGTTTTCCGTTGACCTCGCGTTTTCTTTTTTTTTTTGCTGCCAACCATCTGCGTCGAGGGTTTTAACCCTTTCTCAACCGAAATTTTTAATTTGTTTTTCTTTTTTGTTCTAATCTTTAGGTTCGAACAAACCCTATTCTGGGATCTACCACCGACACTTAGAAGCATTGGATTTCAGTACTTTTTAAATGACATTGACATGATTTCAATTCTAAGCCCAGTACGCTTAGAATTAATTTAAATCCTAGGAAAGAATTGCCTTTTAAATGTTTTATATATAACACTGTTTTTGAGAAATAAAGAATTAACATTTAAATACGAGCAAAAGAGTATCACAGCATAAAACTCAGTTAAAAAAAAATTAAAACCCTATTTCTCATAATTAACTAAATCGAATAACCAGAGCCGAAAACACCTAAAATCGGTTACGGCATTCTGATAATGACGCAAATCGACCCAAAACAAAGAATTGCCAAATGATCGTGTTTCGTAATGCGTAACACAAATTTGCATAATACTGCGTTGTTCTGAAATGATATAATATTTTTTTCAAACAGCGTTGACTGTTTTTTATGTAATCCCTGTAAGTGAAGGTCAGAGATTACATAAACTTAGACTTGAGATTTTGGGACTTAAGATATGGCAACAATTCTTGCATTAGTCTGTAATGGTTTAACTAAATTTTTAATTGTTTAATTGTCGTAGCTAAATCTAGAACCACATGTATAGTCTCTTAATCTCCACAACGAGTCGTAGATGAATAGCTTGTTGGGATGAAATAGTTATGCTCAAACAAAACGAAAACGAAAGCATGAACCCGTAAGCTGAAAATGTTGCCATAGTGACTCATGTCACAAACCTATGACAAAATAGTCCAATTGGGTATTTTTCAAATCTTCACTATTTGGGGTTTAAATGACATGTTCGTCTTGACGTGTATTCAAACTTATTGCACTTCTAGTCGCTTCTCCATTCATCGCCATTCGCCTGTTGTATTCATTTCGTTACGATGACATAAGGTACCTATTATTTATTCCATTTGGATCTTCAAATTCTCGCAAGCCCCTCGATTTCAATATGCAAGCTGCAGAAACGAGAATGCAGCTGAGTATTTTAATCAACGAGGTACTAGGACCTCATATCATTCGAGGAGCGCAATTTATAGCACTAGTTTCCCGAGTCTCTCCCAGTGGAATAGCGCGTGCGGTGCGCCTACATGACGTGTTGACTGCGTTATAGTCCATGCGGGTAGTTTACCACACTATGTATGAGGGAAATGGAAATTGGTTTTCTGTCTTAGTAAGAGGATTCCTCTAGAGGATGTGGATGTAATTCTAAAGTGCTACAGGGCAATGAGCAGCAGGTTTTATTTGTTAAAGCAATATGTTACACGGGAGACCTTTAGCATAAGAGAGCAGGTTAGCTAAAATTATCCAAAACTTACCAGTAATCAAAGGTGCGAAGGAACTCAAAAAAGTGAATTTACTTCACAACATGAACAATTTTTAGTATGGGACCAATGCTGAAATCGAAAAAAATACATAATTTCTTGCATACGCGATTCAATTAAGGTATTTTTTTGAAGTGTGCTCGTATTTTTTATCGATTTCAGTATTTGTTCATATTGTTTCATGTCTTTCATGTGTCACTAAGTTCCTTTAGGTATATGACTTTGTAAGATGAAGAATATATCTTATATAATATATGCTTGAATTTCTTATATCTCAGAGCTAACACAACCGTCACGTATTCTCTACAAGTAAATGATTTACAAAAGCCTCATAAAAGCAAAGAGCTTGAGTGGAATCCATTACGGTGCAAAACATTTGCAAACAAGAACAAATGGCAGAGACGCACCAAGCCACAGATGCTCTGCTGTGCGGTCAGCGGCGACGTGACAACTCTACACAACTTATGACAACCTAGTACTTGCTAGTTTACTTTGAAATGTTCTGCGGTGTTTGAAAGTTGGTGTTTTTACAAACGCATAAAAAGGAAAATATGAATCAATAATACATTTTGTCTCAAAAAGACATTGACTCTTTTATTTGTAAGGTAAAGGAAATTATTGTAAAATTATATTTTCAATAAACTATTTTAATATTATTCTTTATATTTATAAAAATGAATTGAGTTTCGTTAAACTCAAAAACGGCTCGACTGATTTAGACGATTATTTTTTGTTGTGTTCCTAAATGTAACAAACAGGTTCATTTTTTTAAATCTACTGAGAAAATTTTCACAGGAAAAAAGTCACGGGTGTACGATAGTATAAAAATAAATTCAACCAGCGACAACCAACCAACCAACTTGTATGAGGCGAAATTTTTCAATCTTTACCCAACATACTTGTTTTTAGCAATTTCCAGGTCTTGAACCTTTTTCCGAGCCCATTTTTTTAGCAACTAATAGAACTAGCTTCTAATACATTACATAGACCTATCAATAAATCTCCCACCTACCAGATAGGTGTTTGCTTTTAAGAGAAGTGCCTATAACTTTCCTTTACCACCGTCAATGTTTCTCCGGCAATGGGAAATAGCGTGCCCGGGAGAAATATGTGCATCAGGCTTCCGAATTTGGCAAGCGAATTCAATTTCAAAGCGAGAAATATTGGGAAAGGAATATTTTAGACGTTGTAGAAGGAATACAGGAATACATACATACATCGAATGGTGTTGGTAAGAAGTATTACCACTCTATAATTTCTTTAAATATTGTTGGAGGCAGGTAACACATAGCCTAGCAACAATATCACTCGTTATACTAACGTCGGGAATAGGTAAATAAATAAATATATATATATATATATATATATATATACGCGAATTAAGACCCGTTTTAGAATTCAATTATGTCTTCAAATCGCGAAAGTTTAAAGTGTTATATAACAACTAGCTGATGCCCGCAACTTCGTTTGCGTGTTAATTTTTTTTTGTACAGAGAACACAGATTGAAAACATCTATCTTACGTGATTTATGTAAAAATACATAAAAAAGTTTTTTTCCCGCTAACTCCCGTTCCCGTGGTAATTTTGCAATATTCTGTTGCAACTAATCTTTAAGTTTACTAAGGTACCTGCATGCCAAATTTCAAGCGTCTAACTTAAGCGGTTTAGATTTTTCATACAAAAGGATTTTCCCGCTAATTCCCGTTCCCGTAAGAATTTCGGGAATTCCTTTCTTAATGCACCTCTACGGTACCTAAGCTACGTGCCTTCCAAATTTCAAGTACCTACGTTTAGCCGTTTAGGCTGTGCGTTGATTTGTCAGCAAGTCAGTCAGTCAGTCAGTCAGTTTCTCATTTTATATATTTAGATACCACTGGTCTGAACGGTTCTCGTCCCAATCTTATGCCTCTGACGTTAACGCGTTACACTGGTTTAATGATTATTATAAAACGAGTAAAAACGAATAAAAACATTATCAGATTTATTAAGGATGTCTCGTGGTGTAAAAAAGCAATAAAACTTATCTAGCCTATAAGCACCGTCGTAATATTTTTTCACGCTGTCGCCGACATGCGTTCTCAAAGATTGCTTTATTACTTTGGCTCAAAAACGATCTTATTTTTATCTTACCTTTGTGCACTTTTTGATAATAAATAAGTTTAATTTAAAGTATTTTTAAAACGATTACCCGCGTAGAGGGATAGAGGGTTCAAGTCCCATTACCGCTGAAGATTTTTCTTTCCCTAAAAATTCTTTCTAATTTAAAGATTCAAAAAAACGTAAGCTGTTAATAAAAACAGATCCTTAAATGTTTCAAACATTTAAAATAATACACTAGGCGTCAAAAATAAGTAGTACAGTTTTAAAATTGCGATTTCTCCCAAACTATAAAACTTAGACCTTTGAAACAAACAAGGTTAAAAAGAAAATTTAATCTTATTCAATAAAAACTTCATGCATTATAAGAACTTATAATGCTTGACTTTAAAAAAAACGAATAAATAAAAACACTTTTTTTAAACTGTTGAAAGGTGTTGTCTTACTTAGGATTTTTGTGTTTGACACATTCGCTGCTGATAAAGCAATTGTAATTGAAAAGCATAGGTATCTTCAGAGAGTAAATTTGACTAATCATGCCTCTTTCACCAGAAGAATGTGCAAGAATCTTAGCTTTTCTCGAAGTGGGCATCAGTATGCGTCGTACTGCAAGGAGGGTGGGTGTAACTTTAAGAACGGTTCAGCGAGTAAAGCAAAGGTACGAAGAGACTGGAAACCATCTAAGGAGACGAGGTAATGGCAGACCCAGGTGCACAAGTACCCGAGAAGATCGCTTTATTGTTTCCACTGTGTTAAGAAATCGACACCTTAATGCAGTTGAGGTTCAGCAACAGCTTCTTCGGACCCGAACAGACTACATCAGTGAGAGTACAGTGAGAAGAAGACTTGCTGAAGCTAACCTGAAGCCTCTAAGACCAGCAAATGGCCCCAAACTTGAGACAGAGCATCGCGTAGCAAGACTACGCTACGCCCGTCAATACGTACAATGGGGCGAAGAAGAATGGGCTAGAGTTTTATTCACAGATGAGTCTCGATTCTCTTTATACACTTCAGATGGACGGCGGAGAGTCTACAGACGACCCGGTGAGCGATACATTCAAGCTTGTATCTCGGAAAGAGTCCAATATGGCGGGGGCTCTGTACACGTATGGGCTGGTATCTCTTCAGAGAGTCGCACAGAGCTTGTGGTAATAGAAAATGGGACTTTGACTGGTGAAAGATATGCCTCGGAGATCCTCAACGAGTATGCAGGGCCATATTTAATAAATATGGGTGATGGAGCCATCCTAATGCATGATAACGCCCGGCCACACACTGCTCACCACGTACAAGAGTACATTCAGGAGGTTGGCATCAACTTGATGGCTTGGCCATCGAGAAGCCCAGATCTCAACCCGATTGAACACGCCTGGGATGAGCTTGGGAGGCTAGTCAGAAGGCGCAGTCCACCTCCTGCCACACTCAGGGCTCTAAAACATGCGCTGATAGAAGAATGGGAAAATATTCCCCAACACCGCCTCCGAAACTTAGTGTTCAGCATGCCAAACCGGATCCAAGCTGTAATTAGAGCCCGAGGCGGCAACACAAGTTATTAAATTGTGAAAAAGTTCCAAAACGTGAAAATTAAGTGGTTGACATATCGTTAAAAATTGATACTTTTTAGTATTTATCTTAATTTTAAGTTTGAAACTTTATTCATGCCAAATAAAATATAACTTTAATAAACTTCGTTAAGTTTACTATAAACTGCTTTTTATTTCATAAGTGTAACTACTATAGTTTAGGAGTAATTGCAATTTGAAAAGTGTACTACTTATTTTTGACGCCCAGTGTAGTAGAACCCCGCAATTTAAAAAACGTCAGTCTGTGAGACCGCACGACAGTGGTTAAACGCTAGCTAATGCAATTACAAACTAGAGTCAAGTTGAGATCGGGCTACAACTTTTTAGTAACAGCATAACAATTTGCTTACTGCTTTATTTTCTTATTTGATTTTTTGGTTAGCAAAACATTCGTCGGTGACTCATCCCATGAAACTAAACAATTTTCCCCAAAGACTCCATATGAATTTCTAAAAAAAAAAGTTTTTGAAAAGTTTTGAATTAGCATTAAGTTTAGGTTATAAGCATAGACATAATAAGTATTTCTGTATTGCTGTGGATTTTTGTTGATAAATAAAATAATTAATAAATAAATTCATTGGGAAAAGTTAATGCCTAAGCCTACATTCCTTGGGAAAAGTTAATGTTCAGTTTCGTTGGCTGATTTACATCTTTAATTTTCGTTAACTAATTTAAATTCACCTAACAGAACATCAAAGTTTTTATTTGCTGTTTAGATATTTTTCTAATTCTTACAAATAAAGAATTTATAAGCTGCATTACTAGCTTATCACTATTAGTGATAAGTCCGCATTTGTAAACTTTTTTCTTATTTTGTGTCCCATGATATCTAAGTGCAATAAAAAAAATATATATATATATATATATATATATATATACATATATATATATATATATATATATACTCGTATAACATACAAAAATCACGGGCAAATACTAAGAAAGAGAAAATGAGAGAAATAAACCAAAAGGACCTTATTTTTCATCGCCGTCCGACCGTGATATTTGCAAGGCTTATTTCGTTTGGGCTCACTGGCCTGCTTCTTTCGCAAATAGGATTTATTATGATAATATTTTTGGACTAATTGTAATTTATTTGGCTAAGCGGTTCGTTGTACAGACCCTCTTTTTTTAACTCTTACTGGAATTGGGATTCTTCTTAAAGTTTTGTTTATATTACACTTCATCATCTTATGTATAAAATTGGAGGTCCTGATTCACTAACTCATCAACGCTCAGCCCAAACCCTTAGACCTAGAAAGCTTTTTGGCAACAATGAGTCTTTTATGACATAGGCAAGCACTAAGGAAGAATTTTTGGAAATTCAACTCCTAGGGGTGAAATGGGGGTTCAAAGTTTGTATGGAGAAAACAATTTTTTGGACATTTTAACCCGAAACTTCGTCAAAATATACCTTGAAGCAAATGAACGGACACTTGTTTCGCGATTTTTCGAAAATCATCCTCTAAGGGGTCAAGAATGAAATGGGTGACTAAAAGAGTTCTTGCACGAGCGAAGCCGCGGGAAAAAGTTAGTCATACTATATTAAAAACAAAGTCTCCTGCCGCGTCTGTCTGTCTGAACGCGATAAATTTAAAAACTACGATATTCACTGATGGACGGAATGGTTTAAGAAGAAGGTACTTTTACAAAAACTTAGTTTTGTTTTACATACTTAATCCATTTTAGTGTCAGAACCTGGTATATAATCGAGCTCCTAGTTACCTTGCGACAGATGTAAAATTAGAATCACAAAGTGACTCAACATATTGAAAAAGAAAAAATACTACGCTTACGTATAGATGGGTTACCACACGCTTGGACTCTGCTGATACGATAAGAACCGGTTTGCAATGAAAATGGGGTAACCTATTACGCTGGTCTCCGTACACACGAAAGCACATGTTAGCTATACATGTTGACCTCGACGTCGCCCTTATCTCGCTCGTAATAGCGTCGGCTTTCGTAGTGCAAACGGGTAACCTGACCTGCTGCTGTCTGTAAATTTAAAATCTTTGGTGAGTTAACAATCTTTAAGTTTTTATCCTCGTATTTTTTTCTCAAACTTTCCTCACCCTATGGCGGCTAAGGCAGAGGCAGGTAAAAAGATAATATAGGAATGCGAAAGTAAGATGGGTTAGATTCATTTTGGTTGTGACTAATTTATTTTCTACTAGAGGTTGCTCGGATTTCGTTCTCGTGGAAATTTCGTAAAATACTTCCTTATCCCTTGCTTATGTTATAAAATAATCTTTATGCCAAACAGCTTTCTAGGTCGAATGAAATCTCAATGGCCGCACCATTTTATCCGTATAGGTCGAAACCTTATACACTTGATGACCTGCCTGAGTTGCTAACTACCTATCAACATGACATTCAGTTAGCAATGGCGCTGCCAGTAAAGGTAGCTGTCATAAAATGTATGAGGTTTAGATAGTTCTTAATTTCGTCACCTGAACAGATGAAGTGGTCACCACTATCATACCACCGCCATTGAGATGCCATTGCTTAAGAATAGCCGCCCGAATCGCTACGTTTTTATCTTGTACTAGCTGATGCCCGCAACTTCGTTTGCGTGTTAATTTTTTTTTGTACAGAGTACACAGATTGAAAACATCTATATAACGTGATTTAGATTTTACATACAAAAGTTTTTTCCCGCTAACTCCCGTTCCCGTGTGAATTTTGCAATATCCTGTTACAACTAAGCTTTAATTTTACTAAGGTACCTGCATGCCAAATTTCAAGCGTCTAACTTAAGCGGTTTAGATTTTTCATACAAAAGGATTTTCCCGCTAACTCCTGTTCCCGTGGGAATTTCGGGAATTCCTTTCTTAGTGCATCTCTACGGTACCTAAGCTACGTCCCTTCCAAATTTCAAGTGCCTACGTTTAGCCGTTTAGGCTGTGCGTTGATATGTCAGTAAGTCAGTCAGTCAGTCAGTCAGTCAGTCAGTCAGTTTCTCCTTTTATATATTTAGATTCGTACAGTACAGTTAAGAAACGGCGTGCTGTCAATCCGATTGGCTATTCCGCTAACCAATGGTGTCATAATGGCGGTTGAATGACGATGGTCGCCATTTTATCCGTTCAGGTGGCGAAATTAAGAACTATCCAAATTTCATACATCTAATGACGGCTGCTTTGACTGGTGGCGCCACCGCCAACTGAATTTTCAGTTGCTAGGTAGTTTGCAACTTAACGTTCGGTTGGCGGTGGCGCTGTTAGCAAGTTTATGAATATTAAATCAAATCAAATCATTTATTCATAATTTTTGTTTACAAGTAAAACTTAAGGCTAAGCATTATTAATTTAGAGCGAGAATAACATAGGTGCCTGAACTAGGTTAACTCAATACCTGTATCTCAGGCAAAAAGGGATCTTATTTTTATAAACAAACGCTTACAAATAAATAAATATCTTAGTGTCAAATAAATTCCTTACGCCGTAATATAAACTTACTAAGTAAAAATTTGCTCCACTAACCTATACTTTAAAATAACTTATTAATGTAAAATAACTCGCTTGTATGTTTCTAAAATACTTAATTGCAAAAATTAATCTATAAGGTGATTTTCGCTTCATTGGCCCAGTTTGCTGTTCTTGATGACTTGCATGTCTCAGGCGTTACTGAGCAACACAATAAATACAAAATTAAAAAAATAGACTTACATCTAAATTTTAATATAATTATTAAAACATATAGTTCTCAGTTTCGCATCGTGAACAGATAAATGGCCCTCCATTGTCTTTTAACCCCCATTATTACACCTTAGAGGAATAGCCATCCCGGTCAGGAAGACGCCTTATTTATTAAATTTATAAAACACAACTTTCTGCAGAATTTTAGCCAACTCACGTTTTGTTTTTAATTTTAACAAAGTCTTCACGCCACGAAACAATCAGTCATTCCAACCATTAATAACTAAATAAACCATTTAGGGAGCAAGCTAAAGCAATTTCAGAAAGAAAGTTGAAGGTTCACTTATATAAGAATTTGAATAACACAGTATAATAAGAAATGTAATTCTTTTGGAGATGTGCCAAGAGCAAGTACTTACAAAAGTACGTATGATAAGTTATAACAGTCTCATAATAATAACTCTTACGAGTTTATTTTGTACGGATGTTTATTTAAAGCACACCATATCATAAATACAGGGTGTTCCGACAGCTTAGCAAAAACTGAAATTCTGAATTCAGAACACCATTTTTAATGATTTTCTAGTGGAATTATCATCCAGAAAATATTATATTTTTCTAAAATGTTTTTTAATGTTTTCTGGTCAAAAAATAAATGGTTTATTCGAATACATCATTTTGCAATAAAATATAATATTAGGTCCGACCTATGAAATTGGCGATATTTTATCAAGCTTTATTTTGTTCATAATTTATTTGATTGAACAGCTCGTAACAAAATTGTTTTTTATAACGGTTTTTTTTACCCTTCGCCGAAAAGACGAATTTAGTAGTTGAACTCACGACCTTTGGATTACAAGTCTGGCTCATAACCAACTGGGCTATCACCGCTTCATATAACGGATAGTTTCCGTGATAATTTTTTTACTTAAGATTTATTTACTGAAAACGAAGCTCAAACATAGCTTGTTTACTGTATTGCCCGTTTCAGTGCTTATTTTTGCTGTACCTTAGTTTTTATTAAACATTCAATAACTAACTGCCAATTAAAGTTAAGAAGTAATTAAATGTCATGCTATCCTTGTTTGTATCAACAAGAGTGAAAGAGACAACATCAGAGTTTAATAGTACCTACTTATCTTTAATTGACGTCTCTGAGTACTGCA
Organism: Aproaerema taeniolella; assembly: GCA_949987775.1. Taxonomy (NCBI): domain Eukaryota; kingdom Metazoa; phylum Arthropoda; class Insecta; order Lepidoptera; family Gelechiidae; genus Aproaerema; species Aproaerema taeniolella. The sequence continues at coordinate 8,579,419 of OX465264.1, forward strand.
GTAAGTATCATAAAAGTTAAATTAATGTTTTCCAAATCTTCCCACAAAATGTTGTTATATTTGGATTTCGCATATCTGAGAAAAATCCAAAAACGTTAGTATGAAAAAATGGGTTTTCCAAAAATATTGTATGGAAAATGCCAATTTCATAGGTAAGCACCTAATAATAACCGCGTAAGACATGAAAATCATAAATGTACATTCTGATAACGGCGCGGCGCGGAGAGCGAATTTCGTGGTACATTGCGTAGCGCCAAAGTAGGTAACTAATTTGACGTTTCGGGGGAAAAACTCACTTTTAGTCGATCGTAGTTATGGGTAGCTTCCACCATTTCAGTACTTATTAAGCTATCCCATGTGATCTTTCTTTCGTCTTAGCTACCCTTTATCTTGTACACACGGTAGCAGAGATAGATAAATAGATAATACAGATAATAGATACAGCACATGTTAACCTTGACGTTGCCCTTATCTCCTTCGCAATAATGACGATTTTCGTATAACAAGAAAACAAATGTACTATCTGCACATGCTAAAATAAAAATAAAATGGACTAGCTTGAAGCTTTTACTTACATACTCCTAACTAAGCCTTGTTCAAACGAAATATGAAAGTTTTCGAGTACAGCCAGGGGACAAGAGTTACCCATTAATATTAAAGAAGATCCTCCCTTTAATAAATAACAGAGGACAACGCCATGTCAGCAACTTTGCTAATTCCCACGTCAGGTTTTAGGGGACAACATTGATAATATAAAAACCCTTTTTAAAATTCTTCGTAAAATTGTTGCTCTGCACGAATATTCTATGTAGTTAAAATGACTAAGAAGAACGGGCCGAAAAAATGCAGTAGACAAGTTGAAAAGGTACACAAATGTGGACCAATTGGGAAAGTAGACCACGTGTTCCTAAAGGATGCCATAAAATGATAGAATGACTTTGATGGCCAAATCGGAACGTCCCGAATGTGTTGTGTTTTGACGGAGCCAATGAACAGCAAATGTTTGTTCACTGAGTGAACGTATTTGTGTTAATGTCGGCCCCAAGGGATCATAAAACACCTATTTAAGATCAAATATTAATATTTATATTGTATTTCACAATCACATATTATTATTTGATTTGATTCTATGCACTAACACTACTAACATACTTCTAAGCTACCATTGTTATTAACGCACTAACACTCTATGGACATTGTAAATTGCTGAAATGTTATTATGTCTGAAATAAATATTATATTATTATTATATTATAAATCAATACTTAAATTACTTAAATCATTCAAATAAAAAACCCCTAGTAATTTTTGGTGCATAGATGCCCATAAAACTTGCGGCATTACCACATTTAATGGCAATTTATATTTTTTGCACCCAGTATGACTCGGAGCGGGGTTATCAAGTTTTATCCCTAAGTATTTTTTGGGGCCTCACTACCCCAAAAAATACAGTAAAGTTATTACAAAAATTGTGGGGCTGCAATTTTTTGTAAATAAATATTTAAGCTACAGAACCCTGACTCTCTTTTCAATCGGACTCTACCCTGCCTGGTTTCAGTCTGCATTAATATTCTTTTCAGGAAGATGTGACAGTTTTATAGCGGCTATGTCGCGTTGGCTTTTGTCGCGGTACTGTGTGTATTAATTATGCTCAAAAAGTCTAATTAATGGTGCTTTGTCTTTTGAAAAGGGCCATATGTCTTTTGAAGAGGAATTCATTAAGAAATAAACATTGGGTGAATTTAAATTAGCTGGCGAAACTTTTAGGGGTTCTCCCTATGAAACTGAACAACTTTCCCTAAGGAAGATGCATGAAATACGTCAAAAATAAATTTCGTCTCCCCATACAAAGACAAGTCAGCTGATTTGTATGGACAACCGTATTTTTTTTGTTGTTCACATTTAGACCTATGTTCCTCGGGGAATTTTGTTCAGTTTTGTGACATCCTTAGTTTTTGCTACCTAATCTAAAGTCACGCATTATGTTTATTAAAGAGAAAGTTTATAAAGAAATGTACTATTGCATACAAAAGCGCTGTGAAGATGAGTTCCTAAACTGGGTGATGATGAGTTGCTCCTTTGAAAGAAAAAAAAATATGTCATGAGAAAACAATAGAACAAAATACAGACCACCTAACATGTTAGAAGCATATAAATTGAATGTACGTATGGTTAATCAACATCTAAATCACATTTGCAATTTTATGCTAAACTAGCTTACCTTGCGGGACTTTGTTTCTGTAGATTCGGGATATTGTGTAGCCTATGTTACTTAGAAATAATAATGTAGCATTCTAATGGTGAAATAATTTCTGAAATCGGTCCAGTTTTTTTGAGTTTATTCATTACAAACATACAAAAATGCAAACCTTTCCTCTTTTTAATATTAGTATAGATATAAATAGATAGGGTGTGAAATAAATAGATAATGACGTACAAAGGCGGACTTATTGCGGAAGAATCTTTCAGGCAACCGTATTCTTTGAGATGTAATTTGAATCATTGCACAAAATATTATAAAAGATACTTGAAGTTGCTCTAATCCTGAGTAAAATAATTGTTTTTAATACAAAAAGTCCAATGTCGATTATAAATCTTTTTGGCAATAAAACTTTTATCTTTTTTCCCGAGTTTCAGCTGATGAAGTCCCTGCAAGTACTTATATTTAAAGTTTATTTTTAATTCACGCGCCCAAGTTTTGGGACACAGGCGGTATTTAATGCCGTATTTTATTGCACTCCCCGAGCTATGCCAAAGTTTTTACTCCACATTTTTCGCCTGAAGTGTTGGAGGAGTTTAATCATTTTACAGTATGACAAGATATAACAGTGGCCTTTTTTTTATTAATTAAAATAATATGCTTAAACACTACCCCATTTCCTTAATAGGTGATACTTTAAGTACCTAATGTGTTGTCTAGGTATACTATTAAAGGCAAAAATAGGAATCTTTGCAAATCGAAACAAGATGAATCTAAATTTTAGTAGAAACTTAAGACTTTATTTTGCTTTCAGTCGCAAAGCCACGACTCTTGAAAATAGCGTTTCATCAAGAAGTGACATATTTTATCATAAAATATTTAGTTACTCATCAAAATATTGTTGTCATACCGTTATTTATATTTTACTCTGTTGTCGGGAGAATACATTAAATTCGCTGGAGAACTGTCACAAAGTTTGCCTTCCTCTTTTCAATTTGGTGGAGTTTTTTTTAAACGAAACAGGGCTCCGTACATGGTAGGCTGGGTGGCTATTCCGCTAATCAGTAGCGTTTCAATGGCAGTGAAATGACAATGTTGACCATTAGATCTGTTCAGGTTTTGAAATGAGGAAGTAATGTTTTATACATTTGTTTTTGCTAAGCTGCAATATAGCGTTCAGGTGGCGGTGGCGCTGCTAGTTAAGGTAGTTGTTATCTTCTTCTTCCTAGCGCTTAGTTCCCCTGTTAACATGGTCACAGAGGTCATGGCAGTTGCTCCACTGTAATGACTTGACCTGACAAATTCTGGATCACCCACATACCCTGGAAACATACCCATGCTTGCTTGATCATGATCAAATCCTGGATCATGGTCAAGAATACCCATGCTTGATCATGATCCAGGATTTGTCAGGTCAAGTTATTACAGTGGAGCGACTGCCATATGACCTCTGTGATCCTGTTAACAGGGGAACCTGACCGGATTGGACCACGGTTACACATTCAGTCTTCTGAATGTGCAGGTTTCCTAACAATGTTTTCTCCTTACCAAAGGAGCATTGATTAGTGTGCAACTTATGTACATTACTCAGATAATAAGTCATTGGACATGACAGCAGTACCCCTCACAGAGATAGATAGATAAATACTTTATTGCATTCTTCACAGGAAAAAACTAATATTTACAGACACCCCTCTTGCTTAATAGTCCGACTCGCTAACCGTTAGACCACCGACGACGTTCAACTACCATCATCTTTCCACTGCCATTGAGATGCATGCGATTGATTAGCGGAATAGTCGCCCAGGACATGTGGGCCAAGCCTGGCTGCCTAATTGGGCAAAATTGTGGTGAACACGTCTCTCTTTTCCAGTCTTGTTTAACGAAGCTCTGTATCCGCGTATTTTGGGTTGAATTTAAATTTAAATTGTTTGTTCCGTCTTTTAAACTCTCCGTTTACGGATTGTTTCAGGATAGTGTAAACAGTGCATAGTGCAAAACTTAGCGAAAGCTTTACTGAAAGTACTGACCAACTCAGTCATTTTCTCAATTCGCAACAATTTTTAAGCTAGCATGGTTTTTGGACAATTAAGAACGGTTAGATTGTCAAGTATATGCGTAAGACATATTTTCTCCAGAGGACAAACGTGTAGATTTGTCACCCAAGGTGACATATGGGACAAAAATTCCCATCTGTCATCCCGGGTGACAGTGCTAGAGGGGACAAGTGCGAACATATGAATAATTCAACCCTAATTTAAAAATTAAACGGTGTGTTAAATGATTTTGAACATTGGTCTAAGATTTCAAATGTTAGTGAGCAAAAACTAAACAGTTTGCAAGACTACGTGTATCTTACAACTTGTGCGGATCTAATGTTCGTAAAATGGTTTAGTTTAGTGTTTTTTAACCCCTTATAAAAACAGATGCGTATTATAAGTTTGACGAGTGTATCTATATGCATATGTGTATCTAGGTGTCTGCATGTGGTATCTTAGCTCCTAAATGAATGGACGGATTTAAATGCGGTTTTTTTGAAAGATGACGTATTCGAGACGGTTTTTAGCTACATTTGATCAAAATTGGTTTAAAGAGTTATAAATGATTTAATGTCGGGGATTATACATATTTTTTTTAAGTTCTTTCTTATAAAATATAAAGAATTGTTATTGCTTGCCCTTATTATCAAGTTATTTTGTCGTGTAAATTGTTCCATTGTATGTAGTAATGTTAGTTGGAGCAGGAAGATAATTAAACCATTAAAACGAGCGCGCTGCGTAACTAACTGTTTACGAGGTTTAAGGGGTTGGTAACATTTTTAACATTAGATAACACCAGAGCATAGTAGATCTTTTCTAAGATCTTCTTCTTCACTTTTACTGAGTGGAATTATAATTACCCTCGATATCACAATTTGGCCAGAAAAATTACAATGCCACGAATTTTTATGGACCGCTTGCATGAAATTAAGATAAGTAAGATTATGTTGGGTTAGGCTTGTTTGGGCTAAGTTAGGTTGCATCAATATTATACTCAAATCCGTCAATGTGAAAAAAATTAGACGATTCACAAATTATCCAGCGTTTATAATCTTACTAAGTGACATACACATGTGCAAGGTGTTTCAAAATAACCCAAAAAAAGAAATCCAGAAAGAGGATGGACCAAAATTGCCCCACATCCTATAACAAAGTGACATATCTCAAAAAAAAGATAAAAATGTGTAAAAAAATATGGCATACTTCCTAAGATCAATTTCTTACACCTTCATATGAAAAAATTGCTATGAAAATAGTTCAGGCGCTGTTATGAAAAATTCGTTTGTATGAGTATTCATGGACCGATTAGCATAGCAGGTGCAATAATAAACTGCTTCCGACAACCATTTGCTGACAGTCAATACACGGAAGAATTCATCGAAACCATTAACCGCAACGTGCATAAACCAAATCTGTTAGCAGATTTTGTACAACAGAATAACTTAAATCAAAGAAGAGTGAATTTCATAAGACTAAATGCAAACAGCGAAGAAGTAAGCGACTTCCCGAGTTTAACATATGAAGATTTGATCATGATATCCATTGGTACCTACCACCCCAGAATCGCACGCTCTTATTGCAGCCAACATATAAATCAAACAGGTGTATATGATATTGACATATACAGGCATCCAGAAACAATTAATATTAATGTCAATGATATACAAAATAACATTCTGTTGAGGTGCAGGATTCAATCACGGCATATCCGAAGAAAGGAATATTACACCTATGTGCTTTATAATAGACGAAATGAAGGAAGAAATGCTGTGGTTGAATACTGTTGTTCCTGTATACATGGGCGCAGGACATTGGGGGTATGCGCCCATGTTATGAGTGTAATATATTATTTGGGCTGGATGCGGAACCAGCCCGAAGAAATGAACCACCCGGCAGGTTTTTTAAACAATGTTTTAAGGGATTTAGAAAACGAATAAATGAATGTTGAGAAAACGAGTTTATTTTTGAGTTATTCTCATATTTTCCTAATCACATGAATAAGGAGATAATTCTCAGTTGATTGTTGATTGAACAAAATAAATGTGATATATTAAAAACTACCGTAATAAAAAAAAACTTATATTTGAGTTATTTTCAAGTTTTTGTTATCACATGAATAAAGAGATAATGCTCAGTTGATCATTGATTGAACAAAATAAATGTAATATTATTAAGAACTACCTTAATTGAAAAAATGAGCTTTTTTTGAGATTTTACATTTATTTTTCCGGGATCCTGAAGACCGGAGACCTGACTTATGGCAGTGGGACTACCTGGGGGGTATACCCTTCTAAACAGAAGAAGAATTTTTAAAGAGAGTGAAAAACTAATCATGTAAAGTACAAAAATAAGCTTATTTTTGAGATTTTACTTTCATTTCTCCGGGATCCTGGCGACCGGAGACTTGACTTTATAGCAGTGGGACTTTATTGAGGGTACCCTTTCAAACAAAAAAAAGAATTTTTAAAATCGGTCCATGAATACTCATACAAACGAATTTTTCATAACAGCGCCTGAACTATTTTCATAGCAATTTTTTCATATGAAGGTGTAAGAAATTGATCTTAGGAAGTATGCCATATTTTTTTACACATTTTAATCTTTTTTTGAGATATGTCACTTTGTTATAGGACGTGGGGTAATTTTGTATGGATTGTGGTCCATCCTCTTTAATTTTTAAAGTGAAATAGTCGCAACTCTAGTAATCAGTTGCACGGTTTGACATCTTTTAAAATGAAAGTTTCATATAATTAATATGACATACTTGTCATATTTGTAATAGAGCTGCGCAATAAGCTAAATTTTAATTAATTTTGAATTATATATTTTTTTTGGTTTTTTTGAAACACGTTGTATACTCGCATAAAGTAGTAAATAATCAACTAAAATAACGACAAATAATTGGACTACTACCAATACAGCAATGAGCAGAATAACTATATATTAAATATAGTTTGTCTTCGAGACCAAAAGTTGAACATTTATATCAAATAAACATTAAATCGACACAATAGATTTAGCCTTAGGTCAACACGATAAGAAAAAGAAGACACAACCATTTGGAAATCCTTTGTCGTGTCTCAACTACATAACATAATTATTTCTCGCAATTAACGGTAATTGTTCAAAGTATCGTATACCCAAAATGTTTGTTACCCCTGCAGCGCTTAAGTTAGCGCACACATTATCTTTTATACGACGAAGCTAACAGTGCATGATGCGGTTTATGGAAATTAAACTTAAACTTTACTATCTCCAACGTGCTTCCAAGTTGAAATTGTTGCGCCTTTTATAACGTAATACACAACGATTTCATGAGTTATCTTGACACAACACTCACTCAATTCAATTCTAGATAAAATAACTCCCTGATTTTCCCAATTAAAACAATGTCACAGTATATGAATGAGTATTAATATAGAGAATAGTGAAGTCGCCAATATTCAACTCTTTACGGGTTGGAGTACGCCAGAGTCTCATTAGGTGATCAGAACCTTACACCGCTGGCAGGTGAGGATGACCAATACAGAACATAACAAATTAACCAGTAACATATAATTTACTTATGTCTAAATACACAGTTCTTTATGATTTGAAATGAATTGTGTTGGCAAAAAGGGTCCCGAAAAAAAGATTTTATGACCCCAAATACCCTACACTGCACACATTAACTCACTGTGACTTTTAAAACTGTTTTTTTTTCTCACAGGTTATGTATGTATGTATGTATTTATTCTTTATTGTACAATGATAATACAGAGGATAACAAGTTTACGGTAATAGGAAGTTTACAAAGGCGGACTTATCCCACGAGGGGATTTCTTCCAGTCAACCTAGTAAGAATATTTAAGAGAACACAGTACTACTCGGCGTAATGACAAATTAATTATTTTTGTACACAAGAAAAAAAAGAAGAAAAACATATCAGTCAGTAAGTAGGTTGGTACTTATTTAAAATTATATTATAATTATAAAAACGAATATTTTACTATGTATAAGTTTATACTATAATGAAAGTATACTACAAATATATATAAATAACATATATGCTACATATATAATTATAAATATACATATATATACACATAAACATAATTGAGAGAGATGCTTTTAAAATTCAGCTCAGGGCTTCAGCGTTGAAGCCAAAATGCTTTTTCAGTCTCAGTTTGAAGCTATCCGGTGACGGGGACTGACGAACTGATACGGTTATGCTTGAGTGCTCCATGAAGAGTGATATCAATTTTGATTACCCGCAGTTATAACGCTTTGTGCAAGCAATCACTGCTTCTGCGCTAACTGGAGACGTAAGCCAAATAAAGTAATGTACAACCATTTGTTTGGTTTATCTGTCCTTGTCTCTGCAAATATGAGAGAGATAGAAATACTTTGAAGTATCATTAAAGAAAGTGCTTTTTATATTTCATAGTTTTGTTGTTATGTTGGTACGTTTTAACTTGAATTCTATATTTGTTGTTTACTATACCATACCATATTGTTTTTAGTTTTTGTTTCAAAGGAATAACAGTTACTCGTAAAACTTATCGTTTTAAAAATGTACTGAATCTCACAAAATCCGCCATATGCTTTACTAGAGGAATCCCGGGACTTGGCTCCCAAAGAGGAAATTTTGTAAAATCCTTCTTTATTACAAAAGGAACCATTGCGCCAAAATTCAGCTTACTGGCGTTGATGTTGATGAGTCAGAGGGTCAGGACATGCATGCAATTTAACATCCAAGCTTGTCTATACAACAATAATATTATAAAGAGGAAAGATTTGATTGTTTGTTTGTTTGTTTGTATTGAATAGGCTCCAAAACTACTGGACCGATTTGAAAAATTATTTCACCATTGGAATACTACATTATCCCTGAGTAACATAGGCTACATAATTTTCCCAAATTCTTACGGGAACGAAGTCCCGGGCTGAATGCTAGTAATATATAAATGTGTGAGTAATATTAGTAAGGCCATAAGGAGATTAAAACGTTCTACGTTATGTAAGTATAAGTATATTTATGTATGTTTTTTTGCACCCACACTTTCACGATGTAATATCGTCTTCTCCACATCCAAAGGTTGCCGATAAGATATTGCTTCTTAGCAATGGGGCCGCCTTTTGTACCCTAACTTTATTACTGTCTATAATACAACTTTTACTCTGTACTTTGTTCTGTAATCCTGGTGTGTAATAAAGTATATTGTATTGTATTGTACGTTAAATTATCCGTGCCCGCCGTAATTCACGGCGACCGACGCAGCACGCCGATTCAACTCCAGTTACGACTTTGTGCGCCTGACAGTGGAGTAATTGCCTCTGTAATAGTTCTACGTCACATTACCGTTGAGAAAAACTTTATAGCTGTAATAAGATATATTCAGACTACAAATGGTATTGAAGTTACATTAAGAAGGAAAATAAAACAATGGATTTTTCTTGCATGAAGACGTTCTTCCTTTGGATACGACATTTTGATGCATTTAATGTTATTTCTCAAATTTTTAAACTAATAGTATGCATTATAACTAGACATATGCTTTTTTTCTTTTAAAAATGTATATTGTTTACGATTTCGTAGCATTTTGCTACGCCGTAGCTAAAATTAAGTTTTAGTAAGATAGTATTAGTCTTTATTGGTCACGTAAATAAAGAGGCCGGTGCATCAGGTTACTCCATTTTCATTGTAAAACCGCTCTTATCGCAACGGCGCAGAGTGCACGCGTGTGGTAACCTGATGTGCGACCCTCCGTACTACAGAACACACAAATACGAACAGAAAGAAAAGAGATACGTATTATTAAACCGATATTCACAAATTATTTTTAGGGATAGAAAACTGTTCGGCGCGAATGGGACTTGAACCCACGACCCCAGGATTAGATCTCCTTGTGCTCTAACCGACTGAGCTATCATGACTTCAAGTCGAGCGGTGAATTTTCTCATTTCTTTACTAAACGCACATGACGTCGTGCTCTTACCAAGCGTTATTTGAAATGCATATTTGGTTTAGTCAATTTTGTAACTCAAAGAAAAGGCACATAAAATACAATCGCAATAAAATCGTGGTCAAGATGGGGACAAGCGTACCCGGATATAAAAGAGCATAACGTCTGTATAAACCGGCGTTCCAGCCGTTCACATTACATGTCCATCTGGTGAACCAAATTCCACAGAAGTCATAAAACATGCGTCAAATCGGTGGTCATTCCTCACATTCTCTTGAATATTAGAATTGACCAGTAGGGTAACTATGCATCAAGAATTTCATTCAATAAAGTAATTCATGTTTTTGTCTTTTGACATTGGTAATAATTTGAGATGTATTACCAATGTCAAAAGTGCACATATTATGGCAATAGGTGAAATATGTCTCCATAAAGTGCACATATGGCTATGGGTGAAACTAGACACATTTAATGGACGGGAAAAATAAATAAAAAATTTGGTTATTTGAAAAAATCATTTAAAAATATCAAATTTTATGTAATCGCATTCTCATTTTGTAATTGGTTTGTTATTCTTCGGTATATGTGCACTTTATGGAGACTCACAGTGTATTGAGATGTACTATAATGTGAGATGTTCTATGAAGCCATCATGCCGTGTTACCCCCTCTTGTGTGCGCGCAAAGTCAAAGTTAATGGATTACAAAGTCGAAGTTAAAGTCAAAGGCATTTTACTTTGACCTAGAATTCTATTAATATAATCTAGATCAGTGTATTTAGTAGAAATAATAACACTTTTAAAAATGTTTCACATCTGCCGGACGTCCCGTGACGGCAATTGTTTTTTGCCTTACCATTTTTTTTTTCATTGGTTGGATGAGACTAAAAATGAGTCTATTTGTTCATAATAAGTTGTCTGTAGCTAAAGTAAAGACGATTAGAGCGTATTTGCTACTACAATTCGGTAACTTAACACGCTGGCTTCTGTACCTACAATTTCTGATCACTTTTGCAAATCAAACAATACGGTATATATTTTTTTATGTTACGGTAGACATAAAGATTACGTACACGCTGAAATTCGAAGTGACTGCTGTAACGTTTGTCGTAAAACCAACCGTATATTTCCTTAAGCGTTACATCTGTTCCTTTAAGAACACAGATGACACCGTTTCTAGATGTAACAGTCGAAAACAAGGATCTAATAAATCGGGGATTGTAAAGAATCGAGTGATATCGAAAAAAATTAAATCACAAATAAATTTGTATATTGTAGCTAGCAGATGTACTAAGGAAAGTATTTTAACAAAAAAATGAGTCTGTATTGTGATTGCGATTTACTTATTGCGTTCATATTTTTAAATTAGTTTAGAACGAAAATGACTTCACAAAACTGTATATCTTATATCCTCTGGACCCACATTTAATTCCAAAACAATCTATTAGATAATCTTTCAATAGTTAAAAAGGCAATCTGTCGATATTAATTAAGTCGCGATAAGCCATCGAATTGAAAGAAAAATTTGTTGATTGAACTGAACACAAATAGGGAAAAGCGTTTTTTGACGTGACAACGTCTTAAATTAGGTTGCGGCTGGGAGTCACTTATGAAAAAGTGTAACGCTCGGTAACGTTACGATGAGTCACCGAACGAGAGAGAGGCCCGCCGAATGCCTTGCGTCTCTCTCCCACTCAACTATGATCGGTCTGCCGCGCGCGCAGCACTAGAGAATTAGGCGCATTGAATCGGCGCATGCTTGTGTCTCTGTCTTTGTCTTTCTCGAACGTTCTTGGCGTTGGAAAAACAAGAAAGCGTCATAATACAAGTTCACACGTGTGGTTAAAGTATCGTCAGCTGTGTCTGTAGTGAAAATGTGGAGTGCTTAGATTCGTCATTTACAACAACTACAACAATAAAGGTAAATAATTGTACACTGATATTTCATTATCGTAAACTATGATTGATTGATTAATTGTTAGATTGACACAAAAGTTGAGAAACTGAGTTTATAGGTTATGTCATACTATTGATAAATGTTGATAGTGTTAAGTAAATTATTAGTTTAAAATTAATTAATTAATTAATTATTGACGTGACAACGTCTTATAAATTGGTTTGCCGGGTGACACTTCAAGAAACTGCGTAACGCTCCGCTCACGTTATGCGCTCACAATGAGAGCGAGTGAGAGGCACGCGTCCCTTCCACTCGGGCATGGTTAGCCCGCTAAAATTATTTTACCACTCAAAGTCGTTGTCACGTAAAACTTTCGCCCGTATACCGACTTTACAGGCAAACGGTTTTTTTTGAGTTTCTACTTTTTTTTCTCAAAAACGGTTTTTATTTGTGTGAGACATTAAAACATTATAAAATAACCAAACAAAAGTAACAGTAAACCGATGTTGTCTTTTCTATTCTCTTTATTCAAACATATACTTCGATCATAACATTTTATTCTTCTTTTATTGTTTTCCGGATATAAAGTCCGGATAAAAAGGCGTAAAGTCCGGCCCGGCTTTACCCGGGACCATGCCGGGACTGATAGAAATCGTGGCAGTAAGATGATCGGTTTTATTGCCCAACTTTATAGGTCAACGAGTCATGTTTATCAATTGACACATCTTGCGTGCGTGCCGTTTTATGTTCGTGTTACCTTTATTGAAAGCATTTGCTTGGTTTGTTGATTTATCCGTTCCTAACCAACTGTCCTACGATTACAAACCAACAATGTTGTTGAAAAAAAACTGCTTACCATATTCTTTCCGTAGAAAACCATTCATATGAACTGCAATAATAAATTTGTAAAATTAACTTGTTTTGTCCTGTCCATTGGAATCAATGTAAAAATTTAAGCAGAATTAATTTTGTTTTATGCAGAATAATGCAGAATAATGTTTTATGAAAATTGACATGCGGTTTAATCATTTGTATGAGCTATCCTTTCTACCCATTTAGCCTATTCTCTGACCCAGACCTCCCTCGGCGAGGAATTTATTTACATTTGCAGAATTTACCTTCTTTACGTCCGGTCCGCGTTCTGCTATGCTAGTATAAGCAACGTGACATATTCGGTCTACCTATTTTATTCCGCCCTCTCGTTCTATCGCATAACATCAGTACAGAAGAGATAGAGCGACATCGACATGACAAAATTATGTCACGCGTTCGTATTAGTCCCGCTAGTGACTTTGTATAATGTATTTGTTTCATAACTGAGACACCTTGTACAACACATTACGCCACCGAGATGGTACAATCCATCGCGCGCGCCGTAACAGAAGGAATGCTACGAAATATGTGAGAATGCACCTATAGTACTGTCGGCCGTGGCCATTTCAGTTACAAAAAAGGTTACCGGTTGCCGTTGCAGTATGTTATTTATATCGCCATTTAAGACACTAAAACCCAAGTCTTAAAGATCGCAACCGGCTTTTACCTGTTTTTATGCTTTTTTTTTCTTTTTTCAAGGCCACCCCGTGGTTTAACTATTGTCATGTTTCACAGCTTTTTTCTATTACAACAGATAATGGTAAGACAGAAAATGGTCATAACAATTATTTAAGTCCAGCTGAAGTCAAGCTATTTCGATTGTTTTTTTTTGAGTTACCGTTTTAAATAAATGTATATAGCTGTAAGTAGGTCCTCTGTGCAAACTGTATACTTATTTTAAGACCGTTTCTGTGGCCGGTTTAGATTTTAAGACTCATTTGAGATTTTTGATTTTTATCTCAATTATATTAGCATCTCAATATATCTCATTATTTATAGTATATCTCAAATTGCGGTGGGTTGCGTTGCGATCTGTAAGACTTGGGTTTTAGTATCTATAATGACGTAATAAATAACATATCACTGCGGCAAATGGTAACCTTTTTCTGAATTTAGATGTCCACGGCCGACAGTTCTATTACATTATTTAGTAACTGTAGGTAGGTACGGTGCAATAAATGGCATCTTAGTTCGACAATAAATATAATTTAATGTGAAAGTTTCTTGATAATAGCTATCAAGGGTGGTTATCGAGGCACTAACACAAAAGATAATGACTGTTTGTCCAGTTGTTTTCAAAAGAAAAAGGAAAGTCCAAGTTTTTAAAGGGAAAGGGTGTTTTTAGGCTTTCGCCATTAGCAAGTTAGTTCGCATTCATAGCTAATAGGTTATTTTATGTCATTCTCCAGCTCTCAAATTAGTTATTTAATTCGTGTGGGAATTTTTGAAAAGCCAGGTTTAGTCACATGAAATTACTGTACATTTCAGCTTTACCTGTTACCATGATAGAGGTCGGCTGGCAGTCGCTCTCTACTGCAATCACCTAATCTGTAAAATGACAATGGCCAGCGTACTCCGAAAAAGAAATGGGAGAAAGCATTGGAATGAAGAAGGGTGTAACATGCTCTCTGCAGGGTGTAACCTTTCTTCAGCATTCCCACTTTTACTCCTCTTGTCTGCATAACTCGTCCTCTAGCGTTGTCTTTTCGACACTTTTGACAGTTAACCGTGTTGTTTTCACGTAGGGCTTAAGCTGCTGGATTTCTATTTTAAATTTAAAATTCCCGTTGTTTTCCAAACATGACGCATTCAGCTTTACTTTTTTTATTTAAAACACATAAATAAATTCGTTTGAATGAAAAGAATTAAGTTTTTACCGTGATTAGTATTTAGTTGAAGAACATCTACCTACTAATTGAGCCAGTTGCGCTTTAGAAGTAAAAATAAGAATGTGGTTCCTGTTTTATCTTTCTGCACATATCGATAGTTGTAGAGCAACAAAGGATAATTTTAACGAGAGCATGTAAAAGTGGCAAACAGACAGGATGGTTATTTCACTAACCAAGAACTATCGAAACCTCATACAGTTTTGTGCCGTGTGGTGATCGGCTTAGAATAACACCACCCCATTTCTTTCCATGGGTGTCGTAAGAGGCGACTTAGGAAACACAAATGAGACCTGCCTCCTATTAATCCATCTCAGGCAACAACACCTCATTTTTTTATGAATCTGAGGTGTTGTCCTATGGTCTCATGCGGTGTGGTAGGCTCTGTAAAGGGCCGTCTGGTTCGCGACCACCCTCCTACCGAAGTCCGACGCCAAACAGCTTGCTGTGTTCCGTTGGTGCGTGGGAGTACCAGTGCCTTATAGGCGTTTTCTGTATTAACTCGCTCCATCGTCGTCCTCATCTATGACCTTGGTCAAGATTGAGGTCAAGAGTTAACCCATCTTATAATAAAAATATAAAAAAAAACAACCGCCCCGACTTGCATCGTCACCGCCAACTGTACATTAAGTTGCTAACTACCTAGCAACTTTACATTTATTGATGATTGCGCTCTCAGTCAAGGTAGTTAGGTGTCATCAAAGGTATGAGGCTTAGAAAGTTTTAAATTTCGCCAGCAGTACGGATAAAATGGTAACCATTGTCATTCAACCGCCATTGTGACGCCATTAATTAGTGGAATAGACGCCCAGGACCTTTCCACTGTGTTTCCATATATTCTCTTTATACCAAGAACACAATAGCAGCACTTAATCGAATCTGGGCAATGAAATATTCAGTCCAATCAAGCGCGCGGTACCGACAACAAACAAAGCACGGTCTGCAGGGACGTAAGTTATCCCAACATTGTAATCAAAGCCTAGACGAGTAAGTTTCTAATGAAATCCTTGTAAATTAATAAAACATTGTAAGGAATAGCTTAGCAAAAACTGAAACCCTGAATTCAAACCATCATTCTGAATAATTTGCCTTTTGTCATGTTTTTTTTTAATTCTCTGTCTTAAAATGAAATCATTTATTTGAATACACTCCATTTACCAATGTAAAATAATAATAAAAGGATAGAAAATAAAATAAACCAGCATTATACATTGCATTCTGATAGGAGCGCGGCGTGGCGTTGCCCCGGGCTGGTGTTTCGCGGTACATTGCGTAGCAACAATGTATGTAAATAACAAAACTCTACTTGATGTTTCTGCGAAAAAAATTACCTTTATCTATACTAATATTATAAAGAGAAAAGATTTGATTGTTTGTTTGTCTGCATTGAATAGGCTCCGAAACTACTGGACTAATTTGAAAAATTCTTTCACCATTAGAATCCTACATTATATGTGATGGACATAGGGCACATGATTTTCCCGAATTCCCACGGGAAAGAAGTCCCAGGCGGAAAGCTAGTATATTATATGGACCTAATATAACTATTATGGATCGACTTCCAGTCTGGCGTTGTCATTTCGATATTGTATGTTCCAAGAAACCCACGATACAAGGGAGAACCTTAATGGGGCCTTTCAGTGTGTAGCATTTATTTTTATTTGACCGCGTCCAAGTTGTGCTTGGGCCGCAAGCTATTCATGTCGACATGTTGACCTTCACAAAATCCATTGATTTTTTGAATAGATAAGCAACTATTGATTGCTTTAAACTAATGTAATTCCACCATTATCAATACGACTTTAATAAAACCAATATAATTAGTTCGATACAGTCCATATAATATAATTAGTGTTACAGTTAAATGGGACAAGACCTTCTATCACACTGTTGTGTTGTTGTCTTGTTGTATGTTTTATTTTATTCCAAGCAAAATATTGAGTACCTTTAAATTAGTTAGGGAAAATAAGGATGGGCATTAGTCCACAAAACTGCACAACTTTCCCTAAGGAAAATAGGTCGAAAAATGAATTTAAAAAAATTGTCTCCCCATACTATTTGTGTTTTATTCTAAAGCTCTAAATTCTATTTCTAGAGAAATGCAGTTTTCAGACCTCCTATTTTGAAACAGGTTCGTCTGTAATTATCAGATCAAATAAAAAATGCGAGTTTTTATTTTTCTAGTAAAACTATCAGTGGTTTTCAATTCATGGTTGAAATTTTACATAAAACTTATCTTTTACTAAAGCAAAAACCATAGGAGTAAAAAAAACAAAGTATATTAAAACAACCAATCGACTTGGTTGGAATCGGTCGCTGTGGACCAATCAGCAGAGACAATAAAATTAACAAGTGCGCAGATTGGAAGCCTGTTGCAACTTTATTGTCGTAGTGGGTCTAAGATACTTTTAGCAGGGCGGCCATTCAACCAATCAGTGGTGTTTCAATGACAACGGAATGATAATGGTGACCATTTCATTCATTAAGATGGCGAAATTGAGAACTATCGAAATTGCATACATTTGTTGACAGCCGCCATGACAGGCAGCACCACCGACTTGCAAGTACAACTTAATATTTAGCTGGCCGTGACTGCATAATTTAATTCACAATTCCAACAAAGTTTTGCACGATTCCTAACCTGTAAGCGTAAGCTCTGCAAAATGTAATCCTAACATTTCATGTGAAATCCAATATAATTCAATATACTTCATTTGCACACAATAACACACAAATACAGGAAATAAAACAATAAATAAGCACAGAGTACAAAACGGTTACCTTATTGCTTAATAGCAATTTCTTCCCAGCCATATTTGGGTACGAAGAGTCTAATTCATGATTAAAAAATACTAGAAAGTACTGAGACCAAATTAGTGACATACATCAGTTTCCTCTGAAAGGCAGAGTTACCCAAATCCGCCGAGCTCGTATGGCAATAAAAAATTATAACAACGGTGTAACAAAAGTTTTCGTTAAGGCAATTATTTTAATGGTACAGAGCCGACTATCGAATTGATCGCATTTGTCGGACATTATTGAAGGTACCTACGATATGATTGGCCTGGATTGACGTCACGTATAATAGGCCATAATAATGTCATATTATGACTCCAGATAAGACACCGGACCTTTTTATAATTGGATAATAGCACGGCAAAATGATATATCGGTTCCTATGTATTTCAACGTGAACAGACAAAAATTATGTTGTTTATTAAATAATATTATGTAGCCAAAACGTGGAGTTTAAAAAAGTTTTTATACAAGTGAGTGGCACTAAAAACACATTACACGCAATATAATTCTGGACTTATTGAATTTTTAATACCATTTTTCACCAATTTAAAACAAATAATGAGTAAAACTCAAAATTTTGAAGATCTGCCAAAAAAATTATCAATTCCAAACAAATACTCAAAAGGCAGCGAAGGAAAAAAAACATGCTAGTAAAATTTAAATAACCAAAAAAATCATGCAGAAATATAGTGATAACTACTGGAGAGTTATTCTCTAAATGCAATAGTGATAGCAATATCTTTAAATTAAAAAAAAAAGTGTGTGTGAGATATCATCGAATTTTTTTATTCGTATAAAAGGGCTATCGATGCCATTATGTATGGAAAATAACTTCCTTGAAATATCCATCACGGCTTATATTTTAGATCAAAGAACATAATATCGTTCAAATGTCCACCGCGTCTTTTATTTTAGATCAAAGAATATTCCTGATTTCCAAGACAGTCAGCCTCCAAGGGAGGGAAATCCTTAACCTCATTTTTCTATTCGGTACAGGCACTTAATTATGTATAAAATGAACTATCCAGAACATTTTATAAATTATTATCAATTCTAGACTTTAACATAGAAAAAAAGTATGGAAACAGTAGATATTTAACCCGGTGAATAATTAAAGTGGTTAAGGCGGAAATCTGCGAGTTAGCGCACGCATCGTTAACTCTGGGTCACGGTGAACACGGGGCTAAACTAGGAAAAGTACCGCGGAATTTAAAGTTATTTGAATTAAGTTTTTTTTTAATGATCTTCAATCAAACGGCTTACGTGCTCAGTTTTCAACTTTAACACAGATTAAGAAAAATATTATATTATCATATAACCAACATACACACATATCTACAAGCACACATACACATACACACATTTATTTACCTTTTGTATTTATCAGTCATCCTTGTCACACTGTCACCAACATACACACATATTTACAAACACACATACACACAAACAAGCACACACACACACACATACACAACACATTAGGTAGTAGTTTACTCTTTTCCGTCGGCTATGTACACACGCGCACCAAGGGCACCAAGGCCTCGGCTTCAACACATGCTGAGCTGTGTCCTATTTGACATCGCACTACAGCACAATTATACATTGTTTTGTCGTCTCCTGTATGTGTTCTTGTCCTGTGTTTTATATTGTATGTTATTTTATTTTCTTTGTGTTGTAGTGTTTTGTGTCAAATAAATGTCTTGAATCTTGAATCTTTGTAAGTAGAATAAAATTTATTTAGACAACAATTCACCCATGAAATTAACATCATTTTAAACCGACTTAAAAAAAGGAAGTGGTTCTCAATTCAACTTTTTTTTTTTATTTGTTAGGCGATAGCCGGCCGCCAAGTTTCCAAATTCTTTTTTTGTTCGAAAGAATTCTTGAAATATTTTCACACTTTGTCGTATTTAATAAAGCGCTTTAAAAAAAACTAAAACAAAAATACTTACAAACCAAAAGTCATCTAATAAGCATTGCTGGAATTGAAGTCGGTGATTCATCATACGTTTTTAACGTCAACAATTTTATAGCTACATAAAATCCTATACTTACTTTAAGAACAATGCAGCTGAGCTGTACTATTTTGACTATGCAACGCTCTAGCTACACAGATTCCTTTCAAACAGCCAGTGCTATGAAAATGCAAATTACTCCACCTATTATGTGCATAGCAGTGCTCATTTTAACTGGAATATCCAATGGTATTAGGGGGCGTTCATTAATTACGTAAGCCCTTTAGGAGGGGAGAGTGTATTATTTCTAGAAATTTGAGGACAGTTAACTAAAACACTTTTTTGTGATAGTTACCTACTTTTAAGACTATACACACGAGTTCTCGTGGACTGAATTAAAATATTAAAAATATTACTAAATTGAGTAGTTTGCTTGGTTATTACTAATCTAAAATATGAGGCAATTTTAACACAATGCAATCAAGCACAAATCAACGTAAAAAAAGGATTTTTAGTAATCTCACGTGAGATTAGGGGGTGTCAAGCTGAATCTTACGAGGTCTCATCATAGGGGGTGGGGGGATCGGAAAATTGCCACAATCAACATACGTAATTAATAGATGCCCCCTTTACAAAACAACATCGTTTTGGTACAAAATAATCCAAAAAGCATTTGGAAACGGAAAGTAATGGCTAAAAGTTTTAGAGCGGAAATTTGCAAGTTGAGAGAATGGTTTTTGAAAACTCACGGGTGAGTGTTATGTGCGGGAGCGCGATGACTTTCATTATACTAACGACGAAATTAAATTGGTTTCTTATTTTACTAATTATTGAAATGTGAATTTTGAAGAAGGCAAAAAGTGAAACACAGTCGCTCGGCTTTTGGTACCGCGTACACTGAACATGCTGGGCCCTGATTCTGTAACTTAAGTTGTGTTTCGATGGGATTTAGGCCATTTTATCTGTTCAGGTGGTGATAATGAGAACTATTTAATTTTCATACACATGCTGACAGCCACCCCAACCAGCAGCGCCACTGCCAACCGAACGTTAAGTTGCAACCTACCTAGCAACTGAAAATTCAGTTGTCGGTAGCGTCACCATGACTGGTCACAAGCATGACTGACTGGTTGACAAGCAGCCGTCATTAGATCTATGAAATCTGGATAGTTCTCAATTTCGCCACCTGAACGGATAAAATGTCGACCATTCCATCAACACACAACTTAAGTTACAAAATCGGGACAAGTCTGAAAACGGCCTTATGAACTACAAGCTCGATGCATGGGATGATTGGCCAAATACCAACTAACGGCACTGAACTCTATGGATTGCAGAACCAGGAGGCTAATTGAAGATAAAAAGCTAGCAAAAATTAATCTCCAAAGTCTATCTAGCTCGTAGACGAAAAGTAGCTTGCTTATTTGTTTTTATAAGATACGAGTATACTTCGGGGAGTGTGCTCAAGAGCTGCATGAGCTCATTCCGCCTGCCCTTTTCCGTTGGAAATACAGATGCACTGCGGGGTAAAACCCTTATCTTGGCGAGATCCCTAGGACACATACTGAGCGCTATTCTCTTTTATATTGCACACTGCCAAGGAGTGGAATTATGTGCCAGCGTCTGTATTTCCGAGCTCATACAACCCGAATGTCTTTGAAATTAGAGTGAAAGAAGCCTTTCTTCTGACTGAGCTCGCTACATCCTCAACCGTATCTTTGTACCCTGAGCTAGATTGTGATTCAGAGTGAACCCAGTCTAAAGAAAAGTGTCCAATGTCGCCATATAATCAAGCCAACACGTTGTACACAATTACATACGTTGTTATTTTTCCACAGGTCATAAAAGAGAATTGTAATTAATTGCTATTACATTCTATCATAAAAAAAAATACTACTTACTTGTTCGCCAAAGAAATTGATTAAAGTTTTAAGTCCGAGTAAGCTTTTTTAAACTAAACCAGTAATTGAACACCTTATATTGGGTTTGCCAATATTTGTACAGGACTTTCATTGGCGCAATTAATTTCTGTTGATTCAGCTTAAAAAGGAATACCAATTACAAAGAGTACCTACAATGGAATTGGTTAATTAAAATGGACGAAACGAATTAAAAATAAACACGATCATGGACAAAAATATCATTTTGGCATACGTGCCGTGCACATGTAAAATAAACGAATACGTAACCTAAAGCTACTATTTACCTGAGTTTAATACGTTGACCTTAACATCAAAGAGCATTTTTAACCCCAAACATAAAGGAGGGGTGTTATAAGTTTGACGTGCGTATGTGTGCATCTGTGTGTCTGTCTATGGCATCTTAGGACCTAAACAAATGGACCGATTTGGATGCAGTTTTTTTTTGTTTGAAAACTGACGTTATCGAGATGGTTCTTAGCTATAAAAAAAAAAAAACTGGGAATCGAACCCAGGACCCGCCGATCGAGAGGCAGCGTCACTACCACTCGACCAAACCGACCGTCAATGTGACTAAGCCGTTTAAAATTTATACTAATAATAATAAACATTCAAATGTCACACAAAAGAATTTTTTTACTAGATTTTATAGAAAATAAAAATTATCATATTATCCATTAATTACGTGAGGCGTTTTGGGGGGGGAGGGGGGGTCTCTGCAAATATCACGTAATATTTTCCCCCAAAAGAATCTGTAAAATTACAAGAAAGCTAAATTACATCAACTAAACCATGTTGCTCCGGTAGCCACTCTTAAGATTACTCATGAGTTCCCGTAGTCTGAATTCAAACAATCCTTTTTTTCAAATTTAAGGTGGTAATTCACAGCTATTTTCAATTGTTCGATTTTATTACAAGTTTATAAATAATAAGGCAAATTATGTAAGTTTTCTAAATAAATCACCAATTAAAGTAGGTATTTCATAAAACTCACGTGAGATAAAAGAGGGAGGGGGGGTGTCGAGCCAAATCTCACGACACCTCACCTGTTGGGTTGGGGGGGTCGGAAAATTGCCAAAAACACCTCACGTAATTACTTTGTTTAAGATTTGCATAGTTCTTCGATCTAACATCCTTTACAGTGCATTTTCAACTGAACATTGTTGTACACAGTCATATTTATTTTATTTATTAACAAAAAATATATGTTCCCTTAATAAATTATGTATCCACTCATGTTTCCTGTCTGTTGGCGATAAGATTCAGACAGGAATAAACCTGGCCCTTTAACTTGGGGTACACACGACAGCACATCCGACGTACACCTGTTTGTTAAATTTCCATGTAGCGTAGCTCAGAGGAAGCAACCGGCGATCGAGTTGATGGAGACCAGGAAAAGGCAAAGAATCACTTTTAAAGCATTTATTGAGGAACCTGACTCACACGGCCGAAGCCACGGGAGATAGTGTATCAAATGTATATTATAAAAAGGCGCGAAAAACTGCAAATCATATAGAACCTTTTGCTGAAGGCGTTCTAAGTAGATTGTTATGGGAGGGAACCTCCACAGACGTCACCCTTATCTCGTTAAAAGGATAAAAATTTTCTAATGCAATGTTTTCTCTGTATTTTCTAATGCTATGTAGAATCTGTTGTTGTCTTTATTTTGAAGAAACACAAATAATATGTTGAATTTTTTTTTGATAGGTTAGCTACGCATTTTTATTAAATTAAGCTTCTTTTTGTCCACAGGCGATGAGTTCATATACCGGGACCCATGGGGCGGAATCAGTCTCATGTTTGCTGCCAACCAGACCTCAAAGACTCTCATGCCCAATAGCACTTTTGTAAGTACTAAATAAAGTTAGTTAAAATGCCAACAGCAACGCGAGAATTTTGCTGTATAGTGGGCGAATGGCTGACAACCTCTCATCATTGTATATCATGTTTCATATAATAACCCTCAGAATTTATGTCAAACGTGGCGTCAAATGGTTTTGAGCCACTGGTGCTCTGCCAACCACGTATGGGATTAAAGGCGTGAGCTTATGTATGTAAAATGCCAAAAAAGCTAAAGGAACTTTTCAATTTTTTTTTTTGCTTTTGTTATTTTGTACTTCACGATCACTCAGTGATGTAGTACACATGGCTATAGTGACGTTGTCCTTATTTAGCTGTTAACGAAATTGAGCGGTTTCGTAGTGCAAATGAGTAACCTGACATAATTTTGTCTGTACAAATCATTATGCGTCAGTTCACACCGCGACGCGACGCGACGCGACGTTGCGAATAGAGCCACTCAAAATTGAATTGTATTTACTACATGAAAAGATAAACATTTAATTGTGAGAACACCGAGGCGCGCCGCGAGGCGCAGCGCTGCGTGGTGCGACGTACTCTAAATTCTCACATATAATAAATAAAATTCAATTTTGAGTGGCTCTATTCGCAGCGTCGCGTCGCGGTCTGAACTGACCCTAAAAGGTGGAAACCAAAACTCATTCTTTCGCAGAAAAGGTTGCGAGAAAATGAACAGCCTTTGCCCAATAGTGGAATGCAGAACAAACAGTTAAAAAATGGTATAGATGGGGTGACTTTAAAGTAATTATTTAAAGACTTCCCATACTTACCGTGTTTTTTTTTGTTCAGTTTCGTGTGCTGATGTCACCCTCAATTTTCGCTAACTAATTTAAAATCACTCGATTTGAACATTTCTTTTAATTTTCACTGTGTTAGCCAAGGGTAAATTGACGTATGTACCCAAATAAAGAAGTAATAGTATGAAGAGTAAAACTCGTGTTTTATAGCAGCTATGTATATGTTGGGCCAATACACATCCCTACGTACTTACTTCCAATTGGATTTTTGCCTGTGACATTACGCACACTTCCTAAAAAAAAATTAAGTCTAACTTTGCCTCTGACATTAGCATTACATACACATCCCCTTTGAGATCCTCTGTAGGAGTTTGCAATAAAAAGTTTACATGCATATATACACATCGTTTTTCTTTCTACATCTACACTAATCCTTCCACGCTGGACTGGGATTGAAGGAAAAACTTAGAATGTGCCAGCTGCCTACTCTTCCCAGACATACTGTAAAAATCAGTAAGTCGGACGTGAGGGTCATGCTGTATCATGGGCGAAAGGCTGACCACCTCTCACCATTACACAACATGTTCC
This sequence comes from Aproaerema taeniolella, assembly GCA_949987775.1. Lineage (NCBI taxonomy): Eukaryota > Metazoa > Arthropoda > Insecta > Lepidoptera > Gelechiidae > Aproaerema > Aproaerema taeniolella. Next base: position 8,604,115 of record OX465264.1, read on the forward strand.
ATCTAGTAACCCTCACTATTTGTGTCAAACGTAGCATTAAGTGGTTTTCTAGAACCACTGATGCTCTGCCTACCCTGTTAAAAATTACAGGCCTGAGCGTATGTATATATGTATGTATGTACACTAATTATCTACACTAATATTATAAAGAGGAAAGATTTGTATTTTTGTATGTAACGAATAAACTTTAAAACTACTAGACCGATTTAAAAAAATCTTCCCCCGTTAGGATGCAACATTATCCCTGAGTTACATAGGCTACATAATTTTCCCGAAATCCCACGGGAATGAAGTCCCGAGCGGCAAGTAATCTATAATTTGGTTGAGGCTTTAGATCACCTTTTTAAGTGTCTATGTCAGCCTCATTGGAAGACACAAAAAATCAAAAATACTTAAAGGAAAAACCCAAGACAAAAATAATAAAAAACTTGTATGCCTAAAATTATCTCTGATACTCGGACACAACCACGGAAAACAAAATAATTATATAAAAAAGATACCTATTTTATTAAACGATTCGTGTGTGTTCACATAATTTATAATTTAAAGGGTCTTGCTCACGTTACTAAAAATCGGCATTGGGCCGACAGTTTCTATCCTATACGAGGACCCGTGAGTAAAAGCGTTTAAATTATAAATTAACAATAAAAATATTACAAAAAAAAGAAAACTGACTTTGTAAGCGGAAAATAAAAACATTGCATTTAGTGTGCTACGTACCTACTAACTGTTTGAAGTCGGTGCAAAGGCGGATGTACGTATAGCCATCAAACTTATTTGGCTTGGCACCGACTTCAAACAGATCAGACTAAATGCAACGTTTTTTTTTTCGCTTTTTGAAGTCGGTTTTCTTTTTTTTGTAAAATTTAATTATTTTTCTTTTATTAGTGTAAATGATTGAAAGTAGGTGAGAAATAATGTAAGTGCCTATTTAATTTGAGGGTTTCCCTCGATTTCTCTTGGATTCCATCATTAGATCCTGACCTGACTACAATGGGACCACCTCTGGAGTATACTCTTTCAAACAAAAAAGGAATTTCGAAAATCCGTGGAGAAATCGGTGAATATCCATTAAAAAAATACACACAGTCGAATTATAGAACCTCCTCCTTTTTGGAAGTCGGTTAAAAAGATACCTGTTTGAGAAACACAGTTTTCACTGGAGCGAAATACGGAGCGAGTCTCGCGTTAAGATAAATGGTGGTCCGATAAGCATCCATGCCGTCTGCTCCGAGATGATCTGCGAGATTAATCGAGGGCGAAATTAATTAGAACACTGCCCCACAGCTTCGGGAGTAACTACCCACTCATAAAATGAGATAAAAAAAAGGTTAAATAAACTTAACGATGAAAATGAGAATTATGAATAATTAAATAAAAATAGTTACGAAAAAGGAACGCGATACAATTTAACAAAAAATAATTTATAATAGTACTGTAAACTAGCTGAACCTTGCAACTTCTATTTGCATGTTGTATACTTTTCAGACTAATTTTTGTTTTATTTTCGACGGCCAAAAATTCTTAATGACCTTGACAGCCGCATTGGTTAAATAACCAGTCTTGTGTTGTAAATTAGGTTTCACCCAGTAGTCAATCAACAACAGCCGGGATGCCCTCCGAAGCACGTAACCAGTCGTGGTATATTGCCACTTTGTTCACCTATAGGGTTACCTGCCTGCCTCTGTGTTCGTTTACTTAACGGTTGGGATCAGCGAGCGCTACTAGGCTACGATTTTTTTTAAATCATCATAATTTCCTGCTTCTATTGGGCCTTTTTATAATTCGAAAACGGCACGGCAAAATTGTATTACCATTGCCTCCTATGTGATAGTAATACTAGAAGCTGAGAACGTAAGGGGCAATGGTAATTCAAATTTTGAAGTGTCGTGCCGAGCCGTTCGAATTATAAAAAGGCCTATTTTGTACTCGTCAATACTTTCCCGAATAGTTGCGTTGCCTTTGAAATATAAATGAGCTTGAATTTCGTTTTTTCGGGTCGGTACGTCTACGCCGTTTGTGTCCCTACATTTCAGTGTTTACGGCCATATTAAATTATGTTTACAGTTGACGTTAACTACGGAATGCGATCGTAAAGAACTGCCGGACACACGTTAATGAAGCGTTAATGTTGGGTTTAAAGTGCTCGCCGATTTCAAGTGGATTCTTTGTCCGAACTATGTTAGTGTGCGAAATTAACTTTAAAATAAAATAGAACAGAGCCTAGACAGTACAGGACCTATAGACAATGTCTCATTCTATTAACGGTAAATAAAATCGATAATTTAAAATGTGTTACGTTTTGGTTTGTGGTTATCTGCATGATCACGACAAACTCGCGCGGCATGCCACTCGACTGACAGTGAAACTTCACTTTGAATGCGCGAGGGCCCCGCGCAAAGGCTTGCTCACCCTCTGGCATTGTGAATGTTGACATTTTGACATAGGCTCGCGGCGCATTACGCGCGCTATGACGTCATGCTCGAGCTGCAGCTGACAGGCATTGTTGAGATTTAAGTCGGTTGATTCGTACGGTTTTAATGTAGACTATTGTCATTCCACCGCCATTGAGACGCCATTGGTTAGTGGAATAGCCGTCCTGAAAATTTATTCTGGAATTTAAAAAAAAACATTTACACTATCTGAAAAAACTGCGTCTAGGGTTTAATTTAGCTCTTACCTCCCTACAAAAAAGTGGGGTGTTATAAGTTTGACGTGTGTATCTGTGTGTCTGTCTGTGGCATCTTGGTACCTAAAGGAATGGACCAATTTTGATAGGGTTTTTTCGTTAGAAAGCTGTCGTAGTCGAGATGGTTCTTAGATATATTTGATCTAAATTCGTTCAGCCGTTTAAAAGTTATAAGCGATCAAATGTCGGAAATGATGGAATTTTTATAATTTTAATTTTATATGATTTTATTAAATAATAATAATAAGCAAAAAAATCACTAACCTGACCTTTATGTTTCCTATGGAAGGAAAAGAACAGTGTTGATGAAAAAAATAGGAAAATAAATTATCACTGAAAGGTAAAACGTATACCTGACCTGAAGCCAAATAAACACCAACAAAGGCTGCCTTATATCCATTGTGTTCACGTTTTTTGTGTATTGACCCTAAATGGTAACAATAGTCTCAGTGAAAGTGAACGAATATTACTTTTACACATTTTTTTATGTGTGTTATTTCTAAACTACTTCAAAAATTAAATAAATAAGGTCAGTATTTTTATTACTATTTAGGCTGAGCTTACTTTTTCCTCCTAGATGAATACAATATCTTTATTCATACAAACGATTGCGTTAATATTTCTTCCATGCTGGGCTGGAAGTAAAAGACAAACTTAGAATGTGCCAGCTGCAACTCTTTCCAGCCATAATGAAACTAGTAAGTGGGACGCCACCATGGTTTTACTGCATTGTGGGCTAAAGGCTGACAGCCTATCACCATACTTATATTTCTATCTTTGACTTTATGGTCAAGATTGAGGTCAAGAGTTAACCCATCTTATAATAAAAAAATAATAATAACCATCAGCATGAATGTAAAATGTTGCTTCAAGTGGTTTCAGAACCACATGACGTTCTGCTACCACGAAATGGATTATAAACTTGAGTGTACAGATACAAAAATGTTTAACAAAACTTTGCATAGCGGTTTCTACACTAAGCAGAGATTGTGGACAGTTTTCGATGAACCGATTTTCGTTTAGTTTTTTTTGTGTCATAGATAATTTTATCCCGAGTGTTTTAGCCATGTTTCATGAAAATCTGTTTAGAGATTCAAATTTTTTTATTTTAGTGTTATCTTTGGTTAAAATAAAAACTCAAATACAAAACCTCGTATCAATTGCTCAAGAGTAACAAAAAGCCACTTGTTGTTCTTCAATCCGGGATTCCGTACGTAAGAATATCGGCCCAATATCCAGTACAATATGGCCACTTCCCCCAATATGTAGCGGCCCGTTCACCCCCAATAAGGGCGATCTAGCTAGTTCATGAATAGAGGACCGCTGAGTCTTTGTAGCTTACCTAGCTGTACTTCTGTCGTAAAACGAATCCGTCTTATCAAGAATCTGTCTGATACAGAATCTGTCTTAAACAGAATCTATCGTACACCGAACAAGAGCAGAAAATGTCTTAAGGTTCTTAGTCAAAAAACTAAGAAAAACATTTTTTCTGATTGGCCTGTAAAACTGACAGTTATTTATTTATTTTTATAGTTTTTAATGATCCAATAAAGGCGATATAGCCACATTATGAATGGAGGAGTGCTGAGTCATGTAGCTTACCCAGAAAATAAAGAAAATGCCTTTAGGTTCTTAGACAAAAAACTAAGAAAGGACAAGTTGTCTGATAAGTTTGTAAAAGTGAAAGTTACAGTTATTTACGACTCAAGTGTGTTAAGTAATGTGTAACGTGAATCTACTTGAAACATGAGCGAAGCGTGGATGTTAAGGGGCTCCAGTTACACATTACATAACGTAAGAGTATAGCCGAGGAAATAACTAAAATAAGATTTACATTACATGGTACACCGTTTTTGTGTCTTGTTAGTCAAATCAGCTACTCTTTGAAACGCGTTATACATTTTGTCAGTATATTATTTAATTTTTTCTTACATTTACATATTTCATTTTTAAATGAAAGTTAAGCTTTAAGTCATACCATATTGATAAAATTGATAACTCATTATTTTGCTCTCTGAAAGTTGCTAATTATTTTATAACACATTTGCTTGTAAAGGGTCTCTTGTTGCACCAATTTCAATATCGTGTTGTATCTCATTATGCTCTTGTGCGTTATTGTAATGTAAAACGCACGAGTTTTTTTTTTTTAATCGCACGTTCAACACACTCGTCTAAAAACAAACGGTACTTTTTAAAATCTTAGCAAAGAGTTTTTATGTCAGAAAAATGGACAACATTTTATATAGAAAATTAACTTTGGGAGATAAAATATAATAAATAAACATTTAATTCATTAATTTGATTAATTTTGAAAATAAATTACATCCATTTATCTGTAACAAAAACAAAAATATTAATTTACTTCATTAGTAATACTGGCTGTTTTTGTGCCTTTGCCTAAAAAAAGTTATTTGTGAACAAGTAAAAATTATTCCGCGCGCTTTTCCTTTTCGCTGTATTGTTTTGCTTTAACAAGTGATTAACGAAGAAAGTCCAAGTTTTATTTATTTCCTCAACTCACCGCACGTATATCATCATAATGTACAATTAAATATATTTTTTACTTCTTAACATTGCTTACGTCACATGTAATTTTAGATTGCATTACTTAACACTTTACAGCTATTATTAAGAAGCTATTTTCGAGCACTTTATTGTAAAAGAAATTCGTACAATCTCTATATGTTCAACAGATACGGGAGTGTTAAAAAAAATACCTTCTGTAATGCTACAAAGTGCTACAAAATCGTAGCATCTTCATAGTAAATAGCTACGCACATGGATAAGAATAATTTAATTTAACTTTACTTAACAAACAATACGCTGCTTAAGCCCACAAAGAACGATTAATTGCAACTAATACGTAACTTTACCAATTATAAGGTCAGACAACTTCAGTCTGTTTAACTTTCAATTTATGTGCAATAGAGCCTAAGGCTGTGTTCATACTACGTAGGAATTTCAGTGGCAATCTTAAATCTTTTGCAGACCATTCAAACCACAGACCTATATCGAGATAGACTAAAAGAGCGCTTCAAACTATATGAGAACCTAGCGTGTCGAATTTTTCTTATTTAAGATGACGTCACGAGCGAGATTTAGTCATGGGGAATCAAGACTGCGCGGAAACGATTCAAACGCGCTTAATTAAGTAAAATAATAACGGAAATCCGGTTAAAATCGATTATCATTTACGGAATAGGTCTCAAACGGACAAACTTAAGTTGCACAAAACTGTGACCGTGGATCACACTTTTTACACGCAAGGTAGGTAAATATAGGTCTGTGATTTAAACAGCGTTATTACAAATAAACTATAATTGCTATTTATTCACAAAACTACCCCTGAACCTCCGCTTTAGTCCATCGCGTGTATCCAATCACGCGATATTCGAATTAGAGCCGTATCGAATTATAACAATAGCTCACAGAATGCCGTAACAGGGCAACGAGCGGCGGAAACAGACGAACTTCACCGATAACTACCGACTGAAGCTTAGCAACCTACTCGACGGGGCTTTATTTCCATAAAATAATTGTACCAAAAATAAATAATTGAACGATACGAAGCCGTTACTCTTTTCATATATGTGGTGACTTTAAATTACTTTGCGAAACTGTAGGGGGTGATGTTTTATATAAGATATACTTCGGGTAGTGTGCTCAGGAGCTGCATGCGCTCATACCGCCTGCCTTTTTTTCCATCTGCACTGCACCACCTTTATCTTGTCAAGATCCCTCGGATACGTACTGAGCGCTTATTTTTATATTGAATACTAGCTTTCCATCCGGGACTTCGTTCCCGTGGGAATTCGGGAAAATTAAGTAGCCTATGTTACTCAGGAATAATGTAGCATTCTAATGGTGAAAGATTTTTCCAAATCGGTTCAGTAGTTTCGGAGCCTATTCGTTACATACATAATAATTTTCCACGTTAAAAACGTATGAGTCACCGACTTCAATCCCAACAACAGTTCGCACAAAGTAGATATCTAGTTTTTTGCGGACTACAATGCCTATTAGCAAATAACTACAAACAGAAATGTCATTCATTTATTTAGATGATGTTCTAGTTTGTAGTATATTTTGTTTGTTGATTTTTTTTAAAAGCGCTGAATCATTTTCGATAAAATTTATATGGGACCTCTTCAGGAGTATACTCTTTCGAACAAATAAAGAATTTTGAAAATCGGACAACAGTTGCCGGAGTAATCGCGTAACAAATATACAAAAAAAAAATACAGTCGAATTGAGAACCTCCTCCTTTTTTGAAGTCGGTTGAAAAATACAAATCTTTCATCTTTATAATATTAGTATGGACTAGCTTTTCGCCCGGGATTTCGTTCCCATGGGAATTCGTGAAAATTATGTAGCCTACGTTCATTGGAGATAATGTAGAGGTAGAATTCTAAAGATGAAGGAATTTTTGAAATCGGTCTAGTAGTTTCGGAGCCTATTCAATGCAAACAAACAAACAATCAAATCTTTCCTCATTATAATATTATTAGTATAGATTACGCACTGCCAACGTCTGTATTTCCAAGTCTAACATCTTTTAAGTTCGAGTGAATAGGCTTCTTCTGGTGGAGCTCGCTACATCCTCGACCGCATCTTTCCCTGAGTTATATTCAAGGTAGAACCAATTCCAAATTATCAGTTTCGTAAGTTGATTCACATCAAATTCACAAAAAAACCTATACAAAGGTAAATCAGCTGATCGCGCTAGTTGTTTGAAGATGTGACTTTTTTTTAAAAATATTTCGACCTTGTTCCTAGCGGAAAGTTGTTCAGTTTCGTAAGCTTTTCTTAAGTTTTCGCTAACTAATTCAAAGTCACCAAATGTAGTACCTTTGACAAATGTCAGCAGGCCGAGTACGATAGTAGCAGCGTCGCGACAACACCACGGTCCTATGTCAAAATGTCAACATTGACAACGCCATAGGGCGAGCAAGCCTTTGCGCAGGACCCGCGCGCAATCAAAGTGAAGTTTCAGCGTGAGCCGAGCGCGAGTTTGTCGTTATCGTGCTAGATCTGCTGAGGGACATAAAACATCCTTCAAGACATCTTTCACACACACATTTCACGCACACACACACTTGCACACTAGGCAATCATAAATTGTGAACTAATGGCACGACTCAGGGTGGATCAGTCAAAAAAATCCATACATATGGTAATATTCCCACGCAATAATTGAACTTTCATGTCGGGAATTGTTAATTCTTCTGTACATTAGTATTGGGGTTTCCTTTGGGGCTTTATTATCTTTTTTTCTTTTTTAGATTTGATTTTTTGGAGACGGAGTTTTTGTTTTACATACTTAGGGTTCCGCTTGCATCGTAAAATAATGTTGCTTAGATTCAAAGAGCCACTCAACTTTCTCCCTTGTTTCGAGGGTTCCTTTGGCACCAGATCGGACTCACGTTACAAACTTAAAGTTTTAGTTTTAAGTCCTGATAAGTACCTAAAAAACATGTTGGTAAAAGAGTGAAGACAATAGTAAAAATGTTAAACCCCGGACTTATTAGCAAATAACACTAAAATTAAAAATAATTAAATAGCTAAACAGATTTTCATGAAACATGGCTAAGAACACTCGGGATAAAATTATCTATGACACAAACAAACTAAACGAAAATCGGTTCATCCGTTTGCGAGCTACGATACCACAGACAGATACACAGACAGACACGTTAAACTTATAAAACCCCTCTCTTTTTGCGTCGGGGATTAAAAAGAGGGGAAAAAATAAATTATCCCGTATGTTTGAATAAGGTGACTTTAAATTAGTTTGTGAAACTTTAGGGGTTTTTCTTCCCATGAAAATGAACTATTTTTCCAAGGAACTTAAGTAAAATTCTCAAAAAAAATTTCGACTTAGAGAGGCGTATTTTTTTTTTCTTATTTCGACTTATGTTCCTTGGAAAAGGTTGTTTTAATAATTATAAGATTGGTTAACTCTTGACCTCAATCTTGACCATAAGGTCAACGATGAGGTCGACGATGGAGCGAGTTAACCCAGAAAATGCCTATAAAGGCACTGGTACTCCCACGCACCGACGGAACACAGCAAGCTGTTTGGCGTCAGACTTCGGCAGGAGGGTGGTCGCGAACCAGACGGCCCTTTACAGAGCCTACCACACCGCATGAGACCATAGGACGACACCTCAGATTCAGAAAAAAATGAAGTGTCGTTGCCTGGGATGGATTACTAGGAGGCAGGTCTCATTTGTGTTTCCTTAGTCGCCTCTTACGGCGACTATGGGTGTTCAGTTCAGTTTCGTGGGCAGATTCACATCCTTAATTTTCGCTAACTACTTTAAATTCACCCAATATAAATAAGTATCATTCTTTTCTATTTAGTGGCATTAATTAATGTTGATTATAATTTGTTTCAGAGAGTGCTAGAGCCAGCTTACTACTCGCTGTCAGCTGATCGGCGGTTCCTGCTGCTGGCCCAGAATGTACAGAAGGTGTATAGGTACTCATACCTGGCGCGGTACACTGTCTACGACATACTTACCACGTGAGTTTATGCTCTTGCTTGATTATGTTTGCCTAGTACCTAACCTCCATATACTTATGTGCTACTTAATTAAGATATAAAGAAATGTATAAGTAGGGTAAGTAGTAATAACCTAATACCTGTTAGTAGAATCGGATCAACTTTTAAATAGCGAAAAGAAATCAGCTGTTCCTTACATAAACTTCACAAAAAATGTGTCTGTTGGGTTTTATTAAATTAGCAAAATCTGCCTTTTCCCCAAGGAACCATAATAAGTTTCCAAAAAACCATTTTCCTTTAGGGAATGACGAATTTATTTGTCATATTTCGGCCTATATTCCTTAGGAAAAGTTTTTCAGTGGACTGATTCAGATTTCATTCTACAAAAAAAAATTTTTACCGATTTCAACGTTGGCCTTATTGCAAAATAAATATAAGTCGATAAAATTGATGGGATCACTTCACTGCTCCTTTACAAATAAGTATTCCCAATATTTTCTCAAACATTTTTTACATGAAACGAGATACTATCTCTTGGGAGCAACCGTGACATAGTAAGTGATGTATAAAGCACTTTATTCAGTATTGAAGATGGAAGATAGAAGTGGCCTAGACAGGTAAAAATGAAGGTACTATCTACCTTTTTGCCTAGAAAATACAAGTTTTTATATGTAGAGAAAACCATCAATACAAAAAGAACGTGACTGCTAAACTCTACAGGGAATGGTCGACTTGATAAGCTATAATAATAAGATACCACCACAATATACTAGTTCATTTTTGTAGTGGTATCTTATTATTATTGTGGTGGTATCTGTTTTAAGTGGCATCCTGAATATCCTATAAAATAAATATTTTTTATATTCTACCTATTCTATTCTACGACAGCAATTATAAAAAAAAACTATGATAGGTTTACGGAGGCCAGGTAATCTTTTTAGACTTCCGTACCCAAAGGGAAAAAACGGGACCCTATTACTAAGGTTCCGCTGTCCGTCCGTCTGTCCGTCTGTCACCAGGCTGTATCTCATGAACCGTGATAGTTAGACAGTTGAAATTTTCGCAGATGATGTATTTCTATGTGCTCTATAACAACAAATACTAAAAACCAAAAAAATATATATTTAAGGGGGCTCCCATACAAAAAACGTGATTTTTTTGCTCGTTTTTATAGATAAGTCTGTCCGAGGCTGTATCTCATGAACCGAGATAGTTAGACAGTTGAAATTTTCACAGATGATGTATTTCGGTTGCTGCTATAACAACAAATACGAAAAAGTAGAATAAATTAAATATTTAAGTGGGCTCTCATAAAATAAATGTGATTTTTTTGCCGTTTTTATGGAGATAATGGTTTTTATAGAGTCCGACTCACACTTGGCCGATTTTATAGGTAATGGTACGGAACCCTTCGTGCGCGAGTCCGACTCGCACTTGTCCGTTCTATTAAAATACAAGAGGATACTCGGGACTTCGTTCCGTGGAAGTTTCGTAAAATGTTTTCTTATTCCTAGCATAGGTAATAAAAGGAACCTTTGAGCAAAATTTTCATATTACTAGATCTCAGAATTTAGGCTCCGCGTTGATGAGTCAGTGCGTCAGGACCTTCAATGATGAATGACCTGACTCACCCACTGACTTATCAACGCGCGGGCCAAACCTACTCGTATGAACCGACCTCTATTAGGTTACTTTAAATTAGTTAGCGAAACTAGGGGATGATTCTATCCATGAAACTGAACAACTTTCCCCAAGGAGCAAAGGTCGAAATGAGAAAAAAATTCGCCTCTTCACACAGCTTGAGCAATCAGCCTTATGAAAAGTCGAAAATTCTTAAGAATAGCATAAGGGTTTCTCGAAGAAAATGGTTCAGTTTCATGGGTAGATTCACCTTCTAAAGTTTGGGGAACTTATACAAAGCTTATACATATGTAGTTTGTATATTTCACCAAAAAGGTATAAAACTAAAGTTACTATAATTTAGCAAGGTATAAAAATACAACCGAAAATCATAATCTGAACCGGATTTGCTTAAGTAAATACGTTTAACCGAAATTACGCACTAAATACGAAATTCGAACCTACGTTGAAAAAAAAGCGAAATCGTCATCTTATCATCATTCATCATACTATATTATAAAACGAAGTCCCCCATTGCCTCTCTCTGTCTGTCTGAATGCGACAAACTCAAACACTACTGAACGGATTTTACACAAACGGACGGAGTCATTCAAGAGGAAGGTATTATGTGTATTATTCATTCCCAAAATTTCCACGAGAACGAAGCCCCGGGCGGGAAGCTAGTAATAAATAACAACCCATTTCGTAATCATCTATAATTACAATCCTCAAGTCCAAGCTTTATTGTAAAAAGTTAAAGTGATACAAATTCTTTGAAAGCTTTTAAGCAGTCTGAGATTTGTATCTGTATCAATTAAGGCTAAGATGGCCGCTGGGAGTGTTGCTAATGAATGCTGATGGCCCTCCGGATGAGATAATTTCAAAGAAATTGACGAGCCAGTAAAGAGGTTAGGTTTCGAGTGGTTTAGCCGGTTAATGGTGCTAGACTGCTAAAAGATTTTCAATTTTCGAAATTTATTTTTATTGATAATCTGATTCTTTAAGGGCGTAGCCTTAAGTCGGAGATATTTGAGATGTTTGAAATGAAGTGGAGATATTTTAGTAGCTCTTTTAGGAATGGAAAAATGTATTCTTGTGTTAGAAAAGTCTTGGAAAAGAGGAATGCTCCTTTACTTTCAGAACTTTTTTAATTTTGAAGTATGAGGCTGTCATGAGCATAGTTAGACGCCCTGAGCCTCGCCGAAATCGAGTTACAAAAAATATTACAAATTTTTAATATTTTTGTAAATCAGCCAAGAGCGTATTGGGCCACGGGCAATGTAGGATTCCGTAGTTGAAAACGTGAATTATATTTATTACTTGATCGACCATTACTTGTTGACTTGACTGGCCAACTTAGTGGTAATAGTTTTCCTTTTAATTTCATTGTATATGTATAAACACGAGTCCTTTCGACTCTTTCAATTAGAAATTCGATATACGTAATCGCCGAATATGTTATTTCAGACAACTCAAAACGTTTAGTTGTTATCTAATCATAATTTCTCCACAGCGGAGGCCTTTCATTTTAAATGGAATTCCCTGCCTGCGTCTGTATTTCCGAGCTCATATAACCCGAATATTTTTAAAGTTCGAGGCATCTTCGGGTAAGCTTGCTGCATCCTCGACCGCATCTTTGCCCTTGTGCTAGATGGTGGTCAAGAGCAAACCCATTAATAACCCTGGACCCGTCGCGTGGGGTCTTTGAAAGCCCGAGGTTTAGATAAACAAGATTTTTGGTATATTAAAACAATTCCATAAGTCCGATTTTTTTTCTACCTTCCTAAATATGATTTATGAAGGCACGGATGACATAACACGTCAGTTTGCGCTCAGCGCTAGTTCACAGCAGACGTGTTTTCATATTTTATGTGATTGTTTTTGTTTGATTTATTTTTTCAATGTTTTGTTGATGACTTAACTGTCATCAACATATATATAACATATATATATATATATATATATATATATTGTATTGTTATATATTTATATATATATATATATATATATTGTACACTAAAGAAGACAAATTTTGGTTCCTTTTGCTCTGAAGTCCTAATATTAATGATTAAACAAAACTGAGTTGATTTCAATTATTTATTTTATTGCACACTCCTCTCTTAATAAATTTAATTTAGAGGCTTTTAAATTTTGGGGTCTTCTGGGACCCCACGCGACGGGTTGCGTTATTTTAATCGCGCGACTGGTCTAGGGTTAATAATAATAAAATAAAAATGTGCTGAGTTTCTGACCCATGTCAGGTTTAAAACTGTCTCTAACAACTAATTCCTTTTTCATAAGCGTAATTTTCGTTTAGCAGGAATTCTGCGCCTAACTAAATTGCCTGTCTGCGGTCAAAACTCCCTTAATTTAAGTTTAATAATAAACGTCAGGTGCAGAACGAATAGAATGAGACTAGTCCCTACGAATTATTCAACTCACATTACCTACAAACTAGTTTTTAACCTCAACCCGAGGCCTGAATAGTTAATTAACCGACTTCAAAAAAGGAGGTTCTATGTTCGACTGTATACATCTTTATTTTTTCTCATGAACGATGCAAAACTAGAATTTCGTTTATTACAAGGTTTTTAATGTACATGTGACTGTGTCTTGTAAAAGGGACCACTTTGAGGATGGTCAATAGGAGCGTTTAACACAGTTTCGGCCTTTTATAATTCGTACGGCATGGCACGGCACTTCAAAATTTGAATTACCATTACCCCATATGTTCTCAGCTTCATTACTTGCGAGGCAATGGTAATTAAATTTTACCGTGCCGTTTTCGAATTATAAAAAGGCCCAACGACTATACTCAAAGTAGTACTTTTACCAGACACTGACTTGACAGACATAAAAGTGCCTTTTATGTTTGTAAATATGTTTGTTCGGGTCAAAACTTGCAACTGAATATAAATGCTGTTACCCTCAACCGATTGAGCTGAAGTTTTGCATACACGTTTAGTTTGGATTACAATGCATGGTTAGCTAAGTGATGTCATTTTAAATTCAATATGGCGAACCGCCCAAGATGGCGGACTAGTTAGTTTATTTTGCAGTTTTTAGCATCAAATACTGAGAATACAGAAAAAAACATTTAAATTAATAATAAACGCTACACACTCATAGGCCCACACTCAGGTTTTCCCTTGTGACGTGTGTCCCTTGGAACATACATAAAGACAAACACGAACACCCATGACCCGAGAACAAACATCTGCTTTTCACACAAATGTTTGCCCCGACTGGGAATCGAACCCAGGATCCGTCGATCAAGAGGCAGCACTACTATTACTCGACCAAAAAGGCCACCTCATTTAACAATCCAATTATTTTAGCCCAATCCAAAATGTGAAAGTAACTCTGTTTATCTCTCTGTTACGTTTTGACCATTTTTTTTTGTGAATATAGTTTAAGGTACAAGGCTGGACATAGGCCACATTGTATCACGAACATTTTGATGATTTTATTTTGAAAGGAGAGCGATATAACCAGCACTCGGGTGAAGCCAGGGGCGGAAGCTATTTCTCTTTTAATTCTTTGGTACCTAATTTTACATTTTAAAAGCTCAATTTTTCATAGCCCACTAAAAGGTTGAAACACAGCACAGTTAACTGCCAAAAGGGAAGAAATAAAACAGATTACTCCATTCTGGGGTACTAAAACCGCCTTCAAATTTGGCCCATAAAGAAGCACTGTGGCTCAGATTCAGCTCGTTTGAATTCAAAGCTGCAAGCTTGTTATTGGACGCAAATTGTACTATGGGTTCTCTTTTGTACAGATGGCTGGATATCTACATCTACACTAACAATATTATAAAGAGGAAAGATTTTTAATTTTTTTATGTAACGAACAAACTTAAAAACTACTGGACCGATTTCAAAAATTGAAAAATTAAAAAAAAAACGTACTAAATTATACCTGATTACAGCACCGACTACAGCACCAGATAAAGGTAGCACACATAGGAATAGTGCCATTTACGTCTCTCAACAGGCCTGGGCCGGCAGTGCGAACTGTGTCGATACACGAAGTTTACGGACTATGAAAGCGTGCGTTCGTAAAAACATGTTCGAAAGTTAGAAAAATGAGATTTATGAAAGGTAACAGCTTAAATCGAAAAATGCGTTAACTACTTATCGAGAGTGTTAAATCACGAACATTTTGATAGCAAATTCAAGTTCCTGTGTGCATTTTACTATCGTTTTTACAGCTTAAAAGACACACAATATTGGGTATTTAGAGGTGACTTTGTGAGCTTTTTCTATCGAACCAAAAGTGCTGAATCATGTTTTCAGCAAACTACTTATCTAGTTTATGTCCTAAATATTACCGTAGTATTTTTTTCTTCTATTTAATGCAGTGCGTCATGCTTATCTACGCATCATAAAATCGTAATTTAGGTGCTGTAGTCGCCTTAACATAGGCTACATAATTTTACCGAATTCCTACGGGAATGAAGTCCCCAGCGGAATGCTAGTTCGAGATATATCGTTTAGATATTTACACTAATATTATAAAGAGGAAAGATTTGTATTTTTGTATGTAACGAATAAACTCAAAAACTATTGGACCGATTTCAAAAATTCTTTCGCCTTTAGAATACTACATTAATCTTGAGTGACATAGGCTACATAATTTTCATTGCTTCCCACGGGAACGAAGTCGCGATCGGAAAGCTAGTATTGAATATAGGGACAGCTTAACAAATACTTAAACGTTGCAATCTACCTGTAACTAAGAACCAGTCAATTATTTTTCCCAAATACGTAAAGTTTTATACTATATACAGCTAGATTTTCAATATGTAGGTAGTTACTTCAGTTTTTGACACAATGTACCATCTGTACCGTGTGTGGGGTGGGGTGCGATTCTCCATTAAAATCTCGTAAAACATATGTACATGGCTGGTTTTTGTGTTTTACTTTATTATTTTAGTGCTTTTTATTGGCAAAATAGAAAGTAGATGCTGGTAAAAACTAGGGAAAGTTGGTGCGAATAGAAAGTAGATGCTGGTAAAAACTAGGGATAGTTAGTGCGAACAACTATTTGCCTTAAAAAATTGAAAATTACTTTTAGAAATTTAATTACAACGATTTGGATATTTTTATGAGGGGATTAATGTACTCAAGTTTTCCTAAATAACATAGAGATAAGCCATACCATGTAGGTATTTATTGGGCCTTTTTATAATTCGAAAACAGCACGGCAAAATTGTATTACCATTGCCTCCTAAGTAATAGTAATACAACTAGAAGCTGAGAACATAGGGGGCAATGGTAATTCCAATTTCGAAGTGCCGTGCCGTGCCGTGCCGTTAGAATTATAAAAAGGCCCACATGTAGGTACCTACTTATAGTAAACTTTAGTAATTTTAAACGGTCCGCTAAGGGTCATATAACTTTATTTTACGATCACATTCCCTGAAACTGGCACGTTTTCCGAAACATTAATTTTAAATGCTATTTAAAACAAAATAACAATGTGGCTCTATCGTATTTTGTAAGAGCTTATTGTCAGCCGCAGAAGTTCTGCAAATAGGTTTTATTAAGTAAGACAGATAAATCTTCGTTTTTGTTTTCAAATTATTTCGCCAAATGAGTACACCACAACGGAATCACGATATACCACATAACAAATTAAATCCTAAGTATTTGGCTAATATAAACACACTCGGAAGTCCTGACACACTCTTTACTAACTCATCAATAACCAGCCCTAATCATTGGATCCAGAAACCTGAAAGTTTCACGGAGGGCACCTTTATGATGCAGGTAGAGAAGGAATGTAGTAACAATTACCACGCGAGCGAAGTCTGTACTTTAGTGCTAAATAAATACATATACTTACACAAATCTCCAAATAAAGTAACAGTAAAGCACACAAAAAAAATTAAAGGACTTCCTTAATCAGCGTGAAAGACAAATAAAATATACATTGGATTGGAAGAAAAAAGAATAACCACTGCGAATGACTCTAAAATTTTTAAAAAATATGACCCCTGAAATTCGATTGCTTATAACTTCTAAACGGCTAAACCAATTTTGATCAAATATATCTAAGAACCATTTCGATTACGTCAGGTTTCAAACCAAAACAAATCGCATCGTAATCGGGCCATTCGTTTAGGCGCTATATGATCCTACAGACACACAGATACACAGACATGCAAATATACAGATACATAATTACGTCAAACTTATAACACCCCTCTCCTTTTGTCGGGGTTAAAAAGAGCTGAAAAAGTACGAGTATCTGATAAAATGCGAGAAATTGAGAAAAGTCGTTCCCATGTTGTACTGGTCACAGAAGAGAGAAATTTAAACAATTCTATGTCAACAAAATTATTACTGCATGTGTATTAAAGTGTACAATAAGATCCCGGAGAAATTTAAGTCTGGTCCTAGTAGTACGATGACAAGAAAGCTAAAATAGTGGCTAATTGATTGTAGTTTTTAAAGAAAGAAAGAAATGCTAGTGTATGTAGCGGAATAGACGAACATAAACTGTGTACCAACTTGTAAACCCATTCTTTACAAATAAATGAACTTAAACTACAAAATCTTAGCAGCGTAAACAAAATGTAAGCCACTTCGCCTAAAAGCAGAGTTGTCCCGATGACTCTCACATTTCACTTATCTACTCATATACTGAATGCACTTTGTCTCTAGTTTTAAAAGCTGTACTCTTGTTGGCAATAATTTCCATTTGTGCCCCCTTTGTGTCTTGTCTTTTAGCAAAGCTTTCAGCGTTAAGTGAGAGTATGTAATCTATTCTTGATAGCGAACTTCAAAAAATAATTGTATACTATACTGTTTAATTGTATAGTCAACAGAACATCACATTACCACAAACTGACAAATTTCCCCAAAAGATAGTAATTATAGTAAACTCTAATGCTTGGAGATAAAATTGAATTTCGATTGAAAAAATTGACAGTTTGGATAGCATGATGTGCTGTTGACCTTGTATATTTTCACTTGTAGACCAAGATCCCAGGGCCGCCAGACCTTACTTATTTTCTCATAAACCAAATGTGTGGAAAATAGTAGTGCTAGTACGTACTAGTAATGTATGAATAACTATCAGGTTCTGAAGGTACTTCCAAAAATTGCTCACTTGTCTTGAAGTCTGGTTGCTATAAAAAGTATTGTTATAGTTCCCTGAACATCATATACAAAAATCACGGCTCAGATTGTAGGTATAATCGCATAATTTACTTGCGAACTGTAAAGCGTCTGGCAGAAATTACAGCCGACGGAGAGTGTGTGGCGGTGTTGAACATTATTTTTTATATTTAATTAATTATATTCTATAAGACATCAGCAGCCAGACTTCAAGACAAGTGAGTAATTTTTGGAAGTACCTTCAGAACCTGATAGCTGAAAATTGGCCGCCGGCCCAGGTTAGCTGGTAATCAAACATTACTAGTACGTACTAGTACTACTATTTCCCACACATTTGGTTTATGAGAAAATAAGTAAGGTCTGGCGGCCCTGGGATCTCCGTCTATTATTTCACTATAGTTAGGTATATTTTTACAACTTTTCTGCGATCGATTTCAATATTAACATCATTTTAATATTGAAATCGATCGCAGAAAAGTATTGTATATGTACTTGTACAGTAAAAGGAAATGTTTTACTGTACAAGTACATATACAATAGTGTGTACGGCAGCACAACAGGTTATGTTGATCTTGAGGTCGCACTTATCTTGCTCGTAATAGCGCCGACTTTCGTAATGCAAATGGGTAACCTGACGTGCTGCTGTCTGTACATATTGGATGACTTTAATTAAAAGTGTGTTAGCAAAATTAAAAGTGTGTATCATCCCACGGAACTGAACAATTTTCCCCAAAAAATATCGGTCAAAATGTAAAAACATTCGTAATAGGCTTCATAGTGCTGCAACTCTGGTAACCTGACGTGCTGTTGTCTGTACATTGTACACTGTACAGGGACCGACAAAAATGTATACTTGATATTTTATTTAAAAGATTTTGACCTTTGCTTTCGTAGTTTATTTTCATACAGTCCAAATAAAAAGCACACATTTTAAATTTACATTCGACCCAAAAGTATTCCGAGGTTTTTATTGGGCTATCCTTCTCTGCGAGAGAGTGTAAAAATATTCCTGAAAGTTGGTCCCATGGAACACAAATTGTAGTGAGTGGACGTGGACACCAGGTTTAATAAAACCCAAGAGTGACATTATCGTTTATTTTTAAATAAGTCTGCTAGCATTCCGCTCGGGACTTCGTTCCCGTGGGAATTCGGGAATATTATGTAACCTATGTTACTCAAGGATAATGTAGAATCCTAATGGTGAAAGAATTTTTGAAATCGGTCTAGTAGTTTTTAAGTTTATTCGTTACATAAAAAAATACAAACACCCAAAAATACAAATCTTTCCTCTTTATAATATTATTTTCTATTCAGCCACCTCGAACAAGATTTGTTCTAGGTGGCTGATCAGAAAAACTGCCAGGCTGAATGCAGGCAACCATATATATTCATGAACGGCACGTCTAGGGTAATCGATCTGCATCAGTTTCATCTTGCCACCTGATCTATACAAGACTAGCTGATGCCCGCAACTTTGTTTGCGTGTTAATTTTTTCTTTTGAACAGATTACACTTTATTGACGGTCCATTGATTTAGTTTAAGATTTAGATTTTTACATACAAAAGTTTTTTCCCGCTAACTCCCGTTCCCGTGGGAATTTTGCAATATCCTGTTGCAACTAAGCTTTAAGTTTACTAAGGCACCTGCATACCAAATTTCAAACGTCTAACTTAAGCGGTTAAGATTTTTCATACAAAAGGATTTTCCCGCTAATTCCCGTTCCCGTGGGAATTTCGGGAATTCCTTTCTTAGTGCACCTGTACGGTACCTAAGCTACGGCCCTTCCAAATTTCAAGTGCCTAGTTTAGCCGTTTAGGCTGTGTGTTGATATGTCAGTCAGTCAGTCAGTTTCTCCTTTTATATATTTAGAAGATGTTAAAAAAAAATACTTCTTCCAGGATATGCGATGGCAAACTACTAAAATCCAGCGCTCCTAAGTAGTATCTATCACTGTATTACATTTCTGAGCTGCCACCTCTTGAGGTAGGGTTTCGTGCAACGAGAGCACGGTCTATTAGATGAAATTTATAAAAAATGTTTCGCCTCTCCACACAACTTGTGCGATCAGCTGTCAAGATTTTTTTTTTTGTGAATTTCATATAGGTTCTTTGGGGAAAGTTGTTAAGTTTGATGGGGAGAATCACCCCCGAAAGTTTCACTAACTAATTTAAAGTCCCCATATATTGGTCCTTCCTTCTTCCTAGCGCTTAGTTCCGTTTCTAATTCGGGGTACGCTTGACCATGATCCAGGATTTTGGCAGGTCCCCATATATTGGTAAATATAATAAAATACTGTTACAAAATAAAGTTTTATTTATCAAGCTTGTGTGCTGTAATGTACACGATACATCCTTAACCTCAAGCCTATAATCCTTGTCGGGGTAGGCAGAGCATTGTCTGGACTTACAAACACTTGACACTACATATTACATACATTTTGGGAATTTTTAGATGAAACAAGAGTTAATTAATGATAAGTTTCTAATCTTTCACCCACGATATGCCCACGATACAGCAATACCCTCGTATTACATTTACTGACTTCTACAGCATGCCTAAGAAGAGTTGGCAGCTGGTATATTTCTAAGTTTTTTTTCGTACATTAAAATAGGTCAGGGTAGATTATTCCTAGATATCTAATTTGAAGTAGTTTCAGCCTATTGGCAATTGGTTCATGCTGGAAACAGTCATGAAGGAGAGCTTTTGGCCAGAGGGCGTGGTGTTCCACCGTTTCCGAGGGAGATTCCCGGTTGTAGACACCCCCGGAAAAACACCCGGGAAATATAGTGTTAATTAGGTTTTAATTTTGTTAAATTATACTTTATACGTATGTTAGTCTGTAGGTATTTATCTAAGGGCCAAGTGTGGGCCTAGTTGCCTGACTAAAAATGATTTTATTTTATTTATTTATAGGTCCATTTCTTGTGTCTATTACAATAACTCTGCGTACTCTGATACGGGATGCATAAAGTTTTTAGGCATTGTTTTGTACCGACACTTTATATAAAAACGCCCCTCTCGTTTTTAGACGCGGCTGTTGGTACGCAAATAACCGTTTTTCGGTTTACTTTAAAAACAATTTGGCATAAAAAAGGGGCAGATCTATTCAAAGTGCCCTTTAGTCGACTTAGTTCACCTGATTTATATTCACCTAAGGTAGTTTGCAACTTTATTTTCGGTTGGCAGTGGCGCTGCTCTCGGGGTGGCCGTCAGCAAGTGTTTGAAAATTAAATAGTTATCAATTTCGCAATCTAAACAGCAGGCCGAGTACCATAGTGACAGCGCCGTGACAACACCGCCGTCCTATGTCAAAATGTCAACATTGACAACGCCATAGGGCGAGCAATCCATTGCGCGGGACCCTCGCGCAATCAAAGTGATGTTTCAGCGTGGGTCGAGCGCGAGTTTGTCGTTATCGTGCTAGAGCTGCAGATATAAAATAGCCTCCATTGTCATTCAACATTGACCCGCCATTGGTTAGATGAATAGACGCCTAGCTGCCCTAGCATAAGCAATGAGACTTTACTCTTATGACAGATCATTGCCAAAAAAAAAACGCTACACACTCAAAGGCCTACACTAAGATTTTCCCTTGTGCCGTGGGTCCCTCGGAACGTACATAAAGACAGATACACCCATGACCCGAGAACAAACATCTGCTTTTTAAACAAATGCTTGCCCCGGCTGGGGATCGAACCCAGGACCTGTCGATCAAGAGGCAGCGCCACTACCACTCGACCAAACCGGCCGTCAAAAGCCAAGAAAAATACATGAGTAGAAGGTTGCATTTCTTTTGTATTCAATTGAGTTGACACATGATCTTGGATTGTTAAAAGGACGTATGTCCAAATCAAAACGCAAGAGAAATTAAAACTTCTCTAAATCAAAATAGGGTCTATTTTCCTTGTGTTGATTTGGAAGTCTATACTCTCATGAGAGAAGTGAGAAGTCTCATTGTGTATGCTAGGGCAGAAGGTACCATTTAGAGTAATAAAGTTTAATTCCGGTGTCTTGAAATATTTCCCGAATCGTCATCTTGATAGACAAAGCTGCATAACACTTCTCTAGTCCGTATATTCATCATCCCAACTTTACTCAGTCTCATGTGCATCATTTCAGCAGCGCCAAGACCTCCGACTTGTACCATCACTACATAGTATAAAACAAAGTCGCTTCCCGCTGTCTGTCTGCCTGTCTGTCTGTCCCTATGTATGCTTAGATCTTAATAACTACGTAACGGATTTTGATGTTTTTTAATAGATAGAGTGATTCAAGAGGAAGGTTTATATGTATAATACATGTATATTAAAGTAGAGAAACACTGTTAATTTTAGAGGTTTCTAATGTGAAGTCGTAAATAAACACATTTTTTTGCGCTTACATTGCAAACGCTGGCTGAACCCTACGAGATAGATCAAAATAATGTGCTATAGTATTGTACACCTTAAAAAGTCTACAAAAAAATACGCGATGGTATATGTATGAATATATATACCAACAATAACCATTTTTTATCCTTTACTTTTTACGAAACATAAGGCTTATTTACGAAGCGATTTTAAGCAATACAGCATTAACCCTTATGTAATTAAGTACCTTAAACATTGTGCATTTAATAAAGATCAATATGGCCCTTTACAACATGTAATTTAAATGAATATTTTCGAAGATATGACAGATATAAATGCAGGGACATAGCGGTTGCGGCGCACAGTGGTTCCAATTTCAATATTCGTGGACATAGATCCCGAAGTCGGAATTTCGATCTGATTTTTTTTTTCTATGATAGAAAACAACATTTAAAACATTTATTTTGTTTTAAAGGTTGTTTTCTATCATAGAAAAAAAAACAGGTCGAAATTCCGACTTCGGGGTCTATGTCCACGAATATTGAAATTGGAACCACTGTGCGGCGGTACCGGCCAGAGATAGATTAGACCTTGGGAAAGACCGTGTGGTGATTGGTTGAGAATGACACCATCCCATCTCTTTCGAGGCGACTAAGGAAACAAAAATGAGATCTGCCTCCTAGTAATCCATCCCAGGCAACGACACTTAATTTTTTTTCTGAATCTGAGGTGTCGTCCTACGGTCTCATGCGGTGTGGTAGGCTCTGTAAAGGGCCGTCTGGTTCGCGACCACCCTCCTACCGAAGTCCGACGCCAAAGCTTGCTGTGTTCCGTCGGTGCGTGGGAGTACCAGTGCCTTTATAGGCATTTTCTGGGTTAACTCGCTCCATCGTCGACCTCATCTTTGACCTTATGGTCAAGATTGAGGTCAAGAGTCAACCCATCTTATAATAAAAAAATAAAGGACATTAGGCTATTTTTTATCTCACAGCTGGGCACGATATAACCTGTAGAACACGCGGGCGAAGCCGCGGGCGGAAAGCTAGTAATTTATAATCACTTAGTCAATACTTTTACGAATCGTGTAAAATTAGACTCGATTATGTCACTTCACTGGCTTCGAAGATGTATGTATTATTCTTTATTGAACATGAGCATAAGGTACACAAGAAACATTATAAGAAAAACAGTACAAAGGCGGACTTATCCCACAAGGGGATTTCTTCCAGTCAACCCATGGAGTGTTTGAGAGGAAGGAGTAGTCGGCAGCATCGAAGATATGAGGTCTTGTGGCGCTGCTGCTGGAATGGCGTCGTCGTCCTGGCAGTGAAACAGCTGGCTGCGGGATAAAATGTAGCTTATGTCCTTTCCCAAGGTCTAATATATCTCTTTACCAAATTACATTCAGTAGTTCAAGCGTGAAAACGTAACAGACAGAGAGAGTTACTTTAACATTTAAAATATTAAAAGGGAAGAAGAGATATTTTAGTAGGGATTGACTAAGTGTTTGTAAATTATGAAGCAAATTGGAGGTCGTGGCGCTTCTGGATCGTATACATACCTCAGTCTCGTAATATATTTTAGTGGAGAGAAGCTCGCGATGTACAAACACACATCCCGCGATATGTAAATGTGCGGTCGGTTTATTTGAACGCTGCATCTCGGCTGCGGGAGATAAGATTACTGCTTCCTAGCTTCAGGAGTTACAGTAGAGTTAGTTTATTTAGGTCTTACTAGCTTTCCGCCCGGGACTCCGTTCCCGTTAGAATTTGGGAAAGTTATGTAGCCTATATGTTAATCCAGGGTGTCAGCTACCTCCATAACTAATTTGATCAAAATTGGTGCAGCCGTTTGAGCGTGAAAGAGTAACAAACATCCATACAAATTTTCGCGTTTATAATATTAGTAAGGATTTAGAGGTTTTATTGCTAATCTGCAGAGGGTGAGTAAGCTTCTGCGCGGAAAGTGAAATATGAAGTGATATCGGAGTGTCGTGAGTCACGACGAGTTCACGTGATTTCACTCCATCGTGACGCGCGAGTTTGTCGGGGCTATTTATTAATCTGTGGTCACGGGCCATGCTAGCTGTGCTGATAATTAAGTGTCCAATAGGTAGATTTTCTCGCTCTAAGAATATAACATTCATAATGTAATTTATATGCAATATCAGGCCCCTAATGCCTGCTAACTAGGAACGTGCATGTGGCAGAAGGCTTTATTAAACGGCTGCGAACCGCGAGGAAGCCGTGTAACGTATAAATTGACCTTAATTCAGCTTTGCGGCGACTGATAGGGGCAAACGGAGTCTTTTGCCAACGAGAACTGTAGAAAGTTGAGGAAAAATTACTTAAGACTTTTTAGTTAAAAAAGCTTTTGCGTCGTCTGCTATATACATACATGACACCGTAACATTGTCAAACCCATAATATCGAAATTGTCTTATTAAGATTACAAACTCTCGGTACTTTGTGAACTGCCTCATTTTTTTCACATTGACGAATTTTTTTATAACATTATGCAACCTAACCTAACCGAACCTAAAAAAGCCTAACCTAAGCTAACATAACCTAAGATTTCATGCAGGCGGCAATTAAAATTCCATAAATATCACAAGGCAAATAGTAACATAGCGGGAGATTACAATTTTACTAGTGAAATTGTAATATTACGGTAATTAAAATTTAACGTATGTACGTATCAGATGCCGGTGTTCTCCAAGTTTTTAAGTATTATTAATAATTATACTGTGGAATTTTTGTATAGAATATTGACAACACTAACCTGTTTGCGTATTTGATTTAAATTGATTTTTTGAAACTTAATGGCGAATAGACTAAGAATATTAGATTTTTAGACAAATGTACCAAATGTGATATAATCAGCTGAATTTTGGTACATTTGACTCGTTGTTAGTATATGATTTCGTTTGCGTCTTGAAATATCGAGGGTACCTATTATGTAAAATTATATGACAATGATAAATTTTAGAATATTTCGTCTAAAAAATGAATTTCAATTTTAGAATAATTACCGGGCATCGCAACTATTGGTTCATTTTCATCACATTATGAAAAAAATTAAAATTAAATTAAATTAAGTGTGATGGGGGCTGTTTTTATTTTATTAAAATTCCTTTGTGAAGTTAATTTTATTCCTGAAAAGGGGCATTGCGTTGCTGAGTGTGTTGTCTAATGGAATTCCTTTCATATAACTTTGGTGCACGTCATCTGCTAGCTTTATAGCTTCGTTGATTACGTTCGTATATATGTTATCAGGATCAGGTGCACGTGTTAAGAGTGACCAAGGCATTTCACAATCATGTGCTTTTCGAGACACCATGTTAACTTTGCTACTGTTTACTTCGTGAAGTCTTCTACAAATAACACATTTTAATTTCTCGACATTGTTTTTGAAAATGAATTGATCCGGCCTCGTTTTGCTTTCTATGATTAGTCTTTCATTTGTTATTAGCCCTTTAGTTTTGTGTTCAAGGTGCTCTTCATATTTTGTGTCGTTGTTCATTAGCTCGTGTAGATACTGTGCTAAGAGCTCCGGCGTGGCGAAATCGTCGATAAGGATAGCTGATTTCTTATTTGGTAGCCAGTCACGTACTGTCGGAGTACCAAAATAGATAGGCACAACCCCCTGTTCAATAGGCCTCCACAACTTTTCTGACACATAATCTGCACAAACTCCACTTTCTATTGCTATTTGAAACTTGTACCTCGCAGTATAATGCATAAACTTACTTCCTCGCGTTACATATACCTGATTAGCTTTATCATCAGCATCAACCTGAAATACTTTTGGCAGTTTTCTATTGTTGATACTTCCTCCAAAAGAGTCTATATTTATGTACTCCATCAGTTTTAGGACATATGCGTCCCTGTCATTAAAAGTAAGAGGGTTACTTTGTAAATACATTATTGGTGCCATTTCTTTCAAGTAGTGGTTCTTCATTGTCGTATTCACATAGTATGTTCTTCTCGTAATAGGTTCTAAAGGTTCTTTTCCTACCAGGATTTGACGTTTGTAACTTAGAAAATACACTAAGGGAAATGGAACGTCACTGTACCTACTGTATGTTGCGGAAAAATTAAAAAGTTCCAAAAACTTGTCACTCATGAACATGGGATTGGCTCTAGGTGCCTCTTCATATATCAGCCCCCAGAGGATATTAGAATTCCTATATCGAGGAAAGCTGATAAACGTGGTGCCATAAATGATATAGGCGTCTATTGCTGTAATATTTTCGCCTCTTATATGAAAATTGCACTCTACAGTCTTACTGCCGGTATCTGGGCAGAAAATAGTTTCTATTGATTCAGGAATATGTGTTAAATTTTCATCTGGTGTGAGATGCCACAGTATATTTGGGACCTTATTAGTACAGTAATTATATGTAATCAATGTATGGTAAAAACAAACTAATACATTTTTAAAACGTATGGCATAATACCTTTGGGTGTGATGTTCAAAACGCACAACTCTCCCCCCCCCCCCCATTTCAGGGACAAATTTCACTAAAAGGGACGCTACACCCCCTGACACCCTGAAATGTGTCTCTTTTATCGGTTTTTCCACATTTTCTCGAAAACTGCTTCACTTATGGAAAAAGTACTACAGGCAAAAATAATTCTCATTAAACGAGCAACAAAAAAGGTCCTGCATGTATTTTTACCGGCTTGATGGTATTCGAGCTACAGCTAGTTCAATTTCGGTAAAATATAATAAAGCCAATAAGTTACGCTGCCTGATCAATTTCTTCATCAATCAGTCTATAACGAATTTTATACGTCCAATTTTTTTGAAAATACGTATCATGATGAAAACTATCGTAAAATATAATTTAAAAAATTAAAAACCTAAGCCACAGTGGGGTCCCCATACGACAAACGTCCAAAATATCGCATTTTTTAATAACTTTTGTTACTGCTCTATTTCAAAAACTAAATATTTCATACTTAGTATGTACACATTAAAAATATATTTTATATTAATTTACAAAAAAATGAAAATAGTCAAGAGCGAGTCGGACTCATGCTAAAGATATTTAAACAGAAACTCGCACTGTTTTTGTGAATAAAACAGTGCCAAAAATTGTTAATTGTTAAATTAATTTAAAGTTTGTTTTAAATATTTATTATGTTTGGAATGTATGCATTATATATTTTTTGAAATAAAACAGTGACAAAAATTGTTAAAAAATGCGATATTTTGGACGTTTGTTGTATGGGGGCCCCACTGTGGTTTAAGTTTTTAAGTTTTTTTATGCTATTTTACTATAGGTACTATCATAATACGTATTTTCTGAAGATTTGGACATGCTGTTTAAAATAGTTTGAAAGATAGAGGGGCTGCGACTGAAACACCAAACGTACGTATCAACTAGCGGACGCACTACAATTCGTTCCCATGGGAACTCCGTGTAATCTCTTTTATGTAAGCTTCCACAATATCTGAAGATCATCTAAGCAAAATTCCAAACTTAGAGCTTCAATAACTTTGATTTTGCAAGGAAATCTTTGTAATAAGGACAATACTGTCGTTAATCTGATGACAAATTTTATTATTTAACTATCTAAAGCTTGAAAACCGTCAGGCCTATCATAATAACATGTATGACATATTTGTTTAAAATTTAATGAGGATCATTTTTGCTTTTGACACTTTTTTGAATTTATTATAGTTTTCGCAAAAAAAATTAAAAAACTGTTAACGGGGACAAACTTCACGGCGAGGGGGGTGTAGCGTCAGGTGGAGTGGAGGGGGAGTTGTGAGTTTTAAACACTTTTTTGAATTTATATAGTTTTCGCAAAAAAAAAAAACTGTTAACGGGGACAAACTTCACGGCGAGGGGGGTGTAGCGTCAGGTGGAGTGGAGGGGGAGTTGTGAGTTTTAAACACCACACCCAAAGGTATCATACCACATAAGTTTCAAAACTTTATAAATTTATTTGTTTGAAAAACACAGAATTACCGAGCTATTATCCGATGAGCTTTTCATAGAAAACCATCGCGCACTTTTATATACCACACAAATACCACTTATTAAGAACACCCAAAAACTGGTGCTCATAATTTGCGAATAACATTTTGCAATACCTACCATTTTATGCAATCAATATGCAATAAACTTGATTTCTTTAGTTTAATGGCAATCAATGATGACAAAACAATAACAAATAATAGTATTGTACATGTCTTATTTTTTCTATGTCTATGACATGTCTACAAAGATTCTGTCAAAGCAATAAAACCCTAATAAAAACCACTATAATTATTTTTCGTAACGGAGAAGCAAAGGTCTTTCAGGCCGTACATCCTCATCTTTCTTGACTTGACTCGACTTCTTGATTCTCTTGATTCCCGAGTCGCAACATTATGTATAGCTGAGTCCAGGACCCTTTGTCTTGGACCCTACAACACATATTCTAGCGATCTAAAGGTAGTTTGTTACTGTTTTTACGTTTCTCTCTAGTGTATATTGTATTACTGTGTGTTCTTGCCTGTTCTATATGTTGTGATGTTCGAAATAATAAATCTATCTTTTTTTCTCTGGTTTTTACAGCTCATTTTTCAACAGGGTGAAATTGAACACATTCGACAAACTTTGAGAGATGAATCTACCCATGATTACGAACAACTTTTTCTATGGGACCAACTTTCATACTAAAAAATAAAAATCAGTTGTTCCATACATTTTGGTTGAATAGGTATTGTACTTTTGTATGGAAGAGCAGATTTTTATTTTTTTGTAGGAAAATTGGCCCCATAGAAAAATTTGTTCATAATCATGCGGGTCACCCCTCAAAGTTTTTCAATTTCACCCTGTTATTAATGTCAATAGACTTCGACCTACGGATCAACTTCATTTCATGCAAGTCTAATTACTATAGGCTATTTTTCCACGCGCACGAAGTCACGGGCGGAAAGCTAGCACGCTATTTAAATTAGTTAGCGAAAATTAAGGATATGAATCAGCTCATGATACTGAACCACTTACCTGCCTCAAGGAACATTTAAAAAATGTTTCGCCTCTTCATACAACTTATGCGATCTGATGATTTGCCTTCGTATAGCAAGTCCAAATTTTTGAATTTCATGTTGGTTCCTCGGAGAACATTTTTCAGTTTTATGGGGAACAGAGCCCCCTAAAGTTTTTAAAATCACCCCATATTTATATATCTTTTAGAAAGAATTTCCATCTAAATGACCCCAAGGCCGATTGCCACAAGAGAAAAAAAAACCTTGCTTCAAATCAAAATCAAACTAATACTTTTTTATTTCCCAAACATTTGATATCGATCGTGGTTGTGACCCCCGCTCCGGATCATACCTGGTTCAGCACATCTCGCTGGCCATCCAACGCGGCAACGCGGCCGGCGTGATGGGTACATTTGAGCCGGGTATGCTCCGAGGCGGGCTTTTCGACTGTTAATTTTTAATTAAGTTAATTTTATTACATTATAATTAAGTTTTGACATTATAATTAAGCTTTGTATGTTCTATGAAAATAAAGTAATCAAGTAATAATTATTAGGAACATTAGGTAGGTACATCAGCAGGCCGAGTATGATAGTGACAGCACCGCGACAACACCGCGGTCCTATGTCAAAATGTCAATATTGACAACGCCATAGGGCGAGCAAGCCTTTGCGCGGGACCCTCGCGCAATCAAAGTGAAGTTTCAGCGTGAGCCGAGCGCGAGTTTGTCGTTATCGTGCTAGAGCTGCTGCTTGGCTCAACATCTCATCTCAACTTTTTTTATTTCTCCTTATCTCCGTCTTTTCCCGTTTATACTATGTCTCGTCATTCGAGCAAAATTGATTATCTGCAGAGGTTGTGTCATTGGAATTTAATTAGCATAGTTTAATTTTGCACCGTCATGCGAGCGAAATAGTCAACGCAAAGCTGGCACTGGCGTTAAACTGGCACTTAATTAAATTTACGGTGCCATAAACTGCAAACATAATTTAATATCGAATTCAGTAATGTAGCTGCAAGGTAAGATTATAACAAGGTTTTTTGGGCGTCCTTCAGTGAATTTAGAACCTAGTGGTTCTAAGCTAGCGAAACTTTATCCAGTGATTTTTAGAAGTAGATTAGATTAGATCGTTTATTCTTTAGGAGTAGTTGCTCCTATGTAGACTGCGTACTAGTTGTACGATGGTTGGGGTCGTGGAGAAATGAAAGAAGCGAGTTCTAGTGACGAACTGATTTACTGTTGGGCTGTAGCCCGTATTTATCACCTTACTTTTTCTATGTCTATGGTATTTATACAGAACGTAGTTACACTTATACCCTCACACATTACTTACTATTTCTGAATACCCTACAATTCCAACATTATAACTTTCATAATTATAATGGTAGTCAAATATGACAAAGAATAATATTTTGTTCTTAGTTAATGTTTTGTAGTAGGTGTAAACATATCTTTATGATTTTACCCAGCTAAACTTAGATTTTTTTACCAGCCCATATACGTCCCCACCAAGGGGCTAGAGCCTCCCTTCAAAACACGAAGGGGATTTAGGCCATAGTCCACCACGCTGGCCCAATGCGGGTTAGTGGACCGCTCGTCTTTCGAAAATGAATTTTCTTGGTGTTTTACTTCACCGTTGAGCAAGTGATAATTAGAAATCCGTACATCAATCGGAAAAGACGAATTTAGTGGTACAGGCCCGCACCAGGGTTTGAACCCGCAACCTTCGGATTACAAGTCTGGCTCATTACCAACTGGGCTATCACCGCTTATAAACTTAGATTAAGTTAGGTTAATTTTAAAGTTTTTAGACGGCTAAAACTAGGTAAAACCGCATTTTGGGTATTAGCCGTAACATATATACATACATATTATACATAGACACCCAAACTCCTCACAAAAACTTGAAAATACGATTTACAATTAGTGTCAGTCGTGAACGAACCTGCAACCATCAGATCAGTACGCAAAGTCACTACCGACCGAGCTATCAGGCCACTCATGGTTTTATTTATGATCTACATTCGCTCTAGATCATAAATAAAACCATGACCATGGAACACCATATTTCAGCAGCTCTAGCACGTTAGCGACAAACTCGCGCTCGGCTCATGCTGAAACTTCACTTTGATTGCGCGAGGGTCCCGCGCAAAGGCTTGCTCGCCCTATGGCGTTGTCAATGTTGACATTTTGACATAGGACCGCGGTGTTGTCGCGGCGCTGTCACTATCGTACTCGGCTTGCAGCAACCCAGTGAGCCCGAACATTTGAGGACCGATTGGTCCAGCGATTAAAAATGCTTACCTCTGAATCTATATAAAATAAATTTATAAATTTATTTTTTTAATAAATTTATTTATAATTTTTTTTTTTACGTTTTCCATTACTCTCCTTCAATGTAAGAACATAACATTGTAATTAGACAAATTAAAGTCACGGTCGGACACTGTCTACCAAGATACAGGTTTTTACCTAGTTTGGTGCGACAGGGAACTATGTTTATGTAAACTGTCTAAAACAATAAAGAGTTTTTATTTTTATTTATTTTATTTTTATTGGGTTACATCCCCGGTTTAGACAAAAATTTTAATAAACAGTAGATGTTTGTTTTAGAGTCTCGGTGTTTATGACTGTTTTTGTATGTGTTTCGAAGGGGTTCCTACTAGGTAAACCTTACTGTCATGTGGGCGTTTGAGTGTTGTGTTTAATATTATTTTCCATTTGTATGAAGGGAGGCTGTGTCCAGTAGTCAGGAGTTAACATTAAATGTTGTGTGTTCTTATAATTGGCAACCATATTTATACATTTAGCTATTCATAAGTTTTAATTGTCAAATGATGAACGCCTCGGACAGTGCTATCGCTGTGGCCAGGTACTGGGCAAATAAAATTTAGTCGCGATGCGCCATCGACTCGAAAGAAGATTGTCAAATATAAAATTGGTTTTGCTGTCAGTACAACTTTAAATAAATAAATTATTATCAAGTCACGCAAACTGAACTTTTTATTCTTTGCAGAGAGTCGTACCCACTTACGCCTCTTCCGAACGAGAGTAACGGCGTGATCACCGAGGGTCCACAGCTCTTACTGGCCACCTGGACCCCTAAAGGGCACGGGCTGATCACGGTGAAAGACTGCGATATTTACTACCGGCCAGCCCCTCGGTCCTCCACGGGGTACCGGGTCACGGACAACGGAGTCCAAGGCACTGTTTATAATGGGATCCCCGACTGGTTATATGAAGGTGAGTGAAATGACTCAGTAATATTATAAACTTCTCGATCCAAGAAAGCAAAAACTATCTACTTGGACGATTTACTACAGTCGTAAACCAAGTCAAGAGTCCATTTGGCGGTTTGAAAACTCTGTCATCAGAGTTAGTCAAATTCGCTTCATACGTAAAATTAATTTTAATGTTCGGTGCGAATGGGACCCACGTCCTCAAAATTTGATCTCCTGGTGCTCTAACGAACTGAACATTGTGCGTTCAAGTCAATTTTTAACCCCCGACGCAAAAAGAGGGGTGTTATAAGTTTGACCGCTATGTGTGTGTGTCTGTGTGTCTGTGTGTCTGTGTGTCTGTGTGTCTGTCTGTGGCACCGTAGCTCTCAAACGGGTGAACCGATTTGGATGCGGTTTTTTTTATTTACAAGCAGGGTTTTTGGCGATGGTTCTTAGATACGTTTTATCAAAATCGGTTCAGCCGTTTCAAGGTCATCAGCTCTTTTGTTAGCTGCGGTAGGGTTCTTAGACTCTTAATGTGTATTTACTTTACTTTTAAACATACATGTGACCTAAAACTTGAAATACTCATGTATGCTTAATAACTATGCAGGGTTATGGAACTCTTGGTCTGATGCTGCAGCCAGGATATCCAGAACACTAGCACACTCTTAAAAAAATAATAGCAGATATGTCGTGTTTGGACTCGTTTTGTTCAGTATTTGATTCTGCATACAATGCAATGGTGGCAACACGGTGAGCTGATGCTGCGGCCAGGATATCCAGAACACTAGCACATCCTTGAAAAAATAATAGCAGATATGTCTTGTTTGGACTCGTTTTGATCAGTATTTGATTCTGCATACAATGCAATGGTGGCAACACCGTGAGCTGATGCTGCGGCCAGGATATCCAGCACACTAGTACACTCTTAATTATTTTGAAAATAAGTTAAAAATTTTGAAATAAAAATTAAATTAAAAATTTAAAAAACCCCCCCGCAAAAAAGTAAAGCGGACATTTAAAAAGTAAAAAATAATACCTTTCGTTGAGCCATCAAATTCATTTCAGAAATACCTATATATATATTTCAATTATCGAAATCGATGGATGGCACGATAGGGTTTGCTCATTAAAATGGCGCTATAATGTCGCGTCGGGGTACCGCTTTAGTGAATCAGACCCTTCATTTGATTGACTATTCACTGATTCACTAAAGCGGTACCCCGACGCGACATTATAGCGCCATTTTAATGAGCAAACCCTATCGTGCCATCCATCGATTTCGATAATTAAAATATATATATAGGTATTTCTGAAATGAATTTGATGGCTTAACGAAAGGTATTATTTTTTACTTTTTAAATGTCCGCTTTACTTTTTTGCGGGGGGGGTTTTTTAAATTTTTATTAACTTCTCAAGTTGTATGAAGGCGATATTTTTTTCATGTTTCGAACGACGAGGATGTTCGTTGGAGAAAGTTGTTTAGTTTCATGGGTTGATTCTCATCCTTTATTTTCGCTAACTTAAAGTCACCCATTGGGCCTTTTTTATAATTGGAAAGATAAGGCACGGCAAAGTTTGAATTAAGTACCATTTTCCTCTATGTTCCCAGTTTCTAGTATCACTTGTAGTATACAATGGTAAAAATTTTGCCGTGACTTTTTCAAATTGAGAAAAAGTTTAATCAGGTTGACAAAAGCAACCTTTTGTCGCTACAATAAGAGCTAACCCCTTAAACCCGTTAAGCTTTTAACTGTGCCTACCTGGCATTACAATTCAAATAAGTATTCATTGCCTAAAAGCTTACAGCCGTAAATAAATACAATGAAAACTTATTACTTAAATTCTAAAGCCTCCAATTAAAGTTGTAATCACAATAAAGTTTATCTTATAATGCCCGGCCGCCAACTTTGTAAATAAAGCAATATAATAACGGCCAGTCTCGAGCACTACAACTGTGAACAAGACATTTTAATTTTCCAGCTGGGGAGGCCATTTTATTCAGTTAAAGAATATTCAGAGCACATACAGAGATTACACAGTGCAGACACTTCAGAGTATCATAATAATAAAATGTATGTCTTTTAGGCCTAAATACAAGGTATTTAGCTTAAATGCAAAAACGTAGGATAGGTGGAAGTTTTACAGTCTTAATCTGGACATTAAATAAAATTGAAAATAAAATTATTTGTCAAAATGAACAAATTTCAAAAAGAATAAATATCAAATTCGGTTAGTCATGCGATTAACATAATAATATTATTAAATGAATGTCAAAAGGAATGTTAAAAATAAATAAAATAAATATAAATACAAATAGTATCAAGAGAGTAGACTGCAGCACATCATGCTGTCATGTTTAATGCAAAACCACTCCACAAATACAGGGTCTTAGGGATAGCTTAGCAAATACTGAAATTGTGAAATCCACCCATCTATACTAATATTATAAAGAGGAAAGATTTGTATTTTTGTATGTAACGAATAAACTTGAAAACTTCACCGTTAGGATGCTAAATTATCCCTGAGTAACATAGGCTACATAATTTTCCCGAATTCCCACGGGAACGAAGTCCCGCGCGAGAAGCTAGCAACTAATGAAATCGGTTACAAGTATCTGTATTCCCCGGAAACATTAAGTTAAAAACGTTATCCTTAATTACCTGCTTTGGCGCTACGAAATGTACCTCAGAATGCAACCTTTTTTATGTTAAATTCATTCTCACTGTCAAATATGTGTACTTTAAAGAGGTTTTTATCTTAACGACCTCCTCCCGTGGTTCATGGGCGCGCCCGGGACGCCTGCCAGATTCTAGCCACTAGGGCGGAAAATATCACTTTTTCAAAGCAATCCTGGAAGAGTAATTATCTCATGAGGTACTAAGGTTGAAGATTGCCGCCCTTTTTATTTTAGATTTAGAAACTGTAACGACTGAAGTAGCTCAATTTTTAAAGTCACTTTAATTGTAACTTTCAAAGATTGAGCGAGTACTGGTCTAGTAAAATTTGAAATTCAGCTATATACCGACTCGATAAGAAGAAAACTTTAATTTGTGGTCTGAATATCAAAAATTATCTCTAAATGTTTCCAAATGGAGGCGGGCATTACCATCTACCAACAAATATTATCTATATTAATATTATAAAGAGGAAAGACTTCATTGTTTGTTTGTTTGCATTGATTTGAAAAATTATTTTATCATTAGAATGCTGTATTACCCCTTCCCTGGGTAACATAGGTTATATAATTTGCCCGAGTTCCCATGGAAACGAAGTCCCGGGCGGTATGCTAGTTGTAACAATAATTCACCTAAAGAGATTTAACACCGTAATTATTGTTAT
Organism: Aproaerema taeniolella; assembly: GCA_949987775.1. Classification (NCBI taxonomy): domain Eukaryota; kingdom Metazoa; phylum Arthropoda; class Insecta; order Lepidoptera; family Gelechiidae; genus Aproaerema; species Aproaerema taeniolella. Next base: position 8,639,960 of record OX465264.1, read on the forward strand.
TGACATGGCTGATGGAAAATTAAATTATATATATATTTTTTAATAAATTTCACACAGTCAAAGGCCCGTACCAAGGAATACCCTTGTGTCATGGGACCCTTGGAACATTCACAAAAACAAACACAAACAACCATGGCACGAAAACAAACATCTGCTTTTCACACAAACCGGGAATCGACCCAGGGCTCCTCGGTCAAGAGACAGCGCCACAACCACTCCATCAAACCGACTGTCAAATTGTAGTCTCGATTTTTTTTAAATTTAACAAAAATAGCCCCTGGATTAACATAAATCCAAAAATAATTAAGTTGTCGTGTAAAAAACAAAATGGAAATGAAAACGAAAAAGAAAACGCCTTCGTTGTCATAATTCATTATTTTTTCGTTTACGCCTCCGTTTTTCTGTGTCCCATAACATTCATTATAGCATCACTGTGGCTTGTCACATAGACCACAGACTGCTTAATCCAGATAGTCAAAAAGTCAATAATGACTTTATTTCATAAAACATTTACTAAACACTGCTTATAACATGCGCAAACACTGTTTTTCATAGATTTTTCATAGATTACTACGCAATGTTTAAGTATTATTAGTAAGGCAGTTAGGACGATATAACTTAGAATAGGTTAAAGTAGTGAATTACATTAGTATTTTTAATTTCGCAAAGGTGCAGTCTTCCTCAGAGGAAAATAGGAAAAAAACTCCGAGGATTGCTCTTTTTAACTCAACCATACAAATTTTCTTATTTTCTCATTTTAATTGATTTAATATCTGAATAACTCTGAAGCTGAGCAACATAAAATTTTAATTAATAATTCAAAAAATTCGCCTCTCCATCAAGTGCGATCAGCTGATTCTCTTTTGTATGGAAAGACAAAAAATCTTTTAGAGAATTTCATGTAGGTTCAAATGTAGGTTCCTTAGGGAAAGTTGTTCAGTTTCATGGGGAGAATCACCCCCTAAAATTTCGCTAACTAATTTGAAGTCACCCCATATCATTGCCCTATAAAATAAGTGACACCTTAATCGTGTCCACACTATTTCATCTGTGTCATTAAGCCAGCCGTGTTTGTCATCCCGATATTGAAAAACTCGATCGATAAATATCATATTTCAGATGTTGATTGAAACTGAAACGTGTCTCGGTCGGCGGAAATATTGGCCAAAGTGTTTACAGTCTGAAAATTATTTTAATATAGCACAATGCTTATCCGATTTGGTAGGATTTTACTCATCGTATTACCCTACCGAATTAAATTAATCATATGCAATAGTATATACTGATGCAACACAACGCTAAGCAAAACAACAAATAAGCAAAGTGCTTTAATAAACATCATAAAAAATAAGCATATGGTGGTAAGTATGAAGTGGTTCTAGAATCACGGAAGCTCTGCCTACCCCGAGAGGGATTATGGGCATTAGCGTGTACGTAATAAAAATTAAGAATTTGGAAAATTTATAATTTTGACAAATGAGATTTGGTATTACATAGAAATTGACAAATATATATCCTGGAATAAATAGAAATGGGAACGGGTCGCCGGGAGGCAAAATTCAAACTCGCATTTCAGAGTTTGCCGAAACGTAAACTGAATTTATTTGAATTTACTAGCAAAAAAACATGTTCAAATACCCATTTAAATAATAAAACGTTTGAAATGGAGTGACTTTCCCTTCGTTCACCCTCGAAGCCTTTCCGGCTCAGCGGGCCGGGAGAAATGGGCAGACAGACGAGAGAAAACGATGAAAAACTTGTTATTCAAATATTGGCATTGGCGCTTGTTTAAAAGAGCCTTTTTTTTCATAGGTTACTTTTGTTGAGATCAATGTGTGATGTGAGGATATTTTTATTGCACAAAACAAACGTTAAGGAAAAATAAACAGAAATGACTATAAAATCAAAAATTTGTATTACCCCCGACTAAGAACCATCTCGTCAGCTTTCAAACTAACAAAAACGCATCAAAATCGCTCCATTTGTTTAGGAGCTGTGATGCCGCAGAAAGACACACAGATACACAGACATACAGATTCACAGACACATAGATACACAGACACATAGATACACACGTTAAACTTATTTGTATTTAATAATACTAGTCCGTAGATCGCTTAATTTTTAACCCCCTCTTTTTTGTCGGAGGTTAAAATTAATTGATCTACGATTATTGTTTAATACAATTTTAACACTTACATAAGGCGTAATTACTCCCTTACCTACCAATAGGTACTTATTTTTAAGCTTGTTAGGTAACAATGCGAAACAAGTTACTATCTAAATTTAAAAAGTTCTTCGTTAAAATAGTCTTGTAGTAACAGATAATTAACGCAACTACATTTCCTGTTCTTCAAAATAATTATCAGAGCAAAATTCAAAATAAGATTTCCGAAGAAGGAAAATTCTTTAGTCGTGTTTCGTCGCTCCATCAAATTACGCGAGTTTTTGAGAGGAATTCTTTTAGTTCATTAGCTAATGAGAGATATAAATAAATTTTCTTTTAAATTACCTGCAATTTTTTTGTCGACGTTGTGTGCTTAGCAATTTCTCTTTGGCATATATGCCACATTTATTTTTTTATGATTTCTTCCTTACTATGTAAAGGGCTTTAGGTAAATCTCTTTCAACCACTCGGGTAGTTAATCAGTCCATGAAACTGAACAAGTTTACCCCATAATAGGTCAAAGAACGAAAAAAAAAATTGAGTTTCCATACAAACTTCATCAGCATTATAGCGCATTTTGTATGGGAGATCAAAATTTTTTTTTCGTATTTTGACCTATGTTCCTTGGGAACGTTGTTCAGTTTCATGAACTACCCGAGAGGTTGAAAGAGATTTGCCAAAAGCCCTGTATTTGGGTGAGTAAGGATCCTTCACATTCCTTAGTTTCAGTTGTAGAATAGTTCATTAAAGTTAAGGCTTCTGCAAATGTAATGCCGTCCTTGTTAAGCAAACATTAAGACGGAAAGTAACAGTATGATATTTAAAGTAGCATTAACTTTAATTGATGTTTCTGAAACTGAATGTATGTGTTTAATCGATTTTTTTCCTTTTTTTTAATATTTTTAAAACGCTTTAAAAAAAATGTTCGGTCTTAAACCCACGACCCCAGGTACTCTAACCAATCGGTTAGATGTTTTTAGGGTTCCGTACCCACAGGGAAAAAACGGGACCCTATTACTAAGGCTCCGCTGTCCGTCTGTCCGTCCGTCCGTCCGTCACCAGGCTGTATCTCAAGAACCGTGATAGTTAGACAGTTGAAATTTTCACAGATAATGTATTTCGGTTGCTGCTATAACCAAAAATACTAAAAAGTTGAATAAATTAAATATTTAAGGGGGCTCCCATACAACAAACGTGATTTTTTTGCCGCTTCTAGAGATAATGGTTTTTATAGAGTCCGACTCGCACTTGGCCGGTTTTATAGGTAACTAGCTTTCTACCTGCGGCTTCGCCCGCGTGGACTACAGGTTATATTGTGCCAGCTATGAGATAAAATGAATCCTGTGTCCTTTCCCAAGGTCTAATCTATCTCTGTACCAAAATTCATCAAAATTTAATGGTACGGAACCCTTCGTGCGCGAGGCCGACTCGCACTTGGCCGGTTTTATTTCTGTTCGTGAGACATTTACCCGGCAGTCGTTAACCGATAAAAAATAAAAGGGGAGTTAAAAACACACGAATAAGTAAGAACCGGCATCAATTAATCAAAGGATGTACCTTCTACAAGGTTGTACCTTCTACAAGGTTCCAAAGAAAAAGTAGTAATGGATCGATACTAAGGCACACAGTTGCTTATCAATTAATTCGATATAGCCGCCACTAATGGAAGACTCAAAGAACTCTCTAGAAAGTGTTTAGAATTCCGTGACTTGAAGAAACAACTCATAGCCAGAAATGAGACTAACATTTTTGAATAATAACGTAGGCGTACTACGTAGAGTAGCGTAGCTCTTAGGGAGCTGGTATCGTCCGATGGAGACCAGAAAAAGGCAGAGTATCACTTTTATGGCATTTATTGATGTGTAAAGAAACCAGAAGGCCGAGTACGATAGTGACAGCGCCGCGACAACACCGCGGTCCTATGTCAAAATGTCAACATCAACAACGCCATAGGGCGAACAAGCCTTTGCGCGGTACCCTCGCGCAATCAAAGTGAACTTTCAGCGTGAGCCGAGCGCGAGTTTGTCGTTATCGTGCTAGAGCTGCTGACTCCACAAATTAATAATAGAAATGTGTCTACGACACCTGACTCGCGCGGCCGAAGTCACGGGAGTACAAATTAATAATAGTAATGTCACGAGAGGTAATGCGTTACATACGTATTTTCGCGCCAAAAGCTTCGAGTGATTTTGATTACAGAATCTTTAGCAAAAGACATTCTTAATAGACGATTTACGTAGAATAGAATAGAATAGAAAAAATCTTTATTTTAAAGGACATTCAGGATGCCACTTAAAACAAGTCAAGATTACATGAAATACATACTTACACAAACATTTAAGGATTTAAATACATACATACTCATTCGTTCTATTGACCCTACTGACTCTACGCCTATTCGCAAAGGTGCAATCTGCCCCAGAGAAGAACAGGCAAGAAACTCTGAGGGTGCTCTTTTTAATCGCATTACAAATTTTCTTATTTTCTAATTTTAACTAATTCTGAAATAACTCTAGAGCTGAGCAGTTCATTCCCTGTTCCCATGGCTGCTTGTCAGTTAGGTAATCAGAAATTTTGTAAGGGGTAAGGGAAGGGATACTTTTTGCAAAGTTTTTGTTTAATTACTGTCTTAAATTTGTCTAAAGGTAAATTTTGAATGCACATGGGAATCTGATTATAGAAACGTATACATTGACCCATAAGAGTTCGTAACCTTGTGGAGACGACTATCTAGTACATCCAGTTTATGCCTGGTCCTAGTATTTACATTGTGCCTATCGCTATTTTTTAACCCCCGACGCAAAAAGAGGGGTGTTATAAGTTTAACCGCTATGTGTGTGTGTATGTGTGTGTGTGTGTGTGTGTGTCTGTGTGTCTGTCTGTGGCACCGTAGCTCACAAACGGGTGAACCGATTTGGATGCGTTTTTTTTTATTTACAAGCAGGTTTTTTGGCGATGGTTCTTAGATACGTTTTATCAAAATCGGTTCAGCCGTTTCAAGGTCATCAGCTCTTTTGTTAGCTGCGGTAGGGTTCTTAGACTCTTAATGTGTATTTACTTTACTTTCAAACATACATGTGACCTAAAACTTGAAACACTCATGTATGCTTAATAACTATGCAGGATTATGGAACTCTTGGTCTGATGCTGCAGCCAGGATATCCAGAACACTAGCACACTCTTAAAAAAATAATAGCAGATATGTCGTGTTTTGACTCGTTTTGTTCAGTATTTGATTCTGCATACAATGCAATGGTGGCAACACGGTGAGCTGATGCTGCGGCCAGGATATCCAGAACACTAGCACATCCTTGAAATAAGTTAAAAATTTTGAAATAAAAATTAAATTAAAAATTTAAACCCCCCCCCCCCCCCCGCAAAAAAGTAAAGCGGACATTTAAAAAGTAAAAAATAATACCTTTCGTTGAGCCATCAAATTCATTTCAGAAATACCTATATATATTTTAATTATCGAAATCGATGGATGGCACGATAGGGTTTGCTCATTAAAATGGCGCTATAATGTCGCGTCGGGGTACCGCTTTAGTGAATCAGACCCAATCAGATGAAGGGTCAATCAAATGAAGGGTCTGATTCACTAAAGCGGTTAATGAGCAAACCCTATCGTGCCATCCATCGATTTCGATAATTAAAATATATATAGGTATTTCTGAAATGAATTTGATGGCTCAACGAATGGTATTATTTTTTACTTTTTAAATGTCCGCTTTACTTTTTTGCGGGGGGGGGGGGGTTTAAATTTTTATCTTAAACAAATGTTCATTTTTCTTCACATATAAAAGATTGTCACATATATATTGGGATGCACAAGTCAGAATATCTATTTCTTTGAATATTTGTCTAAGAGACATTCTAGGTCTCATTTGATAAATCGCGCGAACAGCCCTTTTGTGCAGAACAAAGATCTTATTCATATCCGCAGCTTGACTCCACAGTAAAATGCCATATGACATTAGGCTGTGGAAGTAACTAAAATATACGGTTCTCGCGGTTTCAACGTCAGATAGTTGACGGATTTTTTTAACTGCGTAGGCTGCTGAACTGAGCCTGCTCGCTAACCCATCAATATGAGGAACCCATTGAAGTTTTGCATCAAGAGTTATTCCTAAGAATACAGTAGATTCCACAACGTCCAGTATTTCATTCTTAACCTGTACATTGGTATTAACCTGTTTAACATCGGGCAAGGTTAACTTAACACATTTAGTTTTTTTCTCGATCAAAAGAAGGTTATTTACAGTAAACCATTAAACTACCTTAGAGATCGCAGTATTCAAATCGTCATAATCAGAGTCATACCTCTTCACTTTAAATATAAGTCATCTGCAAATAATACGATCTCATGGGCGTCTTTAACAAGAGAAGGTAAGTCATTAATGTAAACGAGAAACAAGAATGGTCTTAATATTGAACCCTGTAGGACGCCCATACAGACTGTGGACCCAGGTGACTTAGTGCCGTTAACCTCAACCTTCTGGATCTTATTCCTCAGGTAAGATTCCAGAAGCTTAAGTGCGTCTCCTCTTATGCCATAATGATATAATTTTCTGATCAGAGTTTCATAATGAACACAATCGAAAGCCTTGGACAAATCACAGAAGACTCCAAGAGCATCCTGCGAGTCCTCCCAGGCCGCAAAAATATGACGAATGAGCTCAACACCAGCATCGGTTGTAGAGCGACCCCGTGTGAATCCAAATTGATTTATATTCATAAGGTTATTAGCGTAGAAATGAGTGGTTATTTGATTGAGGATAATTTTTTCAAATATCTTGCTAAGGGCTGGTAGTATTTAAATTGGTCTAAAGTTGTTGGGGTCTGATGTACTACCAGCTTTAAATAGAGGAATTACTTTACTATGTTTCATCAAATCAGGAAACACACCATCATCAACACAATTATTAAAAATAAACGCTAGGTGTGGAGCAATACAATCTATTATGGAGTTTATCACCTTTACTGAAAGACTATCAAGGTCCGCAGTCTTTTATATATTCAACATCTTAAAAGTTTTAAGAATGTCGACCATTCTAACATGTGAAAAACTAAAAGGAACCTTGCTTTCGTCTATATTCTGTTTGAGCAATGATTCAGCGAGAGCGGGAGATGAGTCTAGTGACTAAGTAGTAGAGACGGGAATGTCAGTAAAAAATCTTTCAAACTCTGCAGCAACAGCAACATCAGAAGTTAAAATTTTGTCATTTATAATGACCTTAAAATCAAAGTTGTGAGACTTAACCCTTCCCGTCTCATTATTACTAATTTTCCAGGAAGTCTTAATGATATTATTACTATTTTTAATTTTATTTCTAACAAACATAGCTTTTGCTGCTTTACATACACTCTTAAAAGTTTAATAATAAGCTCTAACATACTCAACAAACGTTTCAGAATGATTATATGCTTTCTCACCATAGGAGGAGAACTTCCACAGGAGTAAGATTACAGTTTCAAACATGAGTCATAAGCTGAAATATTTTATAGAGGTTTCTTTTACGATGTACTAAGGAACTTTGTCGAGTGATAGTGACGCTACCTCTTGTTCGATGGGTCCTAGATTTGATTCCCAGTCGGGGCAAAATATTTGTGCAAAAAGCTTATGTTTGTTCTTGGGTCATGGGTGTTCGTGTTCGTGACTGTCTTTGTGTAGACCGTGAAAATATATTCACGTTACTTGTAACCCATTTTTCATTTTTTTAAATGTAGATTATTAGCTTGAGCATCGCTAGATTTTTAAATCGCGTAAAATGCTTATCTTCTCAAACATAGCTCACTATCATCTCAAATAGTTTTAGGCAAGGAAAAATATTTGGCGCGAATAGGACTTTTGAACCCACGACCCGAGGATTAGACCTCCTGGTGCTCTAACCAACTGAGCTATTGTGTCTTCAAGTCAAGCGGCAAAATTTCTCATTCCCTTACTAAACAGATTACGTCGTGCGTGTAGGTTAGCGCCATCTTTGTCTCGTATTAAGAACTACAGACCCATACGACTTATTCGAAGTAGATTATGGCAAGGGTGAAACCTGTTTAGTACTTTTGAAAAAAAAATATCTGAATATTCCTCACGCCCAGTCGGTCATGAGCCAGACTTGTGATCGGAAGGTCGCGGGTTAAAATTCTGGTGCGGGCCTGTACCTACCACTAAATTCGTCTTTTCGGATTTATGTACGGATTTCTAATTATGCTTAACGGTGAAGGAAAACATCGTAATGAAACCCGCCTGTCTAAGAAAATTCATTTTCGAAAGACGAGCGGTCCACCAACCCGCATTGAGCCAGCGTGGTGGACTATGGCCTAAAACCCCTTTGTGTTTCGAAGGGAGGCCCGTGCTATTCGGTGGGGACGTATATGGGCCGATGACGATCCCTCACGTGGATAAGAGTTTTAAAAATACTAAATTAAAAATCCCAAATAGTGTAAAAAAGGTTCAATTTTATTATCTACAGCACTTTATAAGGCTATAAAACAAATCCACACGCGCTCGGTTCAGTTAACAGATTCCCTTGTACGTGTACATCCATCAGGGTGAGATACCGGCCGCTCGCCTCGTGAAAAATTATCATTTAAATAGCCCATAGAAACGAGAATTAAATTGCCTATTATATGGAAGCTCCTTAGACAATGTATGGGGTAAGTGAATCGTAATGGGCGAGTAGGAACCGTAACCTATAATTTAGGTAATTTAAAGCCTTAATATTGCAATAATTTACTGAAATGAATAAAATACTATAGCGGACAGGGTGAGTTGACTACGCAATCTTCCGAATGTTACAATAAATTCGGACACAAAATAATCGATCATAGCTTTCGACCTGGGACTTCTTTCCTGTGGGCATTCGGAAAAATAATGTAGCCTACAGCAAGCAGTGATAGTAATGTTGGTAACGTTGGTTGGTTGGTAACGTGATAGTACCAGTTGGTAACGAGCAAAACTTGTTACCGGAAGGTTACGGGTTCAAATCCTGGTGCGGGCCTGTACCACTAAAATAGTTTTTTCGGATTTGTGTACGGATTTTTAATTAATTATCACTTGCTCAGCGGTGAGGGAAAACATCGTGATGAACATGTCTAAGAAAATTCGTTTTTGAAAAGCGTGCGGTCCACCAACCCGCATTGGGCCAGCTGCGGCCTTCTCTATCTTAGCCATGCCATGTAACACCAAGATTTCTGTTTTAAAAACCGCGAGAAAACCGGTTTCACCAAACCGAACCGAACTAATGAAAATAACCACAAGAATCTAACCGATCTAGCAATAATCACTTCGAGAACCTTACAGAACTAGCGAAAAAACCCGCAAAAATCTTAAACAAAATCTTAAACAATATGTTAGCTATGCTCACTTATACGAGAAAATAATATATTGCAATATTTATGAGGCCGTGCTGGACCCGAAAAAACTGAATCCCCATAAGGTTTCCCAAAGGTTCTCTTAAGATGATGTTCGCGGACCTTTCTTTAATTTAATGGTGTCATAAACCATTTTATATCCCCTCCTTAAAAGAGATAGAGCCGTTTTATTTATATATCTCGAAAAGGTCTTGTCGAAAAAGTTATAATTTTTACGGATGAAATAAAACACTAGATTTTACAACAAGTGCACAAAACGAGTCTTCGGCTCGGGCTGCTATAAGTCTCGGATAAAAATGGTTTTGTGGACGAGTTATAAACTCTGCTTTTCACTTCGATTGCGAGGAAATAATAAAATAACATATAATAACAAATTTTATCTTTAAACTTCTGATTATTTTGGCTGTATGGAGTTTTCTATGCCTTACTATAGACCCATTTATGAGTAGATCACTTTGTGCACTGGAGCACAAAATGCGATTTTGTGCAGCCTATAGTAGATTGTTTTGTGCTCTAGAACACAAAAATCGATTTTGTGCAGCCTACGATTTTGTGCAGCCTATAGTAGATCGTTTTGTGCTCTAGAACACAAAAATCGATTTTGTGCAGCCTATAAGCTGCACAAACAAGCACTTTCCGAGCATGAGTAGTGAAAACTAGCTTTGCTATTACATTCATCTAAGAAATCTTTTTCCATTAAAAAGAAGAGTTTAATTCTGGTTTTCTGTTTGTTTATCACAATCTAGTCCAGATGCGGTCGACCTATTAAACAAGTGACTCTTTAATCGCCGACTCTTTTAATTTTACGTAATCATTTCAAACAAAAATATCAAGCTAGATCATCCAAAGTATAGCGTTTCTAAAAATTCACCTCTAAAATTTAATTAGGGGTACCTAATTTACAAAATACCATTACATTTTTTTCAACAACTATTTTTTTTTCCTTTTTTTTCCCCTTACATCAATGATACATAATGTAAGGAAAATATGGGCAGTGATTAAAAAGACATACCTACTGTATGAATAGGAAATACTATATTACCTACTTACTTCGTAGTAATGTTCAAAAATTTGCGAAGATATCGCAATATGAGAATATTGAAGCACTGACATTTATGCTCTAAATGCAGATGCTCTGAAATTGCAGCGGTGTCAATGACCGCAGATATCTAGGTGACCAGCTGTGGGGTATTATTATTAGTTGAGACATTTATACAGGAGGTTCAGATAAATAAATGCCTGAGCGGCTGTTCCACTTACCACTGGCGACTCAATGGTGGTAGAATGACAAATTGTTTGTTCTCGGGTCATGGGTGTGCGAGTCTGTCTTTATGTATATTCCAAGGCACCCACGATACAAGGGAAAACCTTAGTGTGGGCCTTTGAGTGTGTAATTTTTATTTATTTTTTATTTAATGGTGACAGTTTTATCCGTTCAGATGGCAAAATTTTGAACTATCTGACCTCATACACTGACAACCACCATACCTGAGGGCGCCACCGCCAACTAAATGTTAAATTGCTAGGTAGTTTACAATTTAACGTTCGGTTTGCCGGTGGCGCGGCTGGTCGGAGTCAGTGAGTTTTAACCGTGTGGTGATCGGTTGAGAATAACACCACCCCATCTCTTTCCGTGGGTGTCGTAAGAGGCGACTAAGGAAACACAAATGAGACCTGCCTCCTAGTAATCCATCCCAGGCAACGACACTTCATTTTTTTCTGAATCTGAGGTGTCGTCCTATGGTCTCATGCGGTATGGTAGGCTCTGTAAAGGGCCGTCTGGTTCGCGACCACCCACCTACCGAAGTCCGACGCCAAACAGCTTGCTGTGTTCCGTCGGTGCGTGGGAGTACCAGTGCCTTTATAGGCATTTTCTGGGTTAACTCGCTCCATCGTCGACCTCATCTTTGACCTTATGGTCAAGATTGAGGTCAAAAGTTAACTCATCTTTGCCTGGGATGGATTACTGGAGGCAGGTCTCATATGTGTTTCCTTAGTCGCCTCTTACGACACCCACGGAAAGAGATGGGGTGGTGTTATTCTCAACCGATCACCACACGGTTACAATCTAGCTCAGGAGCAAAAATGTATTTTAAAAAGTCTCAAGTAAAAAATATCTTTAAAGACTCGAACTTTAAACAGATTTTTTACTATTAAGAGATTCGGTGTTAACTTGAAGCTCTGCCTGCTACGATAGAGTATATTGGGTGATTTTAAACTAACGAAAATTAAGAATGTGAATCAGCCCACGAAACTGAACAACTTTTCTCATGGAACATAGGTTAAAAAAAAATTCGCTTCTCCTTAGAACTTGTACAATCAGCAGCTCGAGCACGATGGTGATAGCGCGCGTAATGCACCGCGGTCCCATGTCAAAATGTCGACATTGACAACGCCAGAGGGCGAGCAAGCCTTTGCGCGGGGCCCTCGCGCAATCAAAGTAAAGTTTCAGCGTCAGCCGAATGGCGCGCCGCGCGAGTTTGTCACCATCGTGCTCAAGCTGCAACTAATTTACCTTTGTATGGGAAATCGATTTTTTTTTTTAGTATTTCCTATACATTCTTAGGGGAAAGTTCAAAATTTTAGGAGGATCACCTCCTAAAGTTTCATCGACAGACAAGAAACATGGGTGGATACTGAACAGATTGTATGAAAGGATAAGGCTATGTCAATTATAATCTTGATTTATTACGATCAAAAAATGCTTTGATTTTAAAAGATTATCGATCTTTCACAAAATCGGGTGTTGTGTGAACTGGGGGACTCATGAACTGACCCATTAAAATCGGGTGTTGTGTGAACTGGGGGACTCATGAACTGACCCATTAAAATCGGCCTCAAACTACATTTAAATATGTTCTTTACGATCTCTGTAACAATATAATAGTATTAAAGATTGCCGATACACTAATACATGGAACAATAAACCTGGTTATTATTAATGTATCCTTTGTTTATATATAGAGTGTTTGTATTTTGATAATAAAGGCAATAAAATGACAATATTTTTTTAGGTATTGCTAATGCGATATTCTTTCGTCTCATGGAAGAGGAAAAATTGCATTTATATACCTACACAAGGCAGCACATCAGGCTATACATGTTGACCTAGACGTCGCCCTTATCACGCTCGTAATAGCGCCGGTTTTCGTAGTATCAATGGGTAACTTGACGTGCTGCTGTCTGTACCTATGTACTTACATTAAATTATCGACTGATGATAATTTTGGCCAATAATATTTGGTTTTTTATTGTGTAAATGTAATTTTTTTATTTAATTTCTGCTTCCTTTCTTCCCAGTTTCCTTTCTTCCAAAGTAATTTTAAAAAAGATCTCCCTCGTTATCTGCTGTGCTAGCATAAACACCGAGATATAATTTTGCCATACGTATCTCGTTCCATCCTCTCATTCTATCGCATAACGTCAGTACAGAACAGTAGAACAACACCGACTTGACAAAATTATACGTTTACTAGCTTTCCGCCCGGGACTTCGTTCCCATGGGAATTCGGGTAAATTATAAAGCCTACGTGTTAATCCAGGGCGTCAGCTACCTCTATACCAAATTTTATTAAAATTGGTCCAGCCGATTGAGAGTGAAAAAGTAACAAACATCCATACATGCAAACTTCGCGTTTATTATTATTAGTAAGGATTTAAGCCCCGCAGACCACCCTGTAGCTAAACCTGTATTGGCACAGTGCAATGCGCATTTACGCAGAGCGGTGCGAGAAGTGCATCGTGACGTCATATCGCCAGATGCACCGGCTCATTTCTACTGTAATGCACATTTTAAGAGCTTGTTTGACACGTTTGAGTTATGAGGCAAATGTTTTGGAAGCGTTTAATAGTTTATGAGAAGTTATTGTTCGGAAGCTGTTATTTAAACTCGGAGGAAAATACACTTACTTACAATGTTTCTAATTTCTTGTTGTCGCGACCATCATCGATTTTCCGAACGGACACGAATAGAAAGTTGTATGTCTATAAATCATTCGATTTATCGCCTACAATTGAATTCAGTAGGTAATACGTAATTTAGTCCGTTTTAATTTTCATGAAGTTTTCATGTCCATTTTTTATTAGATTTATTGGAATTTCCAATTTCGCCCGCCAGCAGGTTGTTATTGTTATTGAAAATAAGCCAATATTTATTAATGACGCTAACACAAATGTATCATCTAATAATCTCAAAAAAATTTAATTACTACGATAACGTCAAAAGTTTTAAACCTACATGATCCTCCGGTCCCCCCTTTTAGAGATAATGGGCGCGTAAGAATAAATGACATTCACTGTTGCAGAAGAGATCCTGAAGTCCAGATCAGCCCTATGGATGTCAGGAGACGGTCACATGGTGCTGTACGCCACATTCAATGACAGTCTGGTGCACGAGCAAAAGTACCCCTGGTATGGCCCTGCGCTGGAAACAGATGATCCGACGAAGGTCAGTTCGTCATCAGTCCACATACGTCCACACCAAGAAGCTCGGGCCTCCCTTCGAAATATTGAAGGGGGCTTAGGCCATAGTCCACCACGCTAGCCCGATGAGGGTAGGCAGACCACGAGCCTTTCGAAATATTAATCTTCTCAGGCGTGTAGGTTTGTTTCATCACGATGTTTTCCTTCACCGGTAAGCAAGTGATATTTATTAAAAAATTCGTACAGAAATCCGAAAAGACGAGTTGTATAGGCCCGAGTCAGGCTTTGAATCCGCAACCTTCCGATTACAAGACTGGTTCTTTAACCAACTGGGTTATCGCTGTCTGTCAAAGGTCGGTTGACAGTATGATATTTACAACCTGATGCTGCAGTCAGGATCGTCTCCTCATAAGGGGACCTCCTCAACATCAACCATTACTAGCATGAACTTAACAACTTCGCACGAAGAGATTTTGCAGCTAGGATAGTTCTGTGACGAGGAACATCATCATTTATTCGTTAATGTTTTGATGTCGAATGTTACATGTATCAAATCTCAGTATAACCTAATAGCATGGACTATATCTCGTTAGGGATAACAAGCATGAACTAATGTATGTAGAAGAAAACTATTAAAATCCAATATATCCTCAGACGTACCCGGAGATCAGAAGCGTGCGGTACCCGAAGCCGGGGACCACCAACCCGACGGTGACGCTGACGGTGGCCGACATCGCAGACCCCAAGCACATACGGACCAAACGACTCACGCCGCCCAAACCTATCACTGAAGAGGGGTGAGTGGTGTTATCCTTGCAATTCTACTCCTACTATAGTCTTATATTTTATTTTTTATAATATAAAATTGGAGGTCCTGAGTCACTGACTCATCAACGTCCAGCCCAAACCCTAAGACCTAGAAAGCTGAAATTTGGAAAAAAGATGTCTTTTATGACGTAGGCAAGCACTAAGAAAGGATTTTTAGAAATTCTGTCAAATGGGGGTTCAAAGTTTGTATGAAGAAAACTATTTTTATCCGACTTCAAAAAAAGGAGGAGGTTCTCAATTCGGGTGTTTTTTTTTACATTTTGACTCGAAACTTTGTCAAAGCAAATAAACAGACACGTGTTTCGCGAATTTTCTAAAATCATCTACTAAGGGGTCCAGAATGAAATGGGTAAGGATGTTTGTTACACTTTCACGCTCAAACGGCTGGACCAATTTTAATAAAATTTGGTATGGAGGTAGCTGACACCCTTGGGTTAACACACAGGCTACATAATTTTCCCAAATTCCCACGGGAACGAAGTCCCAGGCGGAAAGCTAATGAAACAAAATGTAACAGTATCCCTTTTGAAACAGAGAAACTTAGCAGAATGCAGGGTATGGAAATTGAAACAAGCACAGCTGAAAATTAATTTGTTGTCTAAACAACAAGTATGCTGAGTTCTGTGTCCTATTTGCTTCTACATCACATAACATTGTATAATATTACTTATTATGTAACCCAAAAAAAACCCTAGCAAACTTTACAACAATGGCTCTTCACAAAGATTTTTAATTTCACGATCCCTGAATATTACGTAACTTTTACATACTTACAGAAGCCGTATTATGCCTACAGAGCTAAAATGGTTCAAGTATTCACAAAGAACGAGGTCGGCCTAATCCTTAGTAAATAACGTAAAAGGCCCACTTAACCGCGGTTAAACAAGGTTTAACTGACACTGTTTACTTTATCCGGAACAATAACATGACGCTACGACAAACGTCAAGGCCTGGGAATTTAAAGGCTCTCAATCTTCAACCTGAAAAAATATTTAAAATCAGCACCGCTAGGACGGCACGCGACAAAATCGTGCGTCACGACACTCCGATGACGGTAAAACTTCACTTTGATTGCACGAGGGCGGGCGCTGTGCAAAAGCCTGCTCGCCTCTTGCGTTGTCATTTATTTCTTTTATTTATTTAGTTACTAGCTTTCTGCCCGCGGCTCCGCCCGCGTGGACTACAGGATATGTTGTGCCCAACTGTGGGATAAAATGTAGCCTATGTCCTTTCCTAGGCTCTAATCTATCTCTGTACCAAATTTCATCAAAATCGGTTTTGTAGTTTAGGCGTGAAAGACGGACAGACAGACAGACAGATGATTGGGTGATTAGTTAGCGAAAATTGAGGATATGAATCGTAATTTTCCTGAATTTCCGCGAGAATGTCCCAGACAGGAAGCTAATTCTTATATTTTTCACATATGAAAACAAAAACTTTCATAAAAAAGTAGCCTCTAGAAGCGCTTGGTCCATAAACATTTGGTCCAACTAGCAGTTAGTCTACACGCATTTCGTCAAGCACGTAGTTAGTCCAAGTACAAACAAAATATTAAAAATGGATCTCGTCAAAGGATATACAACAAGCCGAAAATGACAAGCTGTAGTTTGAGAAACTTGTTTAGAGATAGAAGGAACAGAAAACAGCCTGGAGGCCGAGGGACTCAAGGGAACATTTAGCAGGCACAGGGAGAGCAAGATAAATTTGGGAAATCCTGCGAGAACGCGTACCACACTTCGCTTGAAAACTCCTTCCAATCCGAATCTATTTTTGGAAGGATTTGTAGAGAAAAGTATTTTTAGATAGAGAATTCGGGATTTACTTTCAATGAGCTGAAATGTGTTTATAACACCCGACAAAAAATAAGTATGACGCGTGTATCTGTGTATCTGTATGTCTATGTATCTGTGTGTCTGTTTGTGGCATCGTAGCTCCTAAATGAATGGACCGATTTCGATGTGGTTTCTTGTGTTTGATAGCTGACATAAGTGAAGTGGAGATGAAGAATCGAGATGATTTTTTGCTCCATTTCATCAACATTGATTCAGCCATTTAAAAGTTATAAGCAATCAAATGTCGGGGTGATACAAATTTTTTAATTTAATTTTAAGAACGACAGACCACTTATTCGAAGTAGATTATGACAAGGACGAAACCTTAACGATTTTAAAAATTTGCGAGCTTCTTACACACCCGTGTGTTCGCACGCGCCGTAAACAAGCGCGGGACGGGTTAATAGGTTTCAAAAGAATAAGATGATTTTATCTCCACAGTGACTACTACTTCACGAGCGCGCAATGGGTCTCTCTAACGGAGGTGTGCGTGGTGTGGCTGACCAGGCTGCAGAACCTCTCCGTGGTGTCAGTGTGTAAGAGCCCCATGTGGATGTGTCAGGAGGTAAGCATCATATACAGGAAGACTGAGCTTCCTATGGATATACAGGGTGTAAAGGAAAGCTTAGCAAATACTTAATGGTGGAATGTACCCATAACTACGATCGACTATAAGTAATATTTTTTTCTCGGAAACGTCAAGTTAAGGAGTTTTCGTTGTTTATCTACTTTGGCGCTACTCAATATAACACGGAACCGCGCCGCCGCGGCGGCGCTGTCAGAATGTGATGTACATTGCTGTTTGTTTTGTGTTTTACGCTGTTATATTTGTTTTTAATTGGATAATGAAGTTAATTAGATTAAATAATTTAGTTTTAAAGCAGAAAATGTTAAAAATGTTGTATTTTTTTCTGAGGAGAATTCTTACTGGAAAACAATTCAGAATGATGGTCTGAGTTCAGGGTTCAAGTTTTGCTAAGCTGTCCCTTACACCCTGTATTTGTTTTGGGTGACTTTATATTAATTAGCAAAAATTAAGAATGTGAATGAGCCAAAACTGAACAACTTTCCTTAAAGAATATAGATCGAAATATAAAAATGTTCGCCTCTCCATACAACTTGTGGTGCGACGCACGATGCCAGTGATCGTATGCCTTTGTATGGAAAGCATAATTAGTTCATGATGGAAAGCATATGAAAAGTGATTTTTGAAGTGAAAACTTCTTTAGCAGCGTTGTGCACTTTGAAGTATGGGTACAAAATGTTACACTTGCGTCAGGGTCACGTGTCTGTCACGTGACCCTGATCGAAAATCCGTAAGGCGGAGGGGTGTTTAATAAATATAGGAAATTAAAACTGCAAAAGTCAAGATGTCATCCGGTGTCAGCATAGAAAAAATTAAATTAAATATATTAATGCGCAAAGTCAATGTTCAAGTTTTCACTTCTGCCGGCACTCCCGGAGTGCAACCTGTTGTTTTTTTTTCCATGTGAAAACTTTCCATTGGGAAAGTTCTTTAATTTCATGGGGAGAATACCCCCCTAAAGTTTCGCTAATTTAAAGTCGCTCCATAAGCATAAATGGTTAGCAGTTTAATTACAATTCCACTGAATCATCTGTATCTGAACTCCTCAGGTGTACAGAATATCTTCAGGCGTGGAAGGTTGGGTGGAATCCGCCCCCGCGCCCCTCTGGTCTGCCGGTGGTGGGGCCCTCATAACCCTGGCCCCTATAAGAGACGGGCCTGCAGGCTTGTTTCGCCATATCGTGCGAACTGAACACAACTCCCATGGTGTTCGGACCCTGCCGCTGACACATGGCAGCTTCGATGTGGTGAAGTTACTGGCTTGGGACCATGGTAATCAACACATGTAAGTGTAATGTGGATTCCTTTTCTTTTATTTACTAGATGTTTTGAACCTGATTAAAGGGATTTTTACCACGGTTTTTGTTTTTAAATAAGTATCTGATATTTCGGCTATGTATTTGTATATGTCGCCGGAAATTAATAAGAATCGTAAGTTGATCAATTTTCGAGGTAGTTTATCAACTATCGGCGAATCATATACGGCAGTTGAAATGTATTATTTAACGCAATAAATTTTAGCTAATTGATCAACTTACGCTGCCTGGCTGTAAGTTTATCAAGTAACGATTTTGCCACACGTCAAATCATACACGAATGGACCAATCGCTGCTCAGTGTACATTTTTACGTTAAACTGACATCCGTAATATAATACACTGTTCTCTGATTGGTCGATGCGACAACCTCTTAAGGCAACCACATTCGAGTCGTTTCTGGCACTTCGCCGGCCGCTGCCGCGGCACGCTCGCTACGCTCGCTCGGCTCTTGCGTTGAGGGTCGCAGTTCTAATCTAACTTAACCCAACCAACCTTAAACGGGTTGGTTGGGTTCGGCTACTAACAAACCTACTTGTCGCAGTTCTAAGTGAGACATTCAACCAATCAGCGAACACCTCGAGTTTTCAACCAATCAGCGACTCAGCGTCATCGTGTTCGTCGTATCATTTTACCGTAAGACGCCGTAAATTGATCAATTACCGAAAATGTATACGTTAAATAATACATTTCAACTGCCGTGTATGATTTTCCGATAGTTGATAAACTACCTCGAAAGTTGATCAACTTACGATTCTTATTATTTTCCGGTGACATATATACGGCGCTGTATATTGGTTGAGTTTAAATGAGTCAGTGAAGATTAAGGATGTGAATTAGGCCACGAAACTGAAAACATCCTTAATTATCGCTAATTTAACACACGTGCGGTTATACCGCCAGCAATCTTGTACGATTCAATGGACCAGAAAAAAAAATCTCAAGATCTCTCGGATCCGTACTGAGCGCTTCTTTTCATATTTTATATTGCGCACTAAGGAATGGAATTCTCCGCCTGCGTCTGTATATTTCAAGGCTCATATAAGCAAATCTCCTTAAAGTTAGAGTGAATCGGCATCCTTCGCCCCTATCCTAGATTGTAGTGAGCGAATTACCTTTTTAAAAAAAAAGCTTTTACCAAAATCAATTCGTGATATGTTCCGTTTGAATGATAAAAAGTTGTAGAATAACGGTGATCAAATACTTAAGGTTCTTTTGTGTAAATCGTTAATGAAAATACCCGCTCGAACCTCGAAGGGTACTATGGTACCTGTTCTGGGGGCAAATAAGTAAAAAATACGTAGCTCTTCTTCAGGTACTACAATTATAATCAAATTCTGCACTTTTCTTGCACTTATTTTAATTATAACTTACACACACGGTTACAATAATTAAAGAACGCTTAGTAAAGTGCTATTAGCACGCCTACGAACGTATATAACAACTTATTCCGCGAGCTCTCTACTTCGATCAACTATAGTTGATCGAAGGCTCTCTACCATGAATCCACAATTAATCGCGTAAGACCAGATCTTCAATCTTTTCGAATGTTGACATCGAATACCATTTCAAACTTTTTAAATTGATATTCGAATTATCTTCTTCGAAATGACCGAATGAGAAAGAAGTTGCGTTATGCCCGATCCTCCATGAAGGTCTGCATACCACAGTACACAATATCGTTATGAACTTCTACAGTTAACACCTCCATTGCAGATACTACCTGGGCATCCCTGACGGTAAGCCGGCGCAGCAGCATCTGTACAGAGTGTCGTCAGAAGCGCCCAGGGCTGGATCACCGCAGAAGTTGCCTTACTGTGTAACTTGTAATTCACAGGTTTGAAAACCTTTAATTTACTTTACAACCCTGTTCTTACTTACACCCGTAAGGGACAGCTTAGCAAAAACTGGAACCCTGAACTGAGACCATCCTGAACTGAATGATTTTTCAGGGGAGAATAATCCAGATTGACGTTGTCTTCAGATGAAGGGGGAGACCCTTCTTCGAACCTCTTCCGACTTACTTATACTGATTAACATTATGTAAAGTGTATAAAATATCTACTGACTCAACTTATAAGTTCGTTCCACGCTGGACTGTGAGTAAAAGAAAAACTTAGAATGTGCCAGCTACCTACTCTTCCCAGGTATACAGTAAAAGTTTTAGGTACTGTAAAATGGGTGAAAGGCTGATCATGTCTCACCATTGTACAACTTGTTCCATCTGATAACCCTCACAATTTGTGCCAATCGTGGCATCTATTGGTTTTATTTTATTTTATTTAACAGTTAATTTTTCATCCTCAGACTTGATGTCCGTGCCCTTGTCTTGTTACATTTAATGTTATTATTCTAGAAACACTGATACCCGTTAGGGATACGGATACTTAGTATGTATTTCAACTTATAAGTGGCTCTTCTTCACCAGCCCTCTCCATCAATAAACCTGGAGTACTACGGGAACCTAGCGTCTTCTGGAGACAGCACGTGGGACGGGGAGTGGATGGACGAGGAGATGGTCACGTCCCCCGCGCCCCTCAAGAAGAAGAGGAAGAAACAGCCAGGTGAGGAACACAGCTTTGAAATTGGGATTGAAGTACTTTATGAAAAACTGGAATCGCTCTTGGCCACAAGCTAGCGCTATTCAATTCAATTATATTCGTAATAGATATTACATGTTACTTTGGTAAATTGTATATCTCACTGAAAAATTGGAAAAACTATAATACTTATTACAATTTCACTGTGAAATTATAATCTCCCGCGATATTACAATTTTTCTAGTAAAATTATAAATTTACGAAATTTTAAGGGCCGCCTGCATGAAATTAGGATAAGTTAAGTTAGTTTGGGCTTTTTCAGGTTCGGTTAGGTTGCATTTATATATGAAAAAGTCCGTCAATGTGAAAAAATATGGGGCAGTTCACAGAGTACCGAAAGCTTATAATCCTACTAAGACAAATTACAATATTACGGGTGTGACAATGTTTCGGTGAAATATACAATTCGTCATCAACCATTATTAACCATTTATAAACTGACATCTAATGTAAATGGTATTCTTGAAAAAAAAAAATTGAATGTTGAATTTGTCCACAGAGACATTACCCTTAAACCTGCCGTGCCTCTACCACGAGGCGCACTTCAGCCCCTCGTCAGCTTACTTCGTGCTGGAGTGCCTCGGTCCAGGAGTGCCCACGTCCAGCCTTCACAAGATAGCCCTGCCGGAGCCTCGCCTCCTCATGCACTTGGAGAATAACACTGCTGTGAAGGTGAGCTTGTTTGATCGTAACAATATACCCCCATCAGGGGTTAGTCAAGTTCGCCAAATACCTCATTCTTCTTCTTATCGTGTAGGTATAATCATGTATGTGGAAGACTTGACTAACCCTGGTGTTAGTTTTTGAGCCGCTAAATGACTTTTGACTTGGTTTAGCTTGATCTAAGTAGCAAAGGAATTTGATCTAATACAACTTGTCCACAGAGACCTTACCCCTAACCTAACCTAACCAGCCAGTAGGTTTTCGAAAACGATTCAGGGCGAACCCCTTGTAGGAGGAATCAACCGCGGCCTATGGCGATACGCGTGGGCGTACACAAGTCGGAATTTTCGGTTTTTGGATATGTCCATAAATAGTGTATAAATTCAGCATGATTTGTGTAAAAACGAAATAAATAGTTCTCCTTTAGTTTGGGAAATAAAGACTATTGTCGGTGTGTACGCTAGTTTGATGTTAAGCTGGGGTACGCAACACATGCTGGCCGTACTCGAAAACGGCTAATACAGCACAAAAAGTTATACCAAAAGATTCTGCATAAATTCAGCGCTGCCGTGTTACGCACAACTCATGTATCTTTTTATAGGTCGATTTGAGAAAATCGAGTTCAAAGTTTTAAACATATTTTGCTATTTTAAAGTTACAATTTACATGAATATGGATATATTTCTATGTATATGAGATCAGAAATAACAGAATTAATTAACAAGCTTAATTTTTTTTTCGGATCTATTGTAGTTTTCAAATTATTCACAAAAACTGAGTTGGGCATAACCACCGTTCCATACAATCGTGGTTTTGCGTCTGCCTGTAACTAGAGTTACACGAGTTGTGCATGACCACGAGACATTTTGAAAAACAAAACCTATCTCATGCAGGTATACTTACCGGAGATGACCATTACCTGTAGCTATTGGATTTTATTGTAATTGTTATAAATGGCACCAAACCAGAAAAGAAGTAACACTTTTTCTGCATTATTTCTTTAATTAAGATATGTAAAAAAATAAAACTGGTTCTCAAACTTTGATTTTTCATGTGGTATGGACATATTATTTATGTTGGATATGCGCATAGTTAGAGAAATGACGAATATATATTTTTTTTGATTTATTATAAGTTAAGCAAACATTTAATCGACAAAATATTGATGAGATTCTAAAAAATATTCAAATAAGATGATAAAAGACGATATTTAATTATTACGAGTTTTACAATTTCAAAAACAAAAAGGTTTTACTTTGATTTTACAAAAAGGTTTTACTTTGGGTTTTACTTTGATCAAAATTACGTTAAAATAGTAATAAGTTTAAAAAAACCACTGGCTGAACATAGATTTCTGCCGTAACAAAATTAACGAATTAAAATATCAATCAAATCAGTATAATCATGCGATATACTATCCAGATCGGAGGAATCTTCATTTACGTGAAGATCTTTAAAAAAAAATTGTTTTTCTAAGAAGAGGTTGACTTGACCACAATCTAGCTCAGGGGCGAAGATGTAGTCGAGGATGTATGAGCTTACCCAGAAGATGCCTATTCACTTGAACTTTATTAAAGAGAGTCGGGTTGTATGAGCCCAGAAATTCAGAAGCAGGCAGAGAATTCCATTCCTTAGCGGTACGCAATATAAAAGATCAACATCGAGGAATCTCAACAAGGTAAATGGTACCCCGCGGGGCGTCTGAACTTCCGAAAGAAGAAAGGGGCAGGTGGAATGAGCTCGTGCAGCTCATGAGCACATTCACCGAAGTAAATCTTGTAGAAAACACATAGGCAAGCTACTTTGTGTCTATGAGCTAGGCTTGGGAGTAAGTTTTTTACTAGCTTTCTGTCACCAGTGGGCCTCCTGGCTCTGTGGTCCACCGAATCCAGAGCGGCTAGTTGATGTTTGGCCGAACCATCCTAAAGGTAGCTGCAATATTCCATGCATAATCGGACCTGTCCCTTATAAGGGGCAAGGAGTTGATCAGGCGTGAAGTATCGCTTGACCTTACTAAGGATGTTCAGCTTTTTCGCCGCAGTTTTGAGCTTTTTGGCTGAAAGATGAAGGTGGCGAAGTTAAGGTTGCGGATAACTCCATGCCGAGGAGTTCAAGCTCATCGGTGACCGGTACAGATGTACTCCACAAAGTTGGAGTCAGGTTAAAAGGACTCCGTTTTGCGGATAATAGACACGCTTGTGTTTTGGTGGCGTTAAAACTAACCAGATTAATGTCTCCTCATTGGGAGACGAGACTTAAGCCTAAGGTTGAGTTTACTCGCTCTACCGTTGTTCCTCTCATTTCGAATTACACTCCCACCGGCTCTTGCACTAATCAGATATCTCTCCATGACTGTACCTGTCATCTGCGTACGCAACAACTCCAGGAACAAGCATGTCGTTAATGTACTGCAGGAAAGAGCCGCAGTGCTTTCTCGAACCTCTGAGGAACTCCGGCATCAATAACCGTGAGGTTATTGGTCAAATGAGCAGCCATCTATGACCACTCGGATCAACCGTTCGCTCAGGTAGTCAGCTATCCAACTACAAAAGTTGGCAGGGACGCCATACGCAGGAAGCTTGCTTACCAGACTTGCGTGCCAAACCCTGTCAAATGCCTTCGAGATGTTGAGTGACACTGCGAGAGCTTCGCCGTGTTTCTCGATAGTTTTAACTTGAGGTTTTAAAAACGACCAATTAGTAGTTGGTAAAAAATACTCAATTTTTATTCAAATAAGGCTCAAAGGACGTTGGCACTCAAGAAACTGCCATCGAACAAAATCTAAAATGATTTATGTTTGGGTATTGCAGCCTTTGAAAGAGTAATATCAAGGCTCTTGAGGTAGAATTGACAGTAGTTGGTATTGCTTAAATTAAACAATAGTTTCGTGGATTAAAAAATATTTACTGTTAATTCTAAAACGTGCACTTAATCCTTTGAATCTGAATCTAAGATCTAAAGTTCTGAAATTGCCGCTGGGCTTACAGTTTTCCAAAAAAGAAATTTTAAGTGTGTGCGTGTGTGTATTAACTAATAGTTCATCCTAACCTAAAATGAATGGGGTCTCTGGTATCTTGAAAGTTTGAGAACCAGTTAGATAAAAATAATAATATGAAAAATATAAATATATGTACATCCCGGTGCATGAAAGGGATCGATTAATTTGATAAACTATGGATTAAAAAAATTAACTGGTTGTGCCCACTTTGCGACGTTAGTGTGACCACGATGGGTTTCTGGCTTCTTTGTTTTATTTTTCCTTTGATTGGTCGATCTGCACAACTCAGTTAACTCGTGTTAGCGGAGATAGGCTGACGCAAAGAATAATTGCTTGGCCACAACTCGAACAAATACATCTCATGTAACTTGAGTTGCATGAGTTTGGTGCGACTGGCGCTAAAATTTTTCGAGTTACATGAGTTTGACAATTTCATTTTTTCAGCAAAACCACCGTTTTTTTCCAAGTTTTTGATATTACCATATAGAAAGTGTTAAAAAAATGCTATTTGCAATGGTTAAGCGTAACTCATGTAACTCGAGATAACTGAGATACGCGTAACACGGCAGAGCGACTGCGTGCAAAATCTCATAAAGATTGCTTATCAACTAACGGAGATATTAAACTATTCTATCGAGCGCCTGTCGAGCCGGCGCGGTGTCAAGCTAGCGTACACATAATAGTGCGCATAGTAAGCGGCCTTTTCTTGTTATAATTGCTATGTAGAGATAAATTCTGCGTCATATTTCGACTCTGTTTGTGCCTTTATTTTCTAAAAATTCGCAGTGGAACAATATGAAAAAACTATGGAAAGTTCTAACTAGTTCACTAACATGTTGTGGAGAGATTCACGGTCATACAGATTCTGTAACTAATTTAAAGTCACCTAATTTGTTTTTTTTTATCTGCCCATTACATTAGAGGATAATAAAACATTAAATTACGAGCTTACTATGTAGATAAAGATACCTACTCGAATTAATTAAAGTGGAAGAGCACATTATTACATCGACTTTATGATATTATTATCTCAAGAAGTCAGTCTCAAGATGTTGCTATGAATATGTAGCGATCCTTCATGTGAAATTTATGGGCATCTGCCGAGCTATTTGTCCCGCTCGGCTTAGAGATAAGGGAAACTGTTAGTTTGTTACTATTTGAGTTACTAAGTAATACTTGTAAGTTTGTTATAAAACTTCGCTTATGCCTTGCGATTTCACTCGTCAAAGCCTGAATGTTAAGTACTGTGGTAAGCAGACCTTCATGGAAAATCTGGCATAACGCAACTGCTTTCCCAATCAGTCATTTCAAAGAAGATTATTCGAATATTGTTTTAAAAAATTTGAAATGGTGTTCGATGTCAGTATTCGAAATGGTTGAAGATGTGGTCTTCCGACTTTCTTAGGAAAGAGCTCGCGGAGTAATTTCATGTATGCGATTATAGGCGTGCAAGTAGCACTTTTTCAAGCGTTATAATAAGAGATTTGTAAGTGATTAATTAATACAAGTGTAATGTATCGAAATTGTATGGAAGTGCTCGTGTATCATTCTTAAATATACACCTCGCAGAAGAAATACGTATTTTACTCATTGCCCCCGGAAGAGGTGTTATAGTCCCTAAGTATACCTTCCTCAAGAAAGGGGATGTCAAATCCCACCCTTGTAAAACTTCTGCTTTCATAATTTGACAGTAAGGCGAATGCTACACGCTCAATATTTATCACGATTTAGATCGTGTTCCGGAATGATGTATCGCGATCCAATTTGACAGACCCTACACGTTCAATACGGATCACGTCAGTATTGATCGAAATATTGTTCAGTATTGACGTACGTAACAAAATGGAAACAAAGGAAAAAAATGGAAAAATGAATTTTTTTTTTAATTTACCCAAAATAAATAAATAAATGAATACAATATCATTTCATGTGCTATGTAACTATGTAGTACCTACCTACTGATCTGTTTGAAGTCTGTGCAAAGGCGGTATATCAAACTTAATTTTCTTGGCACTGACTTCACACAGATCAGTAGGTAGGTACTAGGTACTACATAGAACATCAAATGATTTATTTTTCGCTTTTTTGAAGTTGTATGGAAACTATTTCAAAAAAGTTTTTATTTTTTCATTTTTAGTAAAAATTATAACCACTTCCTTTTTTAAACTCGGTTAATAATAAGAAGTGTTAGCTATGACAAAGTATAAGCGAATCATTAATAAAAAAAATCATAATTTTTTGATTTTTTATTTTACATACATACACACAGGTTAAACTGAGAACCCCCCTTTTTTTAAAGTCGGTTAAAATACTAAAACCTTATCCTAAATGTAACAAATACTTTTCTGAAAACAGCATCAAAATCGGTTCAGCCAAACACGAGATAATCGCGGACAAACATACATACATACAGGTTGAACTGAGAACCTCCTTTTTTTTTAAGTCGGTTTAAAACTATTTTACCGGAGTCCTCCTCCATCGCTTCTCCAATGCAGACTGACGCGATCCGTATCGCAGCAAGACTACACCCGCAATATTTATCACGATCCTTGGATCGCGTTCCAGATTTTTGGAAATCTAGAAATTTTACGATATTTATCGCAATCCATCAATACTTGATACTACACATTCAATAAATATCGCGATCCTGGATCGCGATCCACGGATCACGATAAATATTGAACGTGTAGCATTCGCCTAAGGGAAGTCATTTATTAAGTAAAAATTGTTGAGGAAAAGTAGTTATATTAACCCCGGAAAATAAAGAAACAGGGGGTGTTGTAAGTTTCACGCGTGTACTTATCTCTGTCTGAGGCATCGTAGCTCCTACACGATTCTGCTCAGTTTTATGTGAATCTGTCACATTCTTTTTCGCCTCTCACTGTCCCAGGTCTGCTGGAAGAAATTTCTTAAAGAAATAAGCTGTGCCTTTTGTGTTCGTTTTTTCATTCTAAAATTTTTCCATTGAACAGGAGAAGCTGTCAGCAATAGCGCTGCCTACCCCGCGCACGTTCACGGTGCAGCTGTCGAGCGGCAACGCGGCGCGGGTGCGGCTGCTGCTGCCGCCGGGGCTGCGGGAGGACGAGGTCACCAAGTACCCGCTGCTGCTTAAAGTGTAAGCTATTACCCATTTTTCTCAAGTATTCTGTATTCTGTAAAGTGGTTCTAGAACCCATAATATGTTCTGCCTACCAAGACAGCGATTATAGGTGTTAGTGATGTGTGTACTCATAGATGTATTATTTGGTTTGTAGTTTCTTTCACAGATCTAAAAAGACAAAATGACTTATAACAAATTGAAGAAAAACGGTAATATTTTTTGTGCAAGAAATGGTATATTTCTCACTAAGCACATGATACTCCGCCTTAATTAAATTACATTGAGATAATATTACTAGCTTCTGACTTTTACTTCGTTCCCGTGCGAATTCGTGAAATTTATGTAGCCTATGTTATTCAGGGATAATATAGCATTCTAATGGTCAGTAGTATCGGAACCTATTCAATGCAAACAAACAAGCACTGAAATCTTTTCTCTTTATACTATTAGTGTAGATAACCTATCAGTTAAATAGTGTTAAACGGTTCGTCCGTAAATTGCTCATGCAGCTTCGCTTTGCAATCTAACTCGATGTCCGGAGGTTGTCGTTCGAGGTCCGACGTCCGGTTTCATCTCCGGCTGACGACACGGCCACATTGGCAATGCTCATCGTGAGCTCTCATACTCGTAATCGGAATCTAAATGAACTCCTGACGAAATGCTGATCGGGACTAGACGAATTTTCACTACATGGCGGGATTAAATATCAAAAGTAAAGTATAAGGGCTTTGAGTATGTATTATTTGTGATATACGGGACATTTGGTTCAAAATCGAGACAATTAAGGCGGAAATATAAAATGTTTTTTTTTCCTGTAAAAAATATTTTTAAACTATGAATAGTGTTATTGCATAAAGGATTACTTATTTGTATTTTAACAAGTACTTTAAGTAGGTGATTACTCTTTTAATTTAAAGTGTCATAAAGAGCCTAGTATGATAAATTTTATTGTTTTATACCGTAATAGAATAGTGATAAAACTGCATTGATAAATGAACAGAAATTTTTTATTTTCTCTTCATCAAAGTCATTTTCGGTACTTCTCCCATAATTAGTTCGTAATCGGGACAACTGTCACAGACCGCTTTATTAATTGAGGTCAAGCCTTACACAATGGGCCCCGATATTGTCAAATGAATGTTCCCAGCTCACTTTAACCAGTGCCCCGATTCTGTAACTTAAGTTGTATGGTCGCCATTTTATCCGTTCAGGTGGCGAAATTGAGAACTATTTAATTTTCATATACTTGCTGACAACCACCGCATCCAGCAGCGCTACCACCAAACGAACACAAAGTTGCAAACTACCTAGCAAATGAAAATTTCATTTCATTTTTTTCATTTCATTTCATTTATTGATTCATTTAAAATTACAAAATGAGTTGGCGGTAGCGCCACCAGTCAAAGCAGGCCGTCATTAGATGTATGAAATTTGGATAGTTCTCAATTTCGCCACCTGAACGGATAAAATGGCGACCATTCCATTGACACACAACTTAAGTTACAGAATCGGGGCCCTGAGATTTCTGTTACTTGAAAAAGATTTTCGTTTAAGAAATATTCTTTTTGTTGGAAGTGGTCTTCAATTTGAACATTCCTTTTGTGCTTTTTATTACTCAATGGTCGAAAACATAAATTATTTTGCATCTGCACTTATCAACTTATATCTGTATATATAAGCCTGATTTTTAGATGACAAGATTTATTGGTCATTCAAAATTAAACCCTTGAACGCCTAGTACTTTGGGATCGTATAAACTTAATGAATAAATGGAAACATCAATATAGTTCTATTTCGTTTCTTTTTCAGTGTTTAAACCCTTAAGGGTATCTTAAAAGCACACGGCCACAAAGGCAAATTATAGTTTTGGATGAATATTACAAAAACATTAAGTTACAAATACCTAAAAAAATAAAAATCTTTACCAGTATAAATTGTACCTATGATGTCAAACGTGGCATCAAGTGGTTTAATAACCACATGATTCGTGAGACTATGTATATAGGGTAACTTTTTTATCACCAGCCAAATTTTTCTTACGGTGTCAGTAACGTTGATAGAACGTAAATAAAATTTTCAAATTTTGATTCCCCTTTTTAACGTCTTAGAGGATGAATTTTGTAAAACGCAGAAGCATGGGTGTCACAAATTGTGTTAATTACCAAGTTTCAAGTCATTTGGACGATTTTTTTACATACAAAAAAATTACAGGTCTGTTAAATTTTAATAAAGTTTACGTACAAAAAATTTGGATGGTGATAAAAAAATCTTCCTGTATATGTATGTAAAAATTATATAAATAAAATTATATACACGTCTGTCTTCCTTTCTTCCTGCTCTATCCTATCAACAAGTCTGCTGGTAGAAATTTTTTTTTAGAAATAAGCGGAACCTTTTTGTATGTACTGTCTTATGTTTGTAATTTATGTCCTGTGTGTACAATAAACGTTATTATTATTATTATACCGTGCCTTATCATCAGTAACAAAAAGAGACCTAGGAATACTAACTTACCTATTGTCGATAATTTCCCAGGCACGGCGCACCAGGCACACAGCTGGTGACGGAGCGGTGGTCTCTAGACTTTGGATCACTAGCAGCCGGAGCTGGTGCAGTGCTGGCTTCAGTCGACGCCAGAGGGGCTGGAGGTCGAGGACTTGGCGCCCATCACACGCTGCACCGGCGGCTTGGTACTGTGGAGCTGCATGACCAACTGGAAGTCGCCGAGTAAGAATCACTATTATATCAGCTGGATACCGTCCACTACTGCAAGTCGAGGACTTAGAGCTCATCAAACGCCGGTGACTTGGCATTGTGAAGCTGAAAACTTAACATAAACCTTCTTCGCCACAGCATCAAAAGAAAATATCCATAACGTTTAACAAGATCGTCAAGCAATGACTAGATGGAGTAACTTTGTAACCCAAAACAAGATCTCTTGTAACCTGTCTAAAGCAAATAAACACATTTCATATCATTTCCTAATGTCACGCGTGATTCACGATTGCCACTTAAACACTTGCTGCTCCTAATATAACAGCTGCACTACATTAAAGGACAATATCCACCTCAGTATCAACTTAAGTTCTTTTGACAATAATATCTCATTTTACATCAAGAAAGGCCTCAGCGTAAAGTTTGAGTGATAATACGCATAAAACTGTTCTGCATAAGATTCCCTGGGCCCTATACTAGTGTATTATTTGACCAGATACCTCCGCGACTCTCTCCATTTCATCGACGCGCGGCGGGTGGCAGTTTGGGGACGCGCGCACGGTGGCTTCCTAGCAGCCCTCGCGCTGGCCAGCCCGCTCAACGTGTTCCAATGTGGCATCGCGCTCACACCGATTGTACGCTGGCGGTATTATGGTGAGGCTATTTAAAAGACTACTTACCTTTCTTTTATGTTCTACGTCACTTATGGGAGGAATCCAAATCGTCTTGCGCTTAATCTGAATTTGATACAGTGAATCTTAATCATTTTTTATTGGCCCATGATCTTGATTAACCCATAATTTTTTTGAGCTTCGAGCCATCTTATCAAGGACAGGCATCTACTCTAAAAGTTTTTCATCGATACTTTTGGAACATAAGCACATGCCTTTGTGCTATACAGATGAGAGTGACAAAATGGATGTCTTGAGCATCAAAAAGCTAGCAAAACTTATAAAATTTGATCTCAGAATAATCACTTAAAGAAACTCCTTGATGTCACATGATTTGTAAAAGACTTTTTGAAATGTCCGGCATAGATTCTATTCTAAACAGCGCGTATATGAGGATACGATACGATGTTAACAGCCTCAGCCTACGCGGAACGGTACATGGGCTTCCCAAACGCGACGGGTAACTACCGAGGCTACGCAGAAGCTGACGTCACCAAGCAGGCGGGCGCACTTCATGACAAGATGCTGCTATTGGTCCACGGAACAGCTGACGACAATGTGCACATACAGCAGTCTATGGCGCTTGCGAGGTCGCTGGCTGATCAGGGAAGCATGTTTAGACAGCAGGTTAGTAAAAAAGTAAGCAGTTAGCTGCTTGAATTTAGCGACTTGTAGTGGATTTTCATTATTGACATCAAAATACTGAAGAAATACAGTTTGTGTCAAGTCGGGTCACTTTGGGTCATGCATTCATGATCAATATATTTTTAACGCTTTGTGCCGCTCCGCATGCGGTAGTGTCACCACGTCCAGATAGATCACGTAATAATGGTTGACCAGTTGCGATCAAACCTCCCGTAAACCTGCTAATAAGATGTAGGTCAGGACAGCTGAGACATGTCGCCCGGAGAGATCTCGCATATTCAGGTCGATAGCAAATCGTTTGTGACGACAAACAAGCAAACTTTCATCGTTTGTGACGGTATACTTTCGCCAAAAAATCAAAAAAACATGGTTCAGCCAGCCGGATTTTGCACTTTTCGGAGCACATCAGATCTCAGCTCCTGAAGGGTTTTCGGGATTCGTTTCTGATCAAAAGTAATGTGACGCGTATGTGACAGAAATCCAAACTGATTTCATCTATCGTGATGCAATACTTTTGGAGAAATCTTAAAAAACAAGTGTCCAGCCAGCCTGATATCCGGCTGGCTGAACCACTTGTTTTTCGTCGATTTCTCGCTAACTAACGCGTTTCACTCTGAACTTTTTTGATCAAAGGTTTGTGATGGCAATGTGACAGGGTACCATGCAGGTTTGAACGCCCGTAACGCATGCATTTTTGAGATATTCCAGAAAACTAAATGGTTCAGCTGGAAAAAGTCAGGCCAGCTGAACCACCTGTTTCTACCACTTCCAGGTGCGCTACACTCGAGGAATCTAAACCAAAGGTTTGTGACAGAGATGATAAATACGATGGTTCGTTTGTGACGGCTCAAAATGCAGCCCAAAAAAAGTTATAAGCGATTCTTTTTTTTCCATACATTGATTAAACTAGGTGACCATGCTTTCAGTATTGCAAGGACAGTCCCTAATTGAATTAAATATTAAAGCTTTAATAGAATGAGCAAGGCGTCGTGTAGATGACTAAAATTATATTAACAATTAAATTAAACAATACTATATAAGTCATCTTTCAATATCACCTAATAAGGTAGGTACACTTAGACGATAAATTATATT
The DNA here is from genome assembly GCA_949987775.1 of Aproaerema taeniolella. NCBI lineage: Eukaryota > Metazoa > Arthropoda > Insecta > Lepidoptera > Gelechiidae > Aproaerema > Aproaerema taeniolella. The sequence continues at coordinate 8,672,968 of OX465264.1, forward strand.
GCGTAATGAGAACGAATGACTGCGTGCAATATTATTATGACTTCTTAATGCGGCGGTACTGGTTACGCACCGCACACAAGAGGATAATATCCAAGAATGATGAGCCAAAAGCTACGAATAAAAACAAGTCACTTGTGAATCAAGCTAAAAAATGCTACGTACGAAGGGTTTCCATCGCGGTTGATTTTTCCAACAGTTTGTCAATGACTTAATCGCAGTGGTCATGCCTAAAACAAACTGATTGGCTAATTTGTACATATTTATTATATTTAAATGTGGGACCAAATTTGTTGTTCATTTAACTTCTAGACATATTATTTTTAGATCAAAAGAATAATAGTATTTATTCTCTTAATTTTGTTACTTACATACACCTACTTACCTTTAGTATTTTTAGCGTGGGGCGTTCAGTGTTGGTAGTTGCTGTGGCCTGGCCTTATAATCAGAAAAGGTTATGTTATGAAAATACATATAAAATAAAATAACATAATTTTTTAAAAATCACATTTTAATTAATAGTGTATAAAATATTACTCAATATTCACTAATTATGCATAACAATTTAAGTCTTAATTACCTTGTAATCACAGATTGAGAAAATATTAACTATTACTTACTAAGGGCGGCTACATATACATTCTGAAACGAGTAACGAGCACACATGTAAGTCGTGTGTGGAAATAAAGCTGCCGAATTAAGTGGATTTACATGTTTGAGGATTCCAATTCGGAATTTCTGATGTGGTGGGCCTTATTATAGTAGGTAGGTAAAGCTGCTTTGTTAAACTAATATATAATATCCATTATACTTATGTACTATTTCCATTATAACTGTGCTTTACTTCTTACAATTATTATATAATAATAATATGCACCAAACATGCGTACATGCGTGTACTATTATTTCTTTGGCTTTACGAAATATGACTTAATATTTACTAATATTTATATATAAAAAATAAAGTCTTTTTAAATCTCATAATCACAGACTGAGAAAATCGTTTCTTTAACTAACAATAGGTTTGAACAATTTGCTTTATATACACTAGGTTAGGACGGTATTACATAAAGTACTCCATAAATATTGTCCATAAGCGTGATTGACTAAATTATTTTGAGATTGATTGTATTTAAAATAAAAAGTTAGTGCCAAAAAAGCCCTCGTTTGCATAATTTGTTCTCATTGCGCAATATAATTTATCGTCTAAGTGTACCTTATTAGGTGATATTGAAAGATGACTTATATAGTATTGTTTAATTTAATTGTTAATATAATTTTAATCATCTACACGGCGCCTTGCTCGTTCTATTAATGCTTTAATATTTAATTCAATTAGGGACTGTCCTTGAAATACTGAAAGCATGGTCACCTAGTTTAATCAATGTATGGAAAAAAAAGAATCGCTTATAACTTTTTTTGGGCTGCATTTTGAGCCGTCACAAACGAACCATCGTATTTATCATCTCTGTCACAAACCTTTGGTTTAGATTCCTCGAGTGTAGCGCACCTGGAAGTGGTAGAAACAGGTGGTTCAGCTGGCCTGACTTTTTCCAGCTGAACCATTTAGTTTTCTGGAATATCTCAAAAATGCATGCGTTACGGGCGTTCAAACCTGCATGGTACCCTGTCACATTGCCATCACAAACCTTTGATCAAAAAAGTTCAGAGTGAAACGCGTTAGTTAGCGAGAAATCGACGAAAAACAAGTGGTTCAGCCAGCCGGATATCAGGCTGGCTGGACACTTGTTTTTCAAGATTTCTCCAAAAGTATTGCATCACGATAGATGAAATCAGTTTGGATTTCTGTCACATACGCGTCACATTACTTTTGATCAGGAACGAATCCCGAAAACCCTTCAGGAGCTGAGATCTGATGTGCTCCGAAAAGTGGAAAATCCGGCTGGCTGAACCATGTTTTTTTGATTTTTTGGCGAAAGTATACCGTCACAAACGATGAAAGTTTGCTTGTTTGTCGTCACAAACGATTTGCTATCGATCTGAATATGCGAGATCTCTCCGGGCGACATGTCTCAGCTGTCCTGACCTACATCTAATAAGGACCTTACCAGACCGGATCGAGGTAACTTTAATCGCTTAAAATATGCACATGTCTTTACGATGTTTTCACATTTACGACTATCAATTAGTGAGCAACTAATGCCATCTCTATGTCAGAAAGTCATCGCTATGTGGCGGAACTGGGAATCTTGTTTATCAGAAGCATGTTTTTTTTTCTGTGCCTCTAGCTAACCATTTAACCCCACCAACATAGACCAATTCAAAGGCTTAAAAAGTAATCATTTCCGACAGATTTATCCAGACGAAGGGCATAGTTTGGAAGGCGTGAAGAAGCACCTGTACAGAACGATGTCAGCGTTCCTGGATGACTGCTTCCGAAAGCAGGTCCCGCCTGAGACCAAGGCCGGCCTGCGGAACGGAGGGAACCTCGACTGAGACACGTGGAGGGACGAGGAGTTGTACTCTTGGTGAGTTATGCTAACCTGGTACACATACCTTATAAACATTTCTGGTTGAAGTCGCTTAGTTGTCTTTGGTCAATTTTGAAATTAAAGTTTATACTCAATACTTTCTTGCATCCATAGGTTTTACATATAGGTGTTACAATTTCATAAAGTATCCAATATAGACCCTGTTCTAGTTTCGTCCAAACAAGCAATCTAAATATTGAATAAGGACCGTCTTTCAGAAAATTCTGCCGTACAACATTTTGTTTTAAAGAAACTCACATTTTCCTATTAGTTAATAATTTTTACAAATTCAAATTCAATTCAAATTTAAGTTCAAATTCAAATTCAATGCAATTCATGTTCAATTAGCTCGATTTCATTGAACACTCAGGATGTTACTTAATATTTAAATACATACAAACATATTCATTAATTCAGGATTTTACACTAAAAGATTTAAATAACAGTTTTTTTCCTTCTATTTCAGGTAATACATAAACAAAAAACACGCAGCACAAATTAGAGATAAATAAGTCTAATCTGCAAACCGTAGTACAATTTTCCCCATATCCTTAAATACGTCTACTGCCAAAGAGTGGATGCTCTTCAAATAATAACAAACTTTGTGATAATAATCGTGTTGTATGATGAATTTTTAAATTGTTCAATTATTAGAAATTTTTGAAGGTCATCTGGTTTAAGACTTATAAGTGTTAAGTTGATAGTTTTACTCTTGTTTCACTATCGGTAAACACTTATTGGCTAAAAACGAAAAGGTTTGAAAAATGCAAAGGTACTAAAATGAACGGGTTCGAAGCGATCTCGGCTGATTGACCAGGGACGTATGTTTAGATAGCAGGTTAGTACGAGAAACGAAGCAAATTGATCGGACAATTTTCCGCAAATCTAGAAGATCATCAAATATTTTTAATTTTGCACGAGTGTCAATAATGTTGTGTAAAAAAGAGTGATATCTACCTAGTTACAATTACAACATTAAGAATTTAAATGGACTTTACTTTGAGCGACCAAAATTGAGGTGTGTGAAAAAATTGGAAGTATCTTCCGAGAAGCGCGAAGTTGCTTTCTAAAATATTACTTTAAAATTTGCGTGTAAAATGTGCATAATTGATTTAAAAAATAATTTTAAGAATATCATTTCATTTTCAATCGGTTCATTCACATAATTTTCGTACACTTTTCAAAATAGTGGAAACGCTAATGAAATACGGGACAAAATCTTGTTTTAGAAAAATTCGGGACATTAATGAATATTATGCGAATGAATCGTTTTCATTAGTTGCATCTAGTGACAAATAAAGGAATTGAAATGTAGTTCTCTAGTCAATATGATTTGTGATCTTAGTAGTAATTTGTAAGTATCTTTGTCACTGTTATTTGATATAACAGTGATAATTTGATAGAATAGGTGCACTTGATTATAACTCATTAATTAAAAATTGTAATTAAGAAATCATCGAGAGAAAAAACGATCGATATTACATAACATACATACACTCACGCCTATATCCCTCTCGGGGTAGGCAGAGCATCGTGTGGTTCTATAATTCTAAAACCACTTGACGCCACGTTTCACATAAATCGATATAAATTGCAGATTTTATTTGTAAGTTTCATTTCCATCAGTTTTGATAATAAAAAAACCCTTGAAATGTTATTATGCATATTTTCCAGCTCAAAGCTGTCAAATAGATAGACCAATGTCAGGTGCCCAGTAGAAATGAACTAGTATTTTACCAAATGGATATAAATACCAATAAAGATTGTGAAAACTTAGTTCTTTAGGTACCTTCCTCAATCAATTCATCATGGCAGAAGTTTAGTGAGGTACGAAAAAAATTGGTCATTTGTAGTGTCTTATAGCCATGGCCTAAAAATCTTAAAATTTTCAAGAGAAGTGCAAAACAAAATAAAACTATGAAGATTGGAAATTGGTCACTAAAAAGCAATTTTGTAAAAAAATATTACACGAAGTTATGACGTCTCATTTTAAAAATTGTATCACATTCAAAAATGGTAAAGTGTAATTTCTAAATGACAAATAATTGTACAGTTATAAGAATATTTCCGATTTAGATTGTTTATTCGAAAACGTGAACGGACATGTCTTGAAAAATGTCCCGTATTTATATGGTACCGGAAATTAAAAATTTTATGGAATGGCAGTCTCACTTGTCGATAAGTTGACTAGACACGGATTATTATTGGTTTGAGTGACAGGGGATTATTAGATAACATTACGAGAAAACGAGACAGTTCTTTATAAAGAAAAAGGATAACGCTTTACAATATGAGAAGATTGTTTTTATACTGCTTTGCAAAATGGTATTGCGGTAGGTATTAGTTTTGGATGCTGACTCGAATTCCATAATGTCGTAGTTCTATAATGACGGGATAAATTTTGCAAATTCTGGATATTCGACGAAACAAAATGCTGATAACTTAGGTTTGTTAGTTCTAAAACTGTCCTTTTGTTGGCGCTATAAATGAAGATACATATTTAAAATAGTTCAATATGCAACGCCATTCGTTTTTTTTGGTCCTTATGAGTATAGTTAAGTTAGTCCTCTGGAAGTATCCAGAATCAGTCCGTGCTAACAACTGCCTAAAATAGCACTTATTTTGTTAATGAAATAATGTCATTGATGTTATAGCTTTAATAATCAACGAACGTAGGAAGCATTTGATAGTAGCTAATTGTTTTTGCTCCGTGAATAAGACAATATCGGGGACATTTTTGAAGACATGCATAATTTTAATAGATATCCTGTCTTATATTTAAACTTGCTCATTTTCATAAAATTTTGCATGATCTCTCACTATCATTAATTCATTCACTAGTATTTAAATAATAATAAAAATCTTATTAAAGACCAATAGTATGTTAAATATTTTATTAAAAAAATAATAAAGTTTTAACTAAAATATTACTTAAATTATAAAATTTTGAATTTAATAACGTTTAGTGCATTAATAAGTATAGAGTCACTTGAAGTCATTGAATTTTTAAAGTTAATGAAACTAAAATAGCAATAATTTATAGTGAAAATTACCTCCTAAGAAAAGCACTCTCTTCCAATGTAACAAATTATTTACAGATACATTTCTAATTGTAAGAACTGTCTGAAGGTAGGAGTAAGGTTTGCTTTATAAATAAAAATGCTGGGGGTGGATTCTGATGTCTTGAAAATACAACGTGTTTCAAAAAAACCCAAAAAGAAAGAGAATTAAAAAATAATTAAAATTTAGCTTATTGCGCAGCTCTATTACAAATATGACAAGTATGTCATATTAATTATATGAAACTTTCATTTTGAAAGATGTCAAACCGTGCAACTGATTACTAGAGTTGCGACTATTTCACTTTTAAAATTAAATTTTGGAATTTCTTTTTTTGGGTTTTTTTGGAATACCTTGAAGTAAGCGAAATCCAACAATTGAAAATTGCTTGTTACATGTGACTTAAATAGTGATTTGTTTATTTTACATAATTTGTACTCATAAACACTAAATATTGTCACATCTGTACTCATTGAGCCCTTTTAATTCGAACCATTGCACCCTATTTTCCTAAAGATGCTAGAAGCTTCGAACATAGGAGGAAAATGGTAATAATTTTTTTTCCGAGCCATTCCATCCATTCCGTCTTTAAATATTTTGCTATCAAAGCGGGATGATAAGTTAGCTCCTGCGGATATAATGAACGAAGACACTAGCGACTTAAAAAGTAAACTGTAAAACTTCTACCTTTCAATTTGGTCATTGGAAAAATAATTTGACTATTAGTTTACGTAATTCATCACACTTTTTATATCACCGTCTTGGATCTGTGTGTGCATTAAATTCAGTCCGGCACGCGATTATAAACAAAATTTTGAAATGACAGACATCAGAATTGGCCTCAATGTCTGGCCAATTTTGGTTCAATACTCGACTTTTAAGACAATATCAAAAAAAAAAGGACACCAAACTTAAATATTTATAATAAGTAAACATGACTGTTGTATAAATTGTCCCAAGAATGTTTTACGGGGCATATAATATTATTTTTCATACTCTAAGTATATACTAAATTCAAGTATACTCTAAGTATGAAAAAATAATATTATATGTCCCGTAAAATATTCTTGGGACATCTCTAAGAAACAATGTTGAATTCGAAGTGAATCTGTAAGATGTCATTTGGGTATTTGTTTGATGTAAAATATTGTACTTTATAAAATGTTAGTAACAAATATCGCATTTAAAATTATGAATTACTGTAAAGTTCAAAGTAACTTGTTAACTGTTAATTAAATACAAAATAATTGGACTCACTAAAAATGCTCAAGGCTCAAGACCAAACATATCTAAAATGTCAGAAAATTCGAGTATTGGATCTTGAAAACAATGCTGTAATAATAAAGCGAAGCAGTTCTAATTAAGGATAAACCAAAGACCTAAGTGCCAAAGCGTTCTCGTAAAGTTTCAAGTAGGTTAGATAGTTAGAGTAAGTGAGATCGGACGCAGCCGTCGCTAGTAACTTGTCACGTTAAATATATACAATTTATATTTTTAATTAGTCTGCTGTGGTGTGTCCCACTGCTGGGTAAAGGCCACCCCTTTCTTTTGCCAGATTGTACAATATCGGGCCACCTCTACCGAGTTTTTAGGGACAGTGAATGTGGCTATGTTGTCTCGCCAGCGTTTTCGTGGCCGATCGCGTCGCCTATGGCCGTCTGTTGGTGTCCAAGAGGTGGCCAATTTTGCGCAGCGGTTGGAATGCATCAAATTAAATCATTTATTTGCTGAATACGAGTACAAAGATGGGCCTATGACATGTCCTAGCATGCGGGTGACATGTCCTAGCTCTTTTCATGATGCGGGTTTCAGAGCGCAGAAGCTCATTTTTAAAAAGAGTGACAATAGCAACGGCTGAACCGATCATTTAGATTCATATCGAGTCATGATTTCCTCCGTAGAATAGTCCCAAGATATTAAAGTTTAATACCTATTACAAGATAAGACATACAACTATTTGTTCAGATTGTTGTGTTAGGTACAGTGAAATATGAAATTTGTTTTCATAACACTTAAATTTTACTTACCTACCTAGCAATAAAACTAACTAGACTCTGGGCCAGATAAGAAGGCGATCGTTGGTGGCTAATACGCTAGAAGCCACAATATTGTATTCCACTTTTGTATTCCATATTATCGTACAATGCCTACTTAATTTGACAGGATTTTACTGTTTCTATTCATAACGACTCTGTCAAATTAAGTGAATACTATTCAATCGTAGTGCCTATTATTTAGAATCGTAATAATACATTCACACCCAGCGCGTAACCAGCAGAGATGCATTGAACAGAAATTAGTTAGAAATAAATTCTTAGGTAAGGGGGGAACACGTGTCCTATCTTGCTTGCGAGAGAGAAAGATGGAATTAGTGGTATGACCGCGCACCGCCTTACAAATGTCAGTACAAAATCACTGAGGTGTTGTGAGAAACTGATCTACCTAGATTGCACACTTCTGGCGCTTTACCGTTTAAGTGATAGGTTTCCAGAGGAATTTTGTCATGAATAGGCGTCTCCCAAGAGTCATGTTTCACTGTGCCTAAACAAAAAAACCGTACCTGTAAGCGAGACACCAATGATTGTTATAAATATTTATTATGTAGCACACGGATTTTATTTATACATATAAGCGTTACATACATACAGATATTTATATAGTGCTGTAATTATAAGAAACTCTGAAGTGTTGATGTGGAGATTTCAGAACAATTTGAAATATTGTTAAATAGATGTTCAGAAATTAAGTTTATCCTTGTGACCCTGACGCGCGGCAGGGCATCGCTAGCATAGCAAATCGAGTTGCTTTAGGACAAGATTGATAGCCGTCAGTCTAGCGCAGTCTTTTTCAAACTGTGCCCCTGGGGGGATTACACTACGATAAGAAAAGGCTGTGCCTGTTTAATGCTGCCTCCTTTTGTGCTTATCCAGCGGCAATCTCTAACATAGGTCGTAGATTTTGCCTAGGTCTTAACCTGCCATACGGTTAAGACCTAGTTAGAACGTTCTAGACCTAGTTAAGACCTAGGTTAAGACCGAATAATACGGGGTTGCCAGAACTTTTTATCACGCAAAGGGGTCGCGAATTTAAAAATATTGAAAAACACTGGTCTAGCGGAGCGTCGGACGGATCTATTAGTGCCTCCAATGTCACATACTGGGTGACTTTAACTGAATAATTTTCCTTGGGGAACATATGTCGAAATCTGAAAAACAAGTTTTGAAACCCCATACGACTTGAGCAATCGGTTGATTACACAGGTATCTCGGGGAAAGTTGTTCAGTTTTATCCCCTTTTAAGACTCACTAACTAATTTAAAGTCACCCTGTTTATAAATTTCATCAAGAATCGACGCCAATGTATTGTGCAATAATTGTTCTGAGTCTCCACAGTTTGAGTTTCCGAAGGCAGTTCGCTTGAAGCTTGTGAAGTCAAACGCACAGATTGTGATTTTTGCCTTATAGGTGTTTTCGTGTTACGTTGTAAATTGTGATGCCAGCATAGCTAGCATGGCCCGCGACAAACTCCCGCGTCACGCCACTTAAGATAGCTGTGAAACTTCAGTAAGATTGCGCGTGACACGCGCAAAGGCTTGTTCCACTTAGTTTCGAAATGACAACGCCAGTGGGCGAACAAGCCGTTGCGCGGTGCCTCTAGACAATCATCATCGGAGTGGGGTGACGCGCGATTTTCTCACGGTTAATGCTAGCTGTGCAGGTTAATGTACGAGTGTTTTGTGGGATCGTTTAACAGAGAATGTGCCTGGTAAGATGAGTCATTTGTTGAGAATTGCAAATGAAAAAATGACGTATATATGTCACAGTCAAAGGTCGATATGAAATGACCGGTTCATCTTAGGTTTGACTAGGTTAGGTTAGCCTGAGGATTGACCAGTAAAACCTAGGAGCGCCGGAGCTTCGACGTTTGACTATAAGTTAACATAAACTTACAACATTCATTTCAATTATTTGAGAAATGGCATCTAAAATGGCGACTTCGCCAATATCAAGTAATCTTGCAGTACGTCAGAGCCTCGTCGTCCGTTGATCAGCAGGGTGCACCAATAGCAGGTAAGGATGACGATTTTGGAGCACTAAGATGTTACAACCCCATACACCTCGTTTATAACGTTATCTCATTAGGGTAGGCAGAGTGCACAGAACGTCATTGGGTACCAAGACTACCAAGCAAACCTCTTTTGCTTCTTCGTTTTATGCAGGCTCGTTGGATGCATTTACGGTATTCCAATGAGTAAGACCTCTGGGACGAGGCAGCAGTTTTCATAAAACAAATCCTGGGCACATTCTTTGTAAACTAGTCAATAACTGTGTGACAGACGAACGTGTATTTAGAGATACACATTACAACGCGAAAGCGGCTTTGTGGTTGCAGTTTTATAATATTTAATTAGATGTAGTTTACCTCTTTTTTATCAAGAGTTAATTATAATAATAGTTTAACTTCACAACTTCTGTTCCGAGTGAGCTTGCTTCAAAGTATTAATCGAAATTTTGACGTAACTTTCCTATTCAAATTCTAATGTACAGTCAGCATCATATAGATATAAGCATCCAAGGTAGTCAAATTTATCTGATGGACAAAATATCTTATTTATATTGGCGGTAACAGTATGCATTATGTTGTATGCATACAGAGTAGTCAATATATCTAAGCATCTACCCTAACCAATTACATGTAAGCTATTAGGTTGTTCATAATTATGTTGGCGTATACAGATACCTTCGAGAGCATTATTTGCTAACATAATTTTGAACATCCTGACTGCTTACATAAATATGAAAGAATGATAATAAGATATTTTGAACACCTAGGGTGCTTACAACAATATGATGAATCGAACTGCGCATATGAAATTGCTCTTCTATTCTTCAGATCATTTTGACTACCCTAGGAGCTCACATGATTTTGATGCTGACTGTACTTCTGTTTTAATTCTGTCCTAAAAAAAGTTTTTTTGAAGGGTCCAATCGGTGTTGCTTATTTTTTAGATGTTGTTATTTTTTTATTTATTTATTTATTTATTTAACAGTTTATTGTACACAGGAAAAATCACAAATGTTACAGACAAATAGAAAAACGAACACAAAAGGCACAGCTTTTTAGTTAGAGACCAGTGCGTTAGTTACCCCTTTTTGCTGCAAAACGATTTGTATATCATTAAGGCATAAGAGTACACCCATGTAGAATTTTGTGAACTTTGAACTTGAGAAATATGTAACTATTTGTGGCTGTGAAAATGGAAAGGTAAAACTTTGGGGATAGTCGTTAAGGTTCAGAACTATTGTTATAAGCTTTGTAAATCGTTTTTATTGACTACTAGCTTTCCGCCCGCGTGGACTAGGAAGTAAGGATGTACCCCGGAAATTGTACCTTTCCATTTTCACAGACACATTTGTCTGGCGTAGAAACAAGAAATCACTCCTATTATTTCCTATAGAAGGAAGACGGAGAGTGGCTATGACGCTACAAATAGTGGGCTCAACTCTTGTTTACTATTTGAATACTGCACAATGTCCATCTAATTTGGTAGGATTATAATGTTATATGTTTCATTTCATTTAAATTAACCCTGCCAAATTAAATGAAACCTATACGATAGTAAAACACTATACAAGCGTAGTACACACTTATTTTGTAGCGTAGTAGACACTTTCCGCCTTCCTTTCTGACATGGAGTATAAATACCAGAATTTGAGTGCAAAATTATTTACAAAAATGCTTAAAGCTATTTTGTTCTACCAATATCGTGTGCAAATATTTAAAACCTACCAATTTTTAAATAATATTTAAGATAACTTGACATGCTGGCCTTTTTACGGACGGCCGCACATCAGGTTACCACTAGCGTGCACTCTGTGCTGTTGTGTTAAGAGCGGTTAACTTATTGCGCTGGCCTCTGTACTATCCTACTATATTTAGTCTTATTTTAATTGTCAAATCTACTGAGAAATGTAAAATTCAGACTTGTTACTATCACAGTGTTATTAATTAATATTAATTATAAGTTAGTTACATCAGTATTCACAAGTCGAATAATATGTCTTCTTGAAGAAGAATATTTGTGACTTGTTAAATTAATTCTAGCAAGATAACACAGAATGTTTATTCGAAAAATCTATTTAGAATACAAGGTGGTTTCTTTATTCTTCGAGTTTTTTTTTAATGAAGTGTAACCGTACTCGTTTAACTGAACAAATTTTACTATGGCACTGACTTTTAATTCGACCAAAATGCTAAGGATAACATCAATATGTTAAACTAGCTGATGCCCGCAACTTTGTTTGCGTGTTAATTTTTTCTTTTGGACCTTCATTTAGTTTATTAAATATTGATTTAGTTTAAGATTTAGATTTTTACATACAAAAGTTTTTTCCCGCTAACTCCCGTTCCTGTGAGAAATTTGCAATATCCTGTTGCAACTAAGCTTTAAGTTTACTAAGGTACCTGCATGCCAAATTTCGAGTCTAACTTAAGCGGTTTAGATTTTTCATACAAAAGGATTTTCCCGCTAATTCCCGTTCCCGTGGGAATTTCGGGAATTCCTTTCTTAGTGCACCTTTACGGTACCTAAGCTACGGCCCTTCCAAATTTCAAGTGCCTACGTTTAGCCGTTTAGGCTGTGCGTTGATATGTCAGTCAGTCAGTTTCTCCTTTTATATATTTAGATATAACAATGTTAGCATACTCTTGCTCAAATTCATTTAGATTCAGTCCTAAAGTTACACAGTTTTACTATTAACGACCATACATTTCATCGATAGAAATCCAAGTGTCATGCATGTCACAAAAATTAATTAAATTTTTGTACGCCTTTTAAGACACATTGCGCTCACGGGGTATTGGAAAATTGAAAAATCGACTGCATATTTTCTAAAAATCGAGACCTAGGTCATCAAAAAGGGCTAAAACTAAATTTGTTGCCAGTTTCCTTGCTGTTATTTATGTAAATAATTAAGTACCTAATTTAAGCTTGTGATTTTATGAAAGATTGGCTAATAAACGTAGTAAAAGAGACGTGCCAAAAGCAGCCAGTCTCCGCGTTTTACGCATATTCCTAATTGGTCGTTGAGGATTCCCGCTGCGCCCTTCAGTTTTTCATATTCAATTATTCACAGGTAGTGCTCGGCAAGAACTCCTTCAGGTTAGACGTGCGTTACGCGTCTTTCGCTTGCAAAATTAACTTGTTTTCTTAGTTGGTCCCGGCTGTTGTCGATTGACTACAGTCGTTAAAACCAAGTCAGAGGCCATTGTGCGGTTTAAAAAACTCTGATAACAGGGTTAGCCAAGTTCGCCACACACTTGACTTTACATTTACGATAAGAAGAGAGAAGTTGACTACAAACACAACACTCCCCGAACCGTTCTTTGTTTTCATAGCACGCTAGCAATGCTGTAAAATAGTTTTGTTTAAAAAAATATAGTATCTTATGAACATTCTGTGTTACTTTGTCAAGTTAAAAGTGATTGTTCGTACGTCTAAGTACACTGTTATCGCTACAAATTTTATTTAACTGTTATCTAATTATCGTTCTTCACTCACTTCATCGAGACTTAACTATTGTATTGAAATCAATAAATAGATTACCTTAAATTTGTGTTTTATTCAAATTATGATGTATTCTTCTAGCTGGCCTTTTTATTCTTCTACCTCAAAGATGTAAAATTTCTTAGCGGTTAAGGGTTAAATGAAATGTGTACATCCGATTTTAAAAATCTTATTTCAGTAAAATCTTATCGTTTTGTTGAAACATCGAGCACGTAACCAACAGAGGTGCAATCTAGAAAAGCGCTCAGTACGTATTGGGGATCTCGACAAGGAAGGTAAGGGTCCGATAAAACAGCAGTCCTCAAAATATTTGATGGAACCTTTAACTTATTAATGATTGGTTGAGTTGAACTGTTGGTCAAGCTCCTGGCTGAAAGTTTGGCGCTCGCAGTTCCATATTAGGATAGATTTTTATTCTATGCACTGCACGCATTACGAATTTCAGTATCTACTTACATTCGCGGGCATCTCCGCAAGGCCTCTGTGGGGGGGCCTTGCGGAGATGCCCGTATACCCAGCGGGACCCTTCTTCTGATTCTATCGACAGCCATAGTTTTACTTGCCTAGTATTCAGTACCCCCTAAATCGTTTAAGCAAAATATTAGTACCTCAAAGGTTTATCGGAAATTTTAAATTATTTTCCAGCGGGACCCTCCGCTGTTTGAAGGTTTCCAGAGCAGTAATGTACGTCTTCTTATAGCGGAGTATTAGTACCTTTCATTTATATTCGGTTTTTTGTTTTGAAGTTATTAGTTTATGAGTAATACACCTACAACTGTTTCATTTTTCCAGCGGGACCCTTTTTTCCTTTGAGGCTTGCAGCCCACATAAAAATATATTCTAGCAGCATTATATTAGTACCTATCAAAACCCTTATCACTTCATTCAAATATTTAGTATTTTAAGAGAAATAAAAAACTTATATGCTTAAACGATTTAGGAGGTACTAAATATTAGGCAAGTAAAACTATGGCTGTCTATCGAATCAGACGAAGGGTCCTACTGGGTATACGGGTATCTTGCGGAGGGTTCCACGGAGCACAGCACACTTTGAGAATGGCTGTTATAGAAGAAAGAAGCAGGCGGAATGTGCTACAGCTCCAAAGCACAATCCTCGAAGTACATCTTTGTTTACTTTAAAGACATATATTAAGAAGACTACTTACAGAACCTATCAAGAATTATTTTACAGTGCTAGTTTCATTAACTAGAGAAGCTCAAAATACTCTTTACAGACAGCTCTTCTATTCCAGACGACGTCTGCCCTTGACATCGCACAGAAATAGAGTTGCTCTTGACTTTAGCACAACTTTCATTCCAAATGGAACAGTTTTAGAATAGCTTTGACTGGTTTTACTGAACTGTCTGGCGTCATAATAGGTTGTAAATATATTTATTAGGAAGATTATATCGTCCTAAAATGTATCTAGTCCTAACTACTAACATTATACACTTAAAAGTTTGTGAAGATAGATGGATGTTTATTTACTCTTTCACGTAACATTTAACGTACCCTCTGAAGCCCGGAAACGCTCGTTATAAATAACCTATTAAAGTAACGTAGCAATGGATTCCAAAAATTGTAACAGTCTTTAAAATAAAAACCAACGGATTTCCGATAAATCTATCACATTTAATTGGCCAGTGTCGATTACAAATACTATACAATATCAAATTTATTCTCGCAGTCCATAACTCATCCATATCATAATTATTAAAGTCATACATCCGTGTACGCAATAAAAATAATATAATTATAATAAAATGCACATGATCTTGCCTGTCGCAGTCTATTGAGTCTCTGTGGTTTATCTGTGGACAAAAAAAAGATTTTCTTTAAACAAGTCAGCAAAGTTGTTCGTAAGAGATTCTATGTGACTTTAAATTAGTCCATACCTCATCCATATCATAATTATTAAAGTCATACATCCGTGTACGCAATAAAAATAATATAATTATAATAAAATGCACTAATATAATTATATCGCTAGCTGGGTATAGAGGCGCTGCTCTTGGTCATGAGTTTGGCGACCATCTCCTGCACCCGCTTCATCTCCTCCAGCTGTGTACTCAGCTGGTATAAACGGTTCTTAATAGGACGTACCTGGCGGGCGGTGGGCGCTAGCTGGGTATAGAGGCGCTGCTCTTGGTCATGAGTTTGGCGACCATCTCCTGCACCCGCTTCATCTCCTCCAGCTGTGTACTCAGCTGGTATAAACGGTTCTTAATAGGACGTACCTGGCGGGCGGTGGGCGCTAGCTGGGTATAGAGGCGCTGCTCTTGGTCATGAGTTTGGCGACCATCTCCTGCACCCGCTTCATCTCCTCCAGCTGTGTACTCAGCTGGTATAAACGGTTCTTAATAGGACGTACCTGGCGGGCGGTGGGCGCTAGCTGGGTATAGAGGCGCTGCTCTTGGTCATGAGTTTGGCGACCATCTCCTGCACCCGCTTCATCTCCTCCAGCTGTGTACTCAGCTGGTATAAACGGTTCTTAATAGGACGTACCTGGCGGGCGGTGGGCGCTAGCTGGGTATAGAGGCGCTGCTCTTGGTCATGAGTTTGGCGACCATCTCCTGCACCCGCTTCATCTCCTCCAGCTGTGTACTCAGCTGGTATAAACGGTTCTTAATAGGACGTACCTGGCGGGCGGTGGGCGCTAGCTGGGTATAGAGGCGCTGCTCTTGGTCATGAGTTTGGCGACCATCTCCTGCACCCGCTTCATCTCCTCCAGCTGTGTACTCAGCTGGTATAAACGGTTCTTAATAGGACGTACCTGGCGGGCGGTGGGCGCTAGCTGGGTATAGAGGCGCTGCTCTTGGTCATGAGTTTGGTGACCATCTCCTGCACCCGCTTCATCTCCTCCAGCTGTGTACTCAGCTGGTATAAACGGTTCTTAATAGGACGTACCTGGCGGGCGGTGGGCGCTAGCTGGGTATAGAGGCGCTGCTCTTGGTCATGAGTTTGGCGACCATCTCCTGCACCCGCTTCATCTCCTCCAGCTGTGTACTCAGCTGGTATAAACGGTTCTTAATAGGACGTACCTGGCGGGCGGTGGGCGCTAGCTGGGTATAGAGGCGCTGCTCTTGGTCATGAGTTTGGTGACCATCTCCTGCACCCGCTTCATCTCCTCCAGCTGTGTACTCAGCTGGTATAAACGGTTCTTAATAGGACGTACCTGGCGGGCGGTGGGCGCTAGCTGGGTATAGAGGCGCTGCTCTTGGTCATGAGTTTGGCGACCATCTCCTGCACCCGCTTCATCTCCTCCAGCTGTGTACTCAGCTGGTATAAACGGTTCTTAATAGGACGTACCTGGCGGGCGGTGGGCGCTAGCTGGGTATAGAGGCGCTGCTCTTGGTCATGAGTTTGGTGACCATCTCCTGCACCCGCTTCATCTCCTCCAGCTGTGTACTCAGCTGGTATAAACGGTTCTTAATAGGACGTACCTGGCGGGCGGTGGGCGCTAGCTGGGTATAGAGGCGCTGCTCTTGGTCATGAGTTTGGCGACCATCTCCTGCACCCGCTTCATCTCCTCCAGCTGTGTACTCAGCTGGTATAAACGGTTCTCGCGCTCCAGAACAGTTTTTTCCAGCTGTTTGATTGTCTGTAGACACACAAACACAAATAATTTTACCAGTGAAATCTGAGGAATATAATGATTTTTTATAATATATAATGATTTTTTTAAAAAGATGACAAAAATTACAAATATGTCAAGGCTTATCAAAAATTACAAAATAAAAATGTAATATTACTGTTATTACAATTTCCCAGTAAAATGTACAGAGCGTCCCACGGCTATGCCACATGGAGGGAAAGTACCTTAATTATTGTATATGGGACATTTTCCTGAAAGAAGATTTTAATTTAATTTTAAAAACAATTTTAACTGCATTCATACATTTTAAACAATTGCCTGGTTGAACCGGGAATCGAACCCGGTACACGAGAAAAAAAATCACCCGTAGTTTTATCATACAGATCGGAAGGCGTCTTCATTCTAAATAACATATCACTGTATTAGAAATAAAAGGAAGATTATGAATTTTAACATTTTAAATTCAAAAGTTTTTAAAATTAAATGAGTCTTCTTTCAATAAAATGTTCCATCTAAAATAATTAAGGTACTTTCCCTCCATGTGGCATAGCCGTGGGACGCTCTAATTCGTTCCCGTGGGAATTCGGGAAAATCATGTACCCTATGTCCATCACGGATAATGTAGGATTCTAATGGTGAAAGAATTTTTCAAATCAGTCCAGTAGTTTCGGAGCCTATTCAATGCAAACAAACAAACAAACAATCAAATCTTTCCTCTTTATTATATTACTATCATTCCGCCCAGGACTTCGTTCTCGTGGGAATTCGGGAAAATTATGTAGCCTATGTCCATCGGGGATATTGTAGCTTTCTAATGGTGAAAGAATTTTTTAAATCAGTCTAGTTAGTTTCGGAGCCTATTCAATGCAAACAAACAAACAATCAAATCTTTCCTCTTTATAACATAAGTATAGATAACCCACCGAGTCTTTATGTTCGATCTCCTTCCTGAGCGCCGCGTCGGCGGCCGCGCACTCCTCTATCCGCTTGTCTCGCTGCTTCACTCGCTCCTCGAACTTTATCAGCACACCAGCCAACTCCGAGTTTTTACTCATCTGGAATTATTTTTACAATGCAGTGCGCTGAAATAGCTCCATAATAGGGATTTTTTTAAAAATATTTTTAGATATTTTTATCTTATAACAAACCGACCCGACAGACGTTGTCCTGTCTTAAATTTTCTTATGTTCCGCTCAACTTTCTTATTTTTTTTCTTTCATAGGAACTTTCTCTTGACAATAATAAGCACAACAAAAAATAATGAGCGAAATTGTTCCATCCGTTCACGCGTGATGCGATGACCACGGGAAATAGAGATTAATTTTCTTATACAGGGCTTTAGGTATCTCTCTTGCAACCTCTCTGGTGGTAAATCAGTCCATGAAACTGTACAACTTCCCCACGGAACATAGTTCAAAATACGAAAAAAAAAATTTTGAGTTCCCATACAAACTTCATCAGTTTATACTTAGCGCATTTTGTATGGGAGGTTATTTTTTTCGTATTTTGACCTATGTTCCTTGAGGAAGTTGTTCAGTTTCATGAACTGATTTACCACCCGAGAGGTTGCAAGAGAGATACCTAAAGCTCTGTTACATAGCTAGATTTAAGTTCTAAGGATTAACAACCAGCAGTCAGATTTTTTATTTTGTTTAGTTATTTTTTTTTATAATTTTTTAAAGTTTAGTATCTCGCTTTAAAAATTGATGATTCTCTTTGTTTAATAAAGTGCCTCTATCAAAACATTTATGTCGTATTTTTTAAATCCGGTACCTGGCCGGATACAGGATAGTTCCCGAATATCTGTTTCATCTCTAGTTATTATTTTTAGAGTAGTCTTACCTGAGCTTCAAGCTTTTTCTGTATATTTTTGACTTCTAACTCCGCCTGCCGCACTCTCTCTTCTGCTTCCTTTTCTTTTGCCTTGAACTCATTTTCCAACATCTATAAAGATAAGAAACAACGTCACTTGAAATAATAATTTTCCACGTCAAAAACGTAAGAGTCACCGATTTCAATCCCAAAAAGACAATTTTTTCGAAAGTTTCCCTCAATTTCTTCAGGATTCCACCATCAGATCCTGGTTTCCTTACTACGGGACCACCCTTGGGATACTCCCTTTTCAACAAAAAAAGAATAATCAAAATCGGTTCATAAACGACGAAGTTATCCGCGGACATACATAAAAAAAAATACGGTCGAATTGAGAAACCTCCTCCTTTTTTGAAGTCGGTTAAAAAAGTAAACGTTACACACTATGAGTTTACCTTGTGTCGTGGGTCTTTAGGAACCCACATTAAGACAGACACGAACACCCATGAACCGAAAACAAACAGCTGCTTTTTACACAAGTATTTGCTAGGATTCGAACCAAGGACCCGTCGATCAAGAGGCAGCGCGACTACCACTCGACCAAACTGGCCGCCATATACGTTACTTGTTTATTTAGTTAGCGTGACGAATTGATGCCTAAATCATAATTGAATTGCTATCACGGTCACCTATCAAGGTGCCGTGACGCGTATATGTTGCTTAACCTCACTTATAGATTCCCAACAGTGAGCCTCACTGGGATACGTGTGCTTATACACCTACTTTTTAGGGTTCCGTACCCAAATCAGGCTGTATCTCATGAACCGTGGTAGTTAGACAGTTGATGTTTTCACAGATGATGTATTTCTGTTGCCGCTATAACAGCAAATACTAAAAAACAGAATAAAACTAATATTTAAGGGGGCTCCCATACAACAAACGTGATTTTTTTTGCTCGTTTTTTTAAATAATGGTACGGAACCCTTCGTGCGTGTGTCCGACTCGCACTTGCCCAGTTTTTTTCTCAATACGCTAGATAAAAAAAGGCAATACTCACAGCCGCTTGTGCCCTGAATTCCTTTTGTAGTATTTCTTTCTGGTTCTCCTTTTCGCATCGTTCCGTTGCTATCTTCACTCTGAACGCTCGCAATGCTGTCTCTACGTCTTCTAGTTGTTTGTGGAGCTGGTCTATTGTCTTTTTGTGTCTGAAATTTGCATTTTTTAAAATTTGTATTATAAGACATGATGTGCGTGCTTTTGTTTGCGAGTTATCTTATTTATGTATTTGTTTAAGATTCTTGCGGTTATTTTCACTATTTTTAAACATGCTATTTAACGGGTTCTTATCATAAAAGCCGTTACATTATAATACAGCATACCTTATTAATACTTGTTTTTTTATTTATTAATATATCAGTATTTTAATTTTCTGATAATGTTACTTAATAAAAGTAACAGTAGTTGTTGTTGATTAATTGGATTAGTAATTTTACTAACACTTACTACTGATTCCATTATATTTTTAAAAAATTAAAATTAATATATGGGGTTGTATTGTTGATTAGAGAATTAAATAAAAAAGCAATAATTCATTTCTACTCATTAAAATTATAATTATTAACCCTTATTAGCTTTCTCAAGAATTAAATATTCTAAAGCGTCAAGAAAATATTTTTTTAAATTTTTTGTAAAAAAAATGTTTACATTTAAATAAATAAAAATTCATCGAAAACATAAAAAAGAACGCAAAATAAAACACAAAAAGAAACTTGCATCGGCCGGGAATCGAACCCGGGCCGCCCGCGTGGCAGGCGAGCATTCTACCACTGAACCACCGATGCTTATAATCAACGTCCGAAAATAGTGTATATGTCGCAGTCGGATTGCATAATCCGCCGTATTACATTACGGCCAGCCGTTATCAAAAACAGGGCCGTTATGTATTACAGCGGATCGACGATTAGCCGGATTGTCATAGCGATACGTTCTACACTTTGGCGGCTCACGTTCAGCCGCATTGCACTTATTGCACATTGTAGGGTGACCATGTCATAACAAAATAAAACAGGGTTTAATTGAAAATAAATTTTAATGACACAAAAAGGAAAGGTACATAATTATGTACTTAGAAATAGCTTTGTACTTTGTGTTGCGTAGGTGCAAAAGTATAATTCTAAAAACCATAGAATTCAAAAATTTGCAAGTATTTATTAATAAGAAACTAAGTAACAGACTTAATATAATATTTGGCTTAAGTTTTTCTGAGTATACTAATATATATGTAGAACACAGCATTCAAAATCACAAAGTATAGTCACTCAGCTACGCATGGTACTACGCGAATGGTATCATCCTCGGATTATTTTTCTTCAAGATCAGATAATCTTCACCAGCAACGTTCATAAGGTCATAATTTTTGCACCAATAATATTGTGTAGGATTCCGCCGAATACCGGAATCCATAGCCACTTTAGCGGTTTTAATATGAATTAAAACCTCTAAAACTCGATCTTTTTTCCATGGCTTTTTCACTGTTCCACATTGAGATGAATAGAAACTGTTCAATTGCACGTGAAATCATCCTTAAAGTCACTATTTACACTCATATTTGTCACGTTTTTCTCGTTAAAACCACCATTAACTTCACATTTTAATAACACTTTTCCTGTATTCGACGCCATTGTTGTTGTTATGACAGGCAGCGCCGCGCGTGCTTATCATGGGAACTAAAAACTGTCAAAGAGGCTCTTAACGACCGGCTGTTTGACATTACGGCTAGCCGCATTGAAGAACGTATAGCGCCAAACACATTCCGGCGCAATTTCATTCAGCCTTATTCAATCCGGCTAATTGTTGATCCGCCGTAATACATAACGGCCCTGTTTTTGATAACGGCTGGCCGTAATGTAATACGGCGGATTATACAATCCGACTGCGACATCTACATTACGGCGTAAAAGCAAATACGTGATACTTTCCCTTTCATGTTATCAAATGACGTAATTTCCTATTTATCGATTTTGTTTCTGTTACTTTTGTTTTGATTGAGTATTTCAAGTGACCGAACCGGATATTTAATCAGTTTTTATTACAAACTAGCATTCCGCCCGGGACTTCGTTCCCGTGGGAATTAGGGAAAATTATGTAGCCTATATCCATCGGGGATAATGTAGCTTTCTAAGGGTGAAATAATTTTTCAAATCAGTCCAGTAGTTTCGGAGCCTATTCAATGCAAACAAACAAACAATCAAATCTTTCCTCTTTATAATATTAGTATAGGCTCGCCCGGGACTTCGTTCCCGTGGGAATTTTTTCGTAAATTTTCCAATGTTTGTAATAGTTATTCTGCTATACAACAAATTTAAAAACCATGAACATCGGTCCAGCCGTTCTCGAAGTGTTCGAACAAACCCGACTTTGTTTTATATGTTATATTGTGGGACAAAATGTCGCCTATGTCCTTTCCCAGACTCTAATCTATCCCTGTACCAAATTTCATCAAATCGGTTCAGTATTATTTTGGGCACCTAGCCCTTAATAACCTTTTTTTTTGAGAATTCAAATGCTATCACGACATAACCAGGCCCGCGGCGGCCTATATTTCTTTGAAAGGAGTATAAAAATGTCGATTTAATTATCAAATATGTAATTAATGTTTGCGCCTCAGCTTTTTAATACCTTTAAAATCCAATAAAATTGTTTTATTGTTTGTATAAATAATGTGAGGGAGAAAATCATACAAACTGATGGTTTGAATATAGGGTCTCAGTTTTTGCGTAGCGGTCCCTGCATTAAAAAAAATTTATATGCCTTACTTCTCGTTCTGCATCTGCGTGGCGTAGAGTACGTCCTGCTGCGCGGAGTTGGCGGCCTGCACCATCGCCAGCGAGTGTTGTAGAGACGCCATCTGCTCCGTCGCACCCTGCAACAACATATAACGGTACACGGGCGGTAAGTTATGTGTTACGTGAGACCAGAGAGCGAAGCGAGGGTTTTAAGGGGCTTCAGTTACATATTCAGTTAAAGTTTTACAATGCAATAGCTGAGGAAGCTGGGAGATTCGCTCATTAGTTCAAATATTTTTTCTTTTCAAAATTACTTTCATAATTAAATGAATGCCATTCAATAGGGATGTTGACAGTGTTTGATTTTATGAATTATTGCATGTGAAACAAAAAATTATGCTACAAATATATTAATATCCGAAAACAGCATTAAATTGGTTTATAAATGAACAAGTTATTGGCATTTATATTATCGTAAGGACTAGCTATCTCATTTTGTGGGGAGAGCTAGCTATCTCGTTTTTACCTACGCAAACAAATGGCGGTGACGTCACATGCCTGTAAGTGCATCTCTTTTTCGTTGTTTGACAGTTTCCCCCTCTATTGAAATTTAATTGCTTGTAAATTTTTTTAATTCTCAATAGTTTTCAAAAAATATTTCGGTTTTAGGTTTTGGATTCAGTTCCTTTTTAAGATAAACAATAAAAAAAAATTGTCAACATCCTATTCTATTAGTTCCACATTCGTGGTTTAGCTAATGTCTGAGTATTTTTATCGAAATTAAAATATAAAATGGCTAACTCGCCAACATCAAGGAAAGAAACCGTTTAGGAGTTATAGCAAGTATGAGCCTCGTCCGTTGATCACCAGGGAGCACCGCTAGCAGGTGAGGATGAAGATTTAGGACCAATAAAGTTTTTTTACTGAAAATAAAAGCACGAAGAGTCATCTGTCATCTGAAGACGGAGCGATGGACGAAAAAAACCCTTGCTACATAGCTATAAAATCCATTTTACGTTTCTTTGATCACCGCGTCGTCGCGAAACGTCGCTTGTGTATAAACAGCGCCTTAGGCCGGTGCTTTTTTTATTATAAGATGGGTTAACTCTTGACCTCAATCTTGACCATAAAGGTCAAAGATGAGGTCGAAGATGGAGCGAGTTAACCCAGAAAATGCCCATAAAGGCACTGGTACTCCCACGCACCGACGGAACACAGCAAGCTGTTTGGCGTCAGACTTCGGTAGGAGGGTGGTCGCGAACCAGACGGCCCTTTACAGAGCCTACCACACCGCATGAGACCATAGGACGACACTTCAGATTCAGAAAAAAAATGAAGTGTCGTTGCCTGGGATGGATTACTAGGAGGCAGGTCTGATTTGTGTTTCCTTAGTCGCCTCTTACGACACCCACGAAAAGAGATAGGGTGGTGTTATTCTCAACCGATCACCACACGGCTAAATGAATGTGTTCCGTTACCTGTAAGGCCACAGTGTGCGAGTGCAGCCGCTGCTCTAGACACGAGATCTTGTAGCTGTATAACTCCATCACACTCGACGTCGCAATGTCTGTTATCTGGATAATAATAACAATTATCACTTATTTCGTATTATTCATCAATAGTTTTTAGTACTACTCGTACGAGTTAACTTTAGACCTGGGCTGACGACGTCACTTTCAATTTACGGTGTGCAAAATAATAAAATATCGAAAAAAAAAACAAAGATCTTCATCATCAGTCCGCCTTTGTACTGTGTTTCTTATATGTCTTGTGTAACTTTTGATCATGTACAATATAGAATAAATACATACATACATACATCATCGCGCATTATACATCTTTGTTACGGATACGTGTCTCGACTCTCTTTCGATATTTTATCACTCCGCACAGCGTATACCAAAGGTGACATCGTCAGTCCAGGTCTCAAGTTAACTCGTACGGGTTTTATTCATAACCAGTCTGCGAATTTGGTTATGTACCATCAACTAAAAAAAATCAAATAAGTTTCCCCAATATATAGAGCTGTATCTAAAAGGTCGTTTGGTCCTGGTAAACATTACATAAGCTCACACCTGTAATCCCATACGGGGTAGGCAGAGCATCAGTGGATCAGAACCACTTGATGCCACGTTTGACATACATTCTAAGGGTTATTAGTTGAAACATGATGTATAGTGGTAAGAGCTTGTCAGCCTTTCGCCCACAATACAGCAAAACCATCGCTTTCCTATTACTGACTTTTACAGTATCCCTAGAAAGAAGCTAGTACATTCAAAGTTTTTCTTTCACTCCCAGCGTGGTAGCGATATTGACATTTTTTTAAATAGTTGGCATTTTACTTTAGATTTTTTAAGAGATCAAACTTTTCTCCCTCCTAAGTAGTCTTTTTAAATTACTTTTTTTGTTCTATTGTTTTGACGCTTTTCTTAGGAAAAGTTGTTAAGTAGGACGATTCACATCCTTAATTTTCGCTAACTAATTTAAAGTTAGCGGTGATGGCCCAGTTGGTAATAAGCCAGACTTGTAACCGGAAGGTTGCGGGTTTAAATCCTGTTGCGGACCAGTACCATTAAATTCGTCTTTTCGGATTTATGTACGGATTTCGAATGGATTATCAGCTTGCTCAACGGTGAAGGAAAACATCGTGATGAAACCCGCACGTCTAAAAAAGGTTATTTTCGAAAGGCGAGCGGTCTACCAACCCGCATTAGGCCAGCGTGGTGGACTATGGCCTAAACCCCCTTCGTGTTTCGAAGGGAGGCCCGTGCCCCTCGGTGGGGACGTATTGCTAATCCTGCTGTTTATCTGTTCCCCACAGTACCTGGTTCCGATGTAATGAGCTTGTTAAGCAGGTCGAAGAGCATGTATGAAGCGAATTATGAATGTAGAGGAAGCAGAAGTGTGTTTGGATCGTAGAAAGTGGCAATCTGTAGTCTCTGCCTACCCCAATGGGACAAAGGCGTGAGCTTATATGTGCTACTTATATTATAAATGCGAAAATTGTGAGGATGTATGGATGTATGTATGGATTTTTTTAACTCTTTTACGCTCAAAATGTATTGATAAATATAGCTGATGTTAGCCGCTGATGGCCTTTGGCGAGCGCAGGTGGCTCTCAGCCCAATAGCTACATAATTTCTATAAATTCCCACGGGAACGAGGTCCCGGGCGGAAAGCTAGTATGTAATAAAAAGTCACCCCTTGCTTAACCCTAATTACCTGAGCCCACAGTACCTGGTTCCGATGTAATGCGCTGTTGAGCTTGTTAAGCAGATCATCAAGAGCGTGTTCTTGTGAGAGTGGGAGCCGCGGCCCCCCCCACCCCTCGGCGACGCCCCCGCACGACGCCCCACCTAGCGCCCCCCCACTCGACGCCCCCACACACTCTGTCTCTAAGGAGGATAGTTGGAAGCTCTCGCCGAACACCTATGGAAGGAATGACAGTAGCCTTAGTTGCAGACAACCATTAAATAAGTATTTACATTTTTTTTAGAGAAAGATCCAAACCCTAGCTCATAGACGCAAAGTAGCTTGCCTATGTTTATAAGATGTACTTCGGGGAGTGTGCTCAGGAGCTGCACTCACTCATTCCGCCTGCCCCATTGTTCTATCGGACGTCCAGACGCACCGCGGGGTACCATCCCTATCTTGTTGATATCCCACGGATTCGCACTGAGCGCTTTTCATCATCTTTCGTATTGCACACTGCTAGGGAATGGAATTCCTTGCCTGCGTCTGTATTTCCGAGTTCATGCAACCCGAATCTCTTTAAAGTTCGAGTGAATAGGCTCCTTCTGGGTGAGCTTGCTACATCCTCGACCGCATCTTTGCCCTTGGGCTAGATTGTGGTCAAGAGCGGACCCTTCATTAATAAAAATAAAATAAAAGATAAATATTTGGCGCGAATGGGACTTAAACCCACGACCCCAGGATTAGATAGCTCACTATAGCACGATAGCTTAGTTGGTTAGAGCACCAGGAGATCTAATCGTGGGGTCGTGGGTTGAAGTCCAATTCGCGCAGAATATTTTTTTTCCCTAAAAATTATTTATGAAAATAAAATAGATTTCGCCCTCGTCATAATCTACTTTGCAACAAGTGGTATGAGTTTGTAGTTCCCCATACGAGACACAGATGGCGCTAACGTACACACACGACGTAATGTGATCGATAGATAGGTAACAGTTTTATTCACTCCACACGACAAAACACGTAAACAAAGCAATAAGAAAAAGTGCTACATTTAAATAATATTTACAATCAGTCACGTAAATAAATAAAATAAATGTGCTTAGTAAGGGACTGATATATGTATTTATTTTGCCGCTTGACTTGAAGGCACGATAGCTCAGGCGCACGATTTTTGAATCACTCGCCTTGTTTCTAACGATATCTTTTATTTATTTGCGCGGATTCTATTGATTTCCGAACTTTTTGATCACTACACTTCAGCGAAAGGGTCATAGCACTCAAGGAATTTAGTAGTTGAAAAATTAAAAATCAATAGCATCGACGCAAATCAACGAAAGACATCGCTCGAAACGAGGCGAGTGATTCAAAAATAGTGCCCCAGTTAGAGCAGTAGGAGATCTAATCCTAGGGTCGCGGGTTGAAGTCCCATTCGCGCCGAATATTTTTCCTTTCCAAAAAATATTTGTTAACATCCATTAAAGTCCATCGTCCATCGTCGACCTCATCTATGACCTCGGTCAAGATTGGGGTCAAGAGTTAACCCATTTCATAATAAAAAAATAAAAATGTCCAAATAAGTTATGACTGACGATATCCGGTCTATGATCAATTACCTGGTTCATCTGGTCAGCCGGGAAGCAGTGATGTTTGATGAGCTGTAAGATCTGCCGCCGGCGCTGCGCGTTACCACCCGTCAGCCCCGCGCATAGCAACTTGCGGACCTGTCGAACCCATACATACATATCAATTCTATATTGCACACAGTCACAAAAATAAGTTTCACATAACCAAGTAAAAATGCGCAAAGGCGGCCTTATCGCTAAGAAAAATTTCTTCCAAGCAACCCTTGTCTTAGAGACAACTTTATGAAATCGAGACTAGTACAGAGTTATCCTTAATAAAATAATATATGTTATAATATATAAATAGACAATGTGCACACAAATAAACAACTGTATTATGTCAAAACACTTAAAAAAAACACACACTGGGTCAAGTCAAGACCCCCCCCCCCTCGCTCGTGGTTACTATTCCGAATGACCTCATTGTTAGCGAATGTTTTTGTAAATGTATATGTTCATGTAAATGTTTGTGCAAATGCAAGTATGAATATTCGAGCAAATATAAAAGTAGTCAGAAGCCCACGCCCACCGCCTGCTGTATGTATGTACCTGATGGTGGGCCAGCATGCGAGTGAGCGCGGCGGCCCAGTGCACAGAGAGCGGCGACATCCCACGCCCACCGCCTGCTGTATGTATGTACCTGATGGTGGGCCAGCATGCGAGTGAGCGCGGCGGCCCAGTGCACAGAGAGCGGCGACATCCCACGCCCACCGCCTGCTGTATGTATGTACCTGATGGTGGGCCAGCATGCGAGTGAGCGCGGCGGCCCAGTGCACAGAGAGCGGCGACATCCCACGCCCACCGCCTGCTGTATGTATGTACCTGATGGTGGGCCAGCATGCGAGTGAGCGCGGCGGCCCAGTGCACAGAGAGCGGCGACATCCCACGCCCACCGCCTGCTGTATGTATATACCTGATGGTGGGCCAGCATGCGAGTGAGCGCGGCGGCCCAGTGCACAGAGAGCGGCGACATCCCACGCCCACCGCCTGCTGTATGTATGTACCTGATGGTGGGCCAGCATGCGAGTGAGCGCGGCGGCCCAGTGCACAGAGAGCGGCGACATCCCACGCCCACCGCCTGCTGTATGTATGTACCTGATGGTGGGCCAGCATGCGAGTGAGCGCGGCGGCCCAGTGCACAGAGAGCGGCGACATCCCACGCCCACCGCCTGCTGTATGTATGTACCTGATGGTGGGCCAGCATGCGAGTGAGCGCGGCGGCCCAGTGCACAGAGAGCGGCGACATCCCACGCCCACCGCCTGCTGTATGTATGTACCTGATGGTGGGCCAGCATGCGAGTGAGCGCGGCGGCCCAGTGCACAGAGAGCGGCGACATCCCACGCCCACCGCCTGCTGTATGTATGTACCTGATGGTGGGCCAGCATGCGAGTGAGCGCGGCGGCCCAGTGCACAGAGAGCGGCGACATCCCACGCCCACCGCCTGCTGTATGTATGTACCTGATGGTGGGCCAGCATGCGAGTGAGCGCGGCGGCCCAGTGCACAGAGAGCGGCGACATCCCACGCCCACCGCCTGCTGTATGTATGTACCTGATGGTGGGCCAGCATGCGAGTGAGCGCGGCGGCCCAGTGCACAGAGAGCGGCGACATCCCACGCCCACCGCCTGCTGTATGTATGTACCTGATGGTGGGCCAGCATGCGAGTGAGCGCGGCGGCCCAGTGCACAGAGAGCGGCGACATCCCACGCCCACCGCCTGCTGTATGTATGTACCTGATGGTGGGCCAGCATGCGAGTGAGCGCGGCGGCCCAGTGCACAGAGAGCGGCGACATCCCACGCCCACCGCCTGCTGTATGTATGTACCTGATGGTGGGCCAGCATGCGAGTGAGCGCGGCGGCCCAGTGCACAGAGAGCGGCGACATCCCACGCCCACCGCCTGCTGTATGTATGTACCTGATGGTGGGCCAGCATGCGAGTGAGCGCGGCGGCCCAGTGCACAGAGAGCGGCGACATCCCACGCCCACCGCCTGCTGTATGTATGTACCTGATGGTGGGCCAGCATGCGAGTGAGCGCGGCGGCCCAGTGCACAGAGAGCGGCGACATCCCACGCCCACCGCCTGCTGTATGTATGTACCTGATGGTGGGCCAGCATGCGAGTGAGCGCGGCGGCCCAGTGCACAGAGAGCGGCGACATCCCACGCCCACCGCCTGCTGTATGTATGTACCTGATGGTGGGCCAGCATGCGAGTGAGCGCGGCGGCCCAGTGCACAGAGAGCGGCGACATCCCACGCCCACCGCCTGCTGTATGTATGTACCTGATGGTGGGCCAGCATGCGAGTGAGCGCGGCGGCCCAGTGCACAGAGAGCGGCGACATCCCACGCCCACCGCCTGCTGTATGTATGTACCTGATGGTGGGCCAGCATGCGAGTGAGCGCGGCGGCCCAGTGCACAGAGAGCGGCGACATCCCACGCCCACCGCCTGCTGTATGTATGTACCTGATGGTGGGCCAGCATGCGAGTGAGCGCGGCGGCCCAGTGCACAGAGAGCGGCGACATCCCACGCCCACCGCCTGCTGTATGTATGTACCTGATGGTGGGCCAGCATGCGAGTGAGCGCGGCGGCCCAGTGCACAGAGAGCGGCGACAGCGCCAGCGCCGCGCGGCACCCCATGCCCACCGCCTGCTGCGCCGCTTCCGCGCCCACTACGCCAGACTGAAATGAAAACAAATAATTGACAGATTTCAAGTACCATCCTGTATGTTCTATTAATAGCCGGTTTGGTCAAGTGGTAGTGACGTTGCCTCTTGATCAGCGGGTTCTGGGTTCGATCCCCAGTCGGGGCAAACATTTGTGTAAAAAGCAGAGATATTTGTTCTCGGGTCATGGGTGTTTGTGTTTGTCTTTATGTGTGTTCCAAGGGACCCACGACACAAGGGAAAACCTTAGTGTGAGCCTTTGAGTGTGTAGCGTTTATTTATAAATCCCTATTTTTAGTATCTCAACCATTAAAGCCATTTTTCACTTCAAAAAAGGAGGGGGTTCTCGATCGGCTGTTCACTTTTTTATGTTTATTACGCGATAACTCCGTACGTTATCTCTCGATTTTCAAAATTATTTTTGTGCTCTTAAAAATATATCCTGAGGTTTAAGGCGCAGACCCACCGCTGCGCACACTGTGCATGCGCATTTTAGCTACGTGGATTAGATCAAAATCTAATTTGTTCCTTAATGCCACACTCACTGAGTAGATAATCACCTGACATTTGGTCGTATTTATGCCTCGGGTCGCCAGTGGGTTGCCACGAACACGCCACGCATAAATACGACAAATTATCTACTCAGTGAATAGCGCAGCGGTGGGTCTGCGCCTTTAGTTCAACAAAAAACACATACACATTATATTTAGATGACGTTTTGGTTTGTAGTTTTTTTGCAAAAAGGGATATTACAAAATTTCTGATTACCTAACTGACAAGCAGCCATGGGAATAAACTGCTCAACTCTAAGAGTTAATTAAAAATTAGTTTAAATTAGAAAATAAGAAAATTTGTGATGCGATTAAAAAGAGCACCCTCAGTTTCTTGCCTGTTCTTCTCTGGGGAAGACTGCACCTTTGCGAATAGGCGTAGAGTCAGTAGGGTCAATAGAACGAATGCGTATATATGTATTTAAATCCTTTAATGTTTGTTTGTATGTATTTCATGTAATCTTGACTTGTTTTAAGTGGCATCCTGAATGTCCTATAAAATAAAGATTTTTTTCTATTCTATTCTATTCTAGTTATCTGCTGATAGGCATTGTTGGGGTGGAAATCGGTTGACTCTTACGTTTTTGACGTGGATAATTATGAGCGAACATGACATCTCATAGCAGCCAATTCTGGCTGTTGCCTAATGACTAGATTACAGTCGGTAAATCAAAATAGAGGCCCGAGGGTTTAGATCCAGAATTAGCAAGTTCGACACTTATTTTATACCTAAACAATAGAAAGATCAGAATTAGAGGATAATTCAAGTCAGAAATTGAATAGGGTAACCTTAGAAAAGACGAACGCATACTTGTTCAAGCGTATCCTAGTTCAGGCATTTGTGTTATTATTTTGTATTTTCTTATGCAAGTAAATAAATATTTGACTATAATTATCAAAGTCACATATAATTTACCTGTGAGGTGTAGTGTAAGACACTATAAAGTGTGTCTTCGAAGGCATCAGGAGTCACTTGTGTGAGCACGCGGTCAGCCGTCTCCTGAGTGTCCACTAACGCACCCACTACCGTTAGCTGAAACATTTACATTTTTTACTGTTTTTTTTACATTTACATTTAGTTTTTCCAGCCCATATACGTCCACACCGAGGGGCACAGGCCTCCCTTCGATACACGAAGGGGATTCAGGCCGTAGTCCACCACGCTCGTCCAATGCAGATTGGTGGACCGCTCGTCTTTCGAAAACGAATTTTCTTGGACACACACACAGGCAGGTTTGATCATAGGCAAATGATAATTAGAAATGCGTACATAAATCCGAAAAGACGAATTTAGTGGTACAAGCCCGCACCAGGATTTGAACCCGCAACCTTCCGATTACAAGTCTGGCTCATTACCAACTGAGCTATCACCGCTTTTATTATTTACATTTTTTTTAATTTACATTTGCAAACAAATTTTTTAAAGGGTCTTAACGTGACTTTAAAATAGCGAGATTTTAGGGGACGATTTTCTCCAAGAAAATGACCAAATTTCCCATATTAAATTCGCAAAAAAAAAGAAGGAGAGTCGTTAGGAGAAGCGAAATTTTGATTTTCATATTTTGACCTATTAGATGGAAATCCCAGGGCCGCCAGACCTTACTTATTTTCTCATTAACCAAATGTGTGGGAAATGGTAGTGCTAGTACGTACTAGTAACGTATGAATACCAGCTAACCTGGGCCGACGGCCAATTTTCAGCTACCAGGTTCTGAAGGTACTTCCAAAAATTACTCACTTGCCTTGAAGTCTAGCTGCTGATATCTTATAGAATATAATTCATTAAATATACAAATTAATGATCAACACCGCCAGACACTCTCCGTCAGCTGTAATTTCTGCCAGACGCTTTACAGTTCGCAAGTAAATTATGCGATTATACCTACAATCTGAGCCGTGATTTTTGTATATGATATTCAGGGAACTATAACAATACTTCTTATATCACCCAGACTTCAAGACAAGTGAGCAATTTTTGGAAGTACCTTCAGAACCTGGTAGCTGAAAATTGGTCGTCGGCCCAGGCTAGCAGGTACTCATATGTTAATAGTACATATTAGCACTATTCTTTCCCATACTTTTGTTAATAAGAAAATAAGTAAGGTCTGGCGGCCCTGGGATCTTGGTCTATATGTTTTTGGGGAAAGTGGTTATCTTAATATATATAAATCTCCTGTCACGATGTTTGTCCGCGATGGACTCCTAAACTACTTAACTGATTTTAATCAAATTTGTACACCGTGTGCAGTTTGATCCAACTTGAGAGATAGGATAGTTTTTATTTCGATTCATGGCCTTAATAATTTTGGCGCCACGGCAACGCGGGGCCGGGCTGCTAGTATTTTAATAAGCTTATTCACATTTTAAATTTTAGCTAGGTAACTCAGTCATACAATATAAAAACATTCCTCATATAAATACATACACACGCTCACGCCTGTTTCTCATTGAGGTACAATCAACAGCACATCAGGTTAGCACAAACTGTCAAATTTCCCCAATGGATAGTAAACTCTAATGCTTGGAGATAAAATTGAAAATCAATTAAAGAAATTTGTCAGTTTTGGATAGCATGATGTGCTGTTGACCCTGTACATAGTGAATGTAAAGTGTTTGCTCACCCACTGCAGACCAGACTTGCCGGGCTCAAGCGTCGGCGGCACCAACAATCCGGGCAGGCCGTCGATGATAATATTTAACAACTCCTGCGGTAGCCTACCTTCATCTGCAAAGTACAATCTATATGTAGGTCACAGTGACTAGTTACTTTAACTTTTTTACTATAACAATGACTTTTGATTTTTTTAGTACTTACTTCCCAAAAAGAGTGTAAATCATAAAATATACTTTACGTTTACGCCCATATTCTCTCGCCAAAGGACATCTTTCATCTTTGTTTTTATTTTTACAACTAATTAGGGGCCGTTCAAGTATTACGTAAGCAGATAATTATTTACTAACCTCTCCCCCTTGTCTGCAAAAGTAAACATGAAGCTCTTCCCCCCCCCCCCCCCGCCCTCCCATGCTTACGTAATAACTAATGCTGACGTAATCACCATCTAGACCCCCCCCACCCATCAAAAATAAGCAATGCAAAAAGCCCCGGGCCTCCCTATAGTGCTTACGTAATACTTGAATGGCCCCTTATATATTACAAAACACGACTCAGACTCTGATCTATACTTAAGTAACCGTCGTCTTTGTCATTTTGATAGTAAGATCAAATCAAATCTCCTTCTGTAATACGAGCCTTAGACTTAAAAAGGTACAAATTGGAAAAAAAAACATTAAGAACTCTCACCTCTGTACTGAGATATAATAGCAGCAAACAGTTCCAACGCCTCAGGCAAACAGACGTGATACGCGGTCATACACAGCGTCACCATATCACTGTGATGGCCACGCAACGAATACAGATCTGAAAATACAACGAGCTAATTAACAAATTAGAAGGATAGTTAGCGTATTTCAAAGCATACGCGCATAATTTACAATGTCCTAAACAATATATATATATTTTTTTTATTATAAGATGGGTTAACACTTGACCTCAATCTTGGCCATAAGGTCAAAGATGAGGTCGACGATGGAGCGAGTTAACCCAGAAAATGCCTATAAAGGCACTGGTACTCCCACGCACCGACGGAACACAGCAAGCTGTTTGGCGTCGGACTTCGGTAGGAGGGTGGTCGCGAACCAGACGGCCCTTCACAGAGCCTACCACACCGCAAGAGACCATAGGACGACACTTCAGATTCAGAAAAAAAATGAAGTTTCGTTGCCTGGGATGGATTAGTAGGAGGCAGGTCTCATTTGTGTTTCCTCAGTCGCCTCTTACGACACCCACGGAAAGAGATGGGGTGGTGTTATTCTCAACCGATCACCACACGGTTATTACGCACGATAGCAACAACGGGAACTTGATAGATAGATAAATACTTTATTGCATACTTCACAAAATAATACAAAAACAATACAATCTTACAATCAAAAGTGTGCAAGGGCTGCCTTATCGCTAAACAGCGATCTCTTCCAGGCAACCCAAAGCGAAAGGAAAAACACACGAAAAACCGAGCGTAGCGCAAAAGTACAAAAAGAATAAGAAATAAAACAGAACAAAATAAATAAATAAGTCATTTTCATACATATAATAATGTACTATACACATACACAAATAACCCATAACATACATAAGTAAATTACATAAAATATATATATATATATACATATATATATATATATAATATATTTTATACATATTGCATAATAATATACATATTGCGATATAAAAGTGACAAATGCCATATGAACTTGATGGGTGACCTAAGTGGCAATTTATCACGAGCGTTTCCGTGCTTCGGAGGGCACGTTAAGCTGTCGGTCCCGGCTGTTGTCGATTGACTACAGTCGTTAAAACCAAGTCAGAGACCACTTGGCGGTTTGAAAACTCTGCTTCAAGAATCACCTAGTATGTTCTATGAAAATAAAGTATTTTTGATTTTGATTTTGCCACCAGGGTTAGCCAAGTTCGCCACACGCTTGACTATACCTACACGATAATAAGAAGAGAAGAATGAGCGTGTATTCAAAGATGTATACCACGACGACTTAATCCACTTGATGCTGGAGTGTTCCCTGAACGGCACTCTTAGAAGAAAAATGTTCCCTCAGGGATTGTATGGTGGAGATATCAATTGTATTTTGGCGGAGAGATTGTGTCCACTTGCGATCAAGCTGTACCGATTTTGCAGGGCGTCGCTTCAAATTAAACAGGATAGTTAAAACATTGCCTAATACTATGAGGCTGGCATGACCATCCTGATATGGTCGAAGCCTCAACAAAAACTAGATTAAAAAAAAAAAATAAAAAAAATAAAAATAAAAAAGATGTATAATACAGACCTAACCCCACTAGGACTGTGAGAAACTTGAGTGAGTTGCGCAGACAGCTTCGAATGGTCTCCGGCTCCCCATTGTCATCTGGCACCGCGCCGCAAAGAACTTCCACCTCCTGGGGCAAGAGAATTATTGAGACATTGTAATGAGGCCGTTTTTTATTTATTTGTCAGAAAATATAAAAAAAATTACAGATTTTGAAATGAATCTACGGAATTCGCAAAAATGTCGTTTTGGCTTTTTGGCTACAGGGCAAACTCATAACCCGATCGTCTTTGTTTTAGGCTCAAATTGTAGCTGACTAAATTGTCTAAAGGAGTTTTACAAATTTTTTTGATATCATTCTTTGTTTCCAAAATATCGGGCGCCAAAATGAAAAATTGGCAAAAAAAAAATTTTTTTTCACTATTGCGGCCACTACTTTTTTTTGTTTTTGATTTTTTTTTAATAATTCTTTTTGCACCTTGTAGCTCTCATGAATACGCGTCTTTTGAGCCTTTTTTGAATATCATATCTTCACAACTCTCTCTGAGATATAAAGGGATCGCACTTTTTCGTGAAATCGGAGCCTATACTGGAGCGAACGAAAAGACATTTCCAATGTCAAAAATGTCACCCGCTGCTAAGAGAGCTTTCCATTGGTGTAAACATATTTTAAATCAGTTCAGTAGCTGCAGAGATTACTTCCTCCATGATGCTGGCCTCAAGCGTTATTCTTCAAGCGTCGCCCAATGTTGTATAATGATAGATGAAAATTTTTTTAACTGTTTAAATTTAAGCTTCTTTAAGTTATTAATAGCCTGTTGTAAATAGTTGTTTTGAAATCTTTTAAAACAAGAAAGATATGAACATTTAAATCTCTTAATTAGATAGAGAGGGAAATACTAAACGATGACGTCACAGTTGAGTACCGCCCCATATAAATTCAATACAAAATTTCGTTTTGTAAGAGATGGACAAAAATGTTGGATAAACTAAAAGTATTTAACTTTTCGTCTATTTCCAAATATGATTTCTAATTCTGTTGTCTTATTTTATTATGCATGTAATATATTATCTTAATAAATATACGATATATACGATAAATAGCTGATGCCCGCAACTTCGTTTGCGTGTTAATTTTTTTTGTACAGAGTACACAGATTGAAAACATCTTACGTGATTTAGATTTTTACATACAAAAGTTTTTTCCCGCTAACTCCCGTTCCCGTGGGAATTTTGCAATATCCTGTTGCAACTTAGCTTTAAGTTTACTAAGGTACCTGCATGCCAAATTTCAAGCGTCTAACTTAAGCGGTTTAGATTTTTCATACAAAAGGATTTTCCCGCTAATTCCCGTTCCCGTGGGAATTTCGGGAATTCCTTTCTTAGTGCACCTCTGCGGTAACTAAGCTACGTCCCTTCCAAATTTCAAGTGCCTACGTTTAGCCGTTTAGGCTGTGCGTTGATATGTCCGTCAGTCAGTTTCTCCTTTTATATAGGTATAATTTCTCCCGTTTTTTACACATTTACCACTATATCTTTGCTCCTATTGGTCGTAGCGTGATGTTATATAGCCTATAGCCTTCCTCGATAACTGGACTATCCAACACAAAAAGAATTATTCAATTCGAACCAGTAGTTTCGGAGATTAGCGCGTTCAAACAAACAAACAAACACTTCAGCTTTATAATATTAGTATAGATTAAATATAAGTCATCTACCCAATACATATTAGTATAGGTTTACCTTGAGACACTCCGCGAGAGCAGGGCTAAAGTTTGGGTAGGTCATCACCATGCCACGCAGGTTGCCGTCATTACACAGGTCATTTAGGAAGGTGTACGTGTGTAGCAGCTGAGACTCGTCCTTTTCACTGTAAACACAGACCACCATTCTGAATAAAATTAAATTATTTGTTCTAATACACTTCATTCTCTAATAAAAAAACAACGATAACAGCGTAAAACACGAAAACCAGCAGTGTACATCGCTTTCTGACAGCGGCACGACGTAAGGGGACCGCGCGGAACGCGGTTTCGCGGTATATTGCGTAGCACAAAAGTAGGTAAATAACGAAAACTCATTAATGTTTCCGGGAAAAATAATAACTTGTAGCTGAAAAAATAATAACTTGTGGTTATGAGTAGATTCCACCATTTAAGTATTTGCTAAGCTGTCCCTTACATTAAGTTTTAATCTATTCTATTAATACGGGGTCGTCTATTAATCACATAATCTTTTTAGCAACTTTTTAACGTGAACAGTTAAATACAGGTGATATCTCACTACACCCCGCTCCGTTCGTGATTTTTTACGAACCCATCTTCCCTTCGAAACCGTGCATGCAGTTAGTTCATGATGTTATGAATCAACGTGAGTTTTTAGTTTTTTTTAGGCTTCTAATTGCAGCGATACTAATTGCAGAACTCTTTTCCACCTGATAGAAGTCGCGGATAGCTATTTAATAAGCAAAACTTAGCATACTTTCATTATTAGCATATATTAAAAATTGGCCCAGCAGTGGGACGTGGCGCGTCGGCGCGGCGATCAAAGCAACGTAAAATTAATAGTTACAGAGCAAAGGTATTTTTGCCGGAAATAGAAGCACGTAGAGATATCCGCCACCCGTAGACGGAGTGATGGACGAAAAAAAACCTTTGCTCCATAGCTATTAAAATTCATTTTACGTTGCTTTGACTTCCGCGCCACGTCACTTGTGTATAAACAGCACCTTAGGCTTAATTAGATAACGCCGCCTAGGCGTAAACTTGAAGTTTAGTGGTTATTTATTTATTTATTTAATTACTGTGTGATCTTGCCTGTTATGTTTTTTGTGATGTCCGAAATAATAAATTTGTCTGTCTTTCTTTCTTTACTTATGTTCCTTTGTTTTTTTTATCTCTTTTTTTTGTTCCTTTTTTTGTATAGATAGTAAGTTCTTTTTTGTTGTGTTTTTCTACTGTAATGTCCTTAAATGTTAGTGTTATGATGTCCTGTGCAATAAAGATTTATCTATTCTATTCTATTCTACTAGTTAGGAGACAAGATTAATACATACATAAGAGCCCTGTAAAAGGTTTTCATGGTACAACAGAGGTAGCTGTGTACATCTGGCTGCCTGGTGGATGCGGCTCCACGTGTCGCGCCCGACAGGCATAGGAGAAGACGGCACACTTCCACTCCACCGTAACCACCATCCTAAAAGAATTAATAGGACTTTAAAAAAATATATTATCATGAAAATACTTATTAGAATAAAATAAAGTGTTTTTTTCTTTTGTATTTATTGATGTTTTTATGAATTTAGTATTTTTAAGAGATTTTTGTAAATTATCCTCCATCGTAAACCAAAAATTTTCACTTTCAACCATTTTTTTGATAACTTCTAATGAAGACTGCGGCATAGTTGATCTATCACATAAAAGGGTGATTCAAGGTGATCATGTTGGAAAAAATATATTTTTTTAATTCTTACTATTAAACAAGTTATGATTTTTTGAAGTAGCACTGGTAGAGAAATCGAAAAACGTTTTTAAAAAATCATAACTTATAAACCACGAAAAATCACAGAACATACATGGGGTATTTTTGGATTTACCCAGGGGTAAGGAATTAAAAAAAAATTGTTGACGATACGTCACGTTTCGGACCATCCTGTATACATATATATTTTCTTTTAATTCACAGGCACCATAACTACACTTACTTTCAGATTAATAAGATGCACCACAAACTCCTTAGTGTCCACGGTCCTCATAAGTGCATAGATGGCAGGGAGGTTCCCATAGCACACATTGACAAGGACTGTAAGAGACTTGTGGCCAATAGTCCGATGCTGGGGCTCACTCATAGGCTGTGTTATGAACTCAGTGAGCTGCTTCATAAGGCCAGCTAAGTAAGACTCTTGCCAACTTATCTTTATATTGTAGGAAACATCCTAGAATGCAACAGGTTATTGAGAGTCCATATGCTTATTGCATAAAAATAAATGTTTGTTTCACTCAAGGAGAATTACAATTCAGTATGGAACTTGAAACATTAAAAAAACTCATTCTAAATAAATAAGTAAAAATTGTTGCAAATCAATTAATTTTTTTTGTAGGTGTCCCACAACTGGGCAAATGCCTTCCCTTTATATTGTAATAATTTTTATTCTGCAGTGCAAACACATCATTGTTATCGAAGGCATAAAGACAATCACACTGTCTTCTGCGCAGTCTGCCCGTGTAATGGCATACATCAGCGGGTACCCATGTTGAATGAATGAATCAATTAATTAATTAATTAATGTTGTTGCTATGTTAGTCCATCTGGGGTGTTACATTTGGCAGACTTATTTAATTATTTAGTTAAATGCCACACAAATTACTTTATGGAAAAGTAAGCTATAACACCCTCCGTCAATCTATTACCATGTGAAGAAAGGACAAATAATGACACTTTCTCTTAAAATTTTAGTAAGAAAGTAGGTAGAAGTAAGGCCGCCTCGCCGTACACTATGTCTTGTGTTGTGTATCCTTGCGTGCAGATAATACTCACTTGCATAACAGTCAACAGTTTAATTTTCTTGTCATTTGAAATTGAATTTGAAAGTAATCTTGCTAAAATTGGCATGAACCTGAAGCGAAGAAAACACAAAATTAGTTACAAAAATAAATCTAACATTAGAACTTCTGTATTGTGACACAAACAAAGACTGTAAAAATTGAGAGGAACATACTTATACGTGTGTGTTAGGGCATGCCTTGCGCTGGGTTCAATACAGGCGCGAGACAGTACTGCGACTCCTGCCCAGTGGGGCCCGCGCCCGTCACACATAACTCGCCACAGTGAGCTGAAAAACGCGCACACCTCCGAACGGCCGGGAGAAAAAATCGATAGGTCGCATGATGATGCTATTAACTGAAAGAAGAATTCACAAGAATTCAATGAATTTCAATTATTATAAGACAATAATAGTAGGGTTCTTTGTTAGGGTTAATCATAGACATCAACTAACCCCAAGGTAACGGGTCATCAAATTCACTGCAGATTCGCTATGAGTAGCCTCAAACTCACGGGCTGCAGTCACAAAAGCCTTTAAATTAGCAAATTTTCCTCCATCACCATTGTTTACGTTTATACACTCTCCACCATCGACTTCCATGTTTATAGAAGACGAGACACCAATTTTATGAATTTAATAAGTAATACAACGCGAAAAGTGAATGAAAAACTCTGAAATGTATACAAAAACTTATCAAAATAACTAAAAATTCGAATATTTTGCCGTGTAAAGTTTCAATTTCAACTGTTTTATAACGTCAAACGGCCATTTTAAATGTTTATCAAATGCCTTTCTGTGATTGGTGCTTTACTCCATCGACAATTTTTTCAAACATTATTATAAAGACCGCCATTCACAGAAGCAAATCGATTCATTTCGTTTAAATGTGGACACAACTTTTTTATTAGTCAGCCTGGCTGGCCCTCCCTCTCTCTGATCTTTCTGACACTGTCAGACTGTCAGTCACTCACTGTCAGAAAAAAACCAAGTGAACGTGCGTGATTCTTGTGTCGTATGATCCCCTTTTTCAATATCTGTACGATTTTACCCTACAATATACTTTAATTTTCCTAAAGAGAAAACCATTCAGTGGTAGTTTCTTCCATCAAAACTATTACAAAATGGGCGTTGATGTCGAAACTCTTTCACCAGGAAATGGTAAGAACATTTTGTTTTTCTTTTCATAACCTAAATTTTCCGGCGTTTTCAATTTCTACCTCTCCTCACTTGCAGGAACAACTTACCCGAAACCAGGTCAGACTGTAGTTGTGCACTACACGGGAACATTGACAAATGGAAAAAAGTTTGACTCTTCACGGGACCGCGGCCAGCCTTTTAAATTTACCCTCGGAAAAGGTGACGTGATCAAAGGCTGGGATCAAGGATTGGCTAAGGTAAATACAATGGGTCAATAACACCTAGTAACTGACCACTTGACATGACACCCCTAACATTACCCTCTGATCCATCATTTTATTTATTTGTCTTGTGAATTATGAGGTCATTCATTAGACATGACATAAACATACATTTTAAAATTATATTTTTGTTGCCAGATGTCAGTAGGAGAACGTGCAAAACTGACATGTTCCCCTGACTTCGCCTATGGACCACGGGGACACCCTGGAGTCATCCCACCAAATTCTACTCTCGTATTTGATGTTGAACTATTGCGTGTTGAATAACTTAGCCTCTCATCTCACTCATTTCTTTAATTATTTAATAGGGTTAATTTAACTAGATTAATTTAAACCTCTCAAAATTTAATAACCTAATTGGAGATTTATATTTGACAGTATTTATGGTTTGTAACTTTAGATGGGGTTCATACAAAGAATAGTAATGTGATAGGATTCATATAAAAAGTATTTGAGTCTTTTGAATAAAATAATAAGATTTTAAGCATTAAAAATAATATTTTGCATTTAAAATAATATGTATACTAATGCCAAAATGTTAGTCATGTTTAATGTCCAAATTAAGAATCTCAGTAATTTTTTCATACCTGTTGGTTACCTAGTTCAGTCAGAACTGTTAGGTCATTTGCACTTAAAGCCTTATAGCTTTATTTACTCCTAAGCCAGCTGTAACATCTACAATTATATTTTAAGTTGCTAGGTATTTATTAATTAGGTACATATGTGAAATTGTTGGTATTTTGTTCTAACTAATGGAAGTATAAGTGGACCTTATACTTTCTATAAAGTGCTATTCTCATCACTTGTTATTATATTAATTTGATGTTAATAATAAAAAAAAGGGTTTTATGGAAAATGATTTTTATTTCTTACACAATAGGTAACAAAAACAACCTTCACCTATACCTAATAAATAAAAGTAACATATCACATTTCACATTTTTTGGTAATATTATAATAACAATAATTACATTAAAATAGCAATCAAATAGGTACCTGCTAAAAGTTGACTAGGCATCTCATTCACTTAAATTACATTAATGTGGTCAAGTGTGCACCCACAAAAGTGTAGTCATTTTAAATGCCATTGGTTTTTATTTGCATAAACTATACCTTTTACTCCCCTGGGTAATAGTTCATTAATGGAACTGCAGTATTCTTAGTAAAAGGGGTTCTGCATAATGCACAAGTCTCCATAGCTCCATAACAGCAGTTAATACAGAAGATATGACCACAGGGTAGAACACATGGATGTAGAATTTCTTCTAAACATGCTGCACATGATTTACTATTGTCTACTTCATTAGGGATGTCTCTCATTAGATCAATATGTTTCTTGGCTTGAAACAGACTTTGACCGCAAGAAATGAAAGCATGTAGCAGCGTCACAATACCCAGAAGCCTCAAATGAGCATAATATGCCGCTGCAGCAGGCCTTACGTGTACGTAATCAATCCCAGTTACAGTCTTCCCTATTTGTATAGGACCACCATTTATATAACTCAAAGCTCGATGAATGCTCTCTATTTGAGGCACCATGTTGTTTAAAGCTTTTAAAATTACAAGAAATGTGTTCTGAGCCTCAGGTCTTAAAGAAACATTCTGTTCAACACCTTTTTCAGCGTAACGAAGTAGCCTTCGAGTGATATTCTCGCCAAATGCAGATAAAAGTATACTACAAAGACGAGCTGTGAAGGAGGGAAGTTTATGATAAGTATCGTCCACTTGTACGATTCCGGAGTACTCTTCACCGAGTGTT
The DNA here is from genome assembly GCA_949987775.1 of Aproaerema taeniolella. Taxonomy (NCBI): domain Eukaryota; kingdom Metazoa; phylum Arthropoda; class Insecta; order Lepidoptera; family Gelechiidae; genus Aproaerema; species Aproaerema taeniolella. Next base: position 8,715,907 of record OX465264.1, read on the forward strand.
TGAAGATCCTTTAATGTTGTAAAAGACTTGTAAAGAAGAGAAGATAAAGGAGTAGCTTTTGGTGCATGATGTGAGGGCATGAGACGAGCCAAGGACTCTGCAAGCTGTTTTTCGTAGAGATCGTCCTTCTGCCAAGCTCGTAGCACCTCCGCAGGTTGCGCTGTGGGTAGTGCCATCTTGAAATATTTTTTCCACTGATTATTCCAATTTATCAAAAAAAATTCTAATTAAAGCGAAAATACCTTGAAAATTCCGACGAGGCTATTTCAAAGAATATAAATACTCCTGCTCCTGGCGGAGAAGAATGGCAACTCCATACAAAGAGATTTCAGTGCTGACATCTGTTTTATTACCCTGTCAACAAGCATGGAGCGCGAAAATACAAAATAGATCTTTGTTGTTCAATTTAAATATTTGGGATTAGCATTTTCACTTGTAAGAAAACTCCGTAAGTATTACTTATTACTAGTAATACTTACTGAGTTTTCGTACAAGTGAAAATGCTAATCCCAAATATATAAATATAATAAGGTAAGTAATTAAATAAAACTGAATAACTTTAGTTTAAAATTTGTTTATTAATAGATTGTAGCAAATTCTTATCAAAAAATGCAACACATAATATATCCAATAGGCTGGCGACATATTTTTCAATTCGATGCTCCTTATAAATTTAGCTTTTTACCAAATCAAAAACATTTCGGCTGGAGATGAGTTAGTTTACAAACTATTTTCTTCATGTTCATGTTTCATATTAGCAACATTTGTAATACAAAATCATAATCATATATTGATGAACAGATTTAGACCAAATTTAGACAATACTTTTATTCTTTTTGTTGTTTAATGATTTGATTTAAGTACATAATATTGCTAATATACCTTGCATATTACAAACTGGTGAGTTAAAGGAGATTTAAGAATATATTTTTTTTACTTTGCTGACTTTCATTATTTTATATTACAATTTATCACACATTAGCAACATCTGTATAATATAAAATCATAATGATATCAATACTTATTAACAAAACATTCCTGTATATTTTTTAGGTCTTCTTCCTGTAACATACAAGCGTTAGACATCCTATCCCTAAGAGAGATTAAATCCCTATAATTTAGATAACCTAAGCGATTATGCCAAACTGTAATCGGTGTTGCCCTCTGAACAGCGACTGTGGAACTCAACACCTCTTGCCTATGTAAGAGTGATGAATTCGCCCATTCGTAAAACTCACTTGAACAACTCACATTCAACCTGTACATGCCTTTATTCATAGAAGCAACCGCAATACATTTACCTAACCTATCACGAATCTCACATCGACACCAGTTGAACATCACTGTAAAATTATTCTTAATTAATGTGCTTACTGATAAAAGATTACTAGATAACCTTAGTACATACAACACATTAACAAGCTTTCTCACCTGGCCATTTAAATTTAATAATATGTCCCCAATACCTTCACAATTCAACTCCTCATTATTTGCTACCGTTACCTTATTATTATGACACTTAAAATTAAAAAAAAATGTCTCTGTTGTCACACATAATTATGTGAAGTACATCCGGAATCCACATACCACCAATTCTTCTCATAGTAGTCCCCCTGGTTAGCCATCAATGCTCTTGCTGCCATAGCTTGCTCTTCACTGCTTCTTTTTTGATCAAGCTTGAATTTAAAACAGTTCACTTTCTTGTGACCCGGCTTTTTGGAATAATTACATTTTCCTTTAAAAGTATTCTTCTTTGAAAGAAAAGCCGTGTTATTTTCAGAATTGTTTTCCTAATTTCTTCTTGCAACAGTCGAGCTCGAACTAATTCGCTTGACAATTTTTTCGTCATGTTGGCAGTTTCTAAATTAGATACTAACGGGTCATACTCGGTTGGTAGTCCGGATAAAAGAATTTCTGCTACTTCACTATCTATCTTCTATAACTTTCCCTATATCAGCCAGCTGCTGAACTAGTAACATAGCTTCTTCAATGTATTTTGTCATAGAGTTGTAATTTTTGTATTCAATTTTGTGAAGTTGCCTCTATAAAAAACACTCGCCTAACAAGACCTGAGTCTTCAAACACGTCTGATAGACATTTCCAAGCTTCTTTTGCTGTTTTCGCTTGCCTGACGTACTGATACAAATGGCTTTTGAGGCTGAGACATATTCGCGCTAGGGCACGTTGATCTTTCGCGTCGCCCTGGGAACTGGCACCGGTTTCAACAATATCCCACAATCCGTCGTGCATGAGTGCCATCCGGCACGAAAACTTCCAGGAATAATAGTTTTCTGAGCCTACTTCTCAACATGTATCTGTGGCAATGGTGTGACAATGGTGTGCCATGTGTCGACTCGGTTCTACTATCGTTAGCCATGTGGTTAAATTAATAGCCGACTTACTTGCTTCGCCTCGTGATGTGCACTTTACTTTTCTAATCCTTCCACTGGGACTCTGGGACCGTAACCTCCTATTTACCCCATCCATGTCACACACACTTGCAGCAATATTTATTCCTGCTTCAAAGCAGTGATGCAGAACCTGGAATATACAAAAACATAATACATTAACATTTATGGTCAATATGTATGATTATCTATTTTAAATTCATAAATACATGCGTGTATATCTACCTCCTTGATAAGCACTGCAAGTCTATCTGCGGTACAAAATCCACTTGAGAAAAAATGTGCAATCGGTTGTTTTATACGTTTTCTAATGCCACTGATCATAAAAACCAATGCATATCCGGCTATCTGACCAACTCTTCCCTGAGATCCGTGGTCTTGGAAGCCTTCAATTATGTCATCCCTTGGATTATATTGAACATGTTTTTTAAGGGACATTTCGTCGAACATCAACACATATTCACTATCCTGCGGCTGTTGAGTTTGTATAAATTTCTTTAGTACTTCCAGCACGGATTTGTTACAACCAACATCCATGCAGATTTTATTTAATAAGTTTCTTAATGCGCTTGGTGATGGAAGAGAAAACAGCCTTCTCAGTAAGCGGTAGCATGCTGGCGACCTTTTATAAATTCTCAAGGCTGTAATTTTTTCTTCTTTTGTCCACCTTTTTCCTCTTAATTTTCTCTTTACATTTTGTATTTGCCCTTGCAAGAGTAGAGCAAATGTGGGTGTTATTTTATTGGACAATTTTTTTACAGCCTTGTCTTCTGCAATAGTGTTCAGCATTGCACTCGCTTTTAATTTTCTTATTGTAATTTGCAAGCGGCTAATTCTATTCATGTACTTTGTACATTTTTTATACAAAAGGGACTCTTGTTCACTGATTTTTGAAACAGGCTGACGCTGTCGCTGGTAAGTGCCTGATGTACCTGGTTCTACATTGACATCAATATTTGACAATGGTACAGGTTGACGCTGTCGCTGGTAAGTGCCCGATGTACCTGATTCTACATTGACATCAATATTTGACAATGGTACAGGTTGACGCTGTCGCTGGTAAGTGCCCGATGTACCTGATTCTACATTGACATCAATATTTGACAATGGTACAGGTTGATGCTGTTGCTGGTAAGTGCCCGATGTACCTGGTTCTACATTGACATCAATATTTGACAATGGTACATGTCGTGAAGGTCCTGGTTGTTCATTTAAGTAAATGGGCAGGACATGTTCAGTCTGAAAATAATAAATACCTAAATAATATAATTTGAACCTTAGTACCTTGGCTAGGAGACACTTTAAGACAAATTTACCAAACAATATTATTGTATATATTCCATTGTTATTGTATATATTCCATTACCATTACCATGTGAAATGTGTTTACAACAGGGATAAAATAGATGATCATTAATTCAATTCAATAGCCTTTATTCAGATGTAACATTTTTTTCAAATATATTATTTCATTTGATTGATTATTAAAATATTATATTATTATTATTAGTATTACATTAGGTACATGCATATTTATCATTGTAAAATTACAAATTGCATTTCATTAAATAATTCAATCATTTCTATAATTTCAATCTGTCTATAATTTTATCATCAAGGGCAAAGGCCAAAAGATGATCATCAACAAACATGAATGTTTAAACATTGCATCAATGTCCACACTATTTTTATATTTATTGGAGGGGACACCTGTCTAAAACACGACACTGTTAGGCAACAGCCTGTCCTAGTCCACCATCCTAGTCCGTTGTAGTTTGGCAGACACACTAACAAACAGGTTTCCTTACAATATTTTCCTTAACCATAAGACCATCAGTAAAATGTACATGATCAGTACAGAAATAAATAAGGGTTGAATAACAGTAGGAAAGATTTCAGTACAGAATTTCTGTACTGATATTTTTACTGATACTTTATAAAAAAATTAGGTACTTACATCACAAGGAACAGCATTTCGTACTAATCGTGTCTTCGATTCATCTGTAAAGTCCTCAGCTTTAAAATGTTTTTCACACAATACTCTGTGTTCATCATACAATTTTCTTTGAAATTGTAAAGAGCTGTGGTCACTCTCAGGGAACATGTACTTCGCCCATAGCTCACACCTGTAATTGTGTTGTAAATAAGTTTAATTTATTTTACATTAGAAACACTTTAACCTGGTGGGGGTTGCATTAGAAATTCGGATCCTGAATTTGGGGTTAAAAAGTTGTTGGGGGGCAGGGGGGATGGGGGGGAACCCCCCCCCCTGCCACTCCCCCCCCGCGGAGATTCTTATTTTTTTTTTTATGAATTTTTAAAAATTGAGTTGGGCATTAGAAATCCGGATGCATTTGAAATTCGGATCCCGAATTAGGGGTTGGGGGGAGGGGGGAGAGGGGGAACACTCCCCTGCCACTCCCACCCCGCGGAGACACTTATTTTTTTTTTATGAATTTTTAAAAATTGAGGTTATGTTGTTGTTGTGCTTACCGTTTAACGCAACCAAAGACTTTTCTGGCACTTCGCCGGCCGCTGCCGCGGCACGCTCGCTTCGCTCGCTCGGCTCGTGCGTTAGGGGTCGCAGTTCTAACCTAACCTAACCTAACCAACCCTTAACGGGTTGGTTAGGCTAGGCTACTAACAAACCTAACCTACAGTTTCTGCTCCGATATAATCTCCGCGGGGGGAGGAGTGGCAGGGGGGGTTCCCCCACCCCCTCCCCCCCTCCCCCCCAACCCCTAATTCGGGATCCGAATTTCAAATGCATCCGAATTTCTAATGCCCACCTCAATTTTTAAAAATTCATAAAAAAAAACTAAGAATCTCCGCGGGGGGGGAGTGGCAGGGGGGGGGTTCCCCCTCCCTCCCCCCTGCCCCCTAACCACTTTTTAACCCCAAATTCAGGATCCGAATTTCTAATGCCCACCCACCTGGTGTGTCTAACTAAACTTACACATCAATTATTACAATTATTTTCAACCTAAATTGTCGTCAAATAAGTAAGATAAGTTTTACAGCAAAAGTTTTTATTCTCCTAATGTTTTTAAAAGTTATTTCTGTTTCAATAAAAACCCTGCCTTAGGTGTGCCAAGCCAAGATGTTTGACTGTGTGAATAAGTATATTTAATAGAAAATGTGAGCTTTATCAAGAAGCAAATATAATATAACATACCTCAGCAGATTCCTCGTTCCAGGCTTTGTAAATCTAAATAATTTAACACCATCTTCGGCAGGCGAAGAGCCGCATTTCAGGCACTTTCTCTTGTTTTCTTTATCGGCCATTATGCAGGATTATAGATCCAAAAGAGTCACAAGTTTAGTAGCACACTTCTCAGCAAATAAAGTCACTTTTTACAAGATTATAGTAATTTTCTTACAAAACAATTTCACCGGCTAGAAAATTCCCCAAACGCCATTTTGACAGCATATCACATGTTCCCCACGGTCCGAATGACGATTTTGGCGATAACAGCGCGCCAACGCTAACAGCCTGGTCCGAATGGATGACAGCGCTAAAATCGACAAATGACAGTTATCGAATCGGACCAGAACGTTAGCGCGCTTACGGTATTTCTAACCTCAAAATCTTTGTTTACCTTCTGAAGATGCTTTTTTTCTGCTCAAGGAGTTTAATTAGTCATCACCCACGCCAATAACAAAGAAAGAAGAACTTTAAAGGAAAACCTTAAAAAAACACAAGAAAAACACTTTCAATTTGTTTATTTTGACGTGCGTTTGACAGATCGCTCACAGTGATTACGCGTCGAGGCATGGTCGTTGTTAGCGCAAGATGGCGTCGGTAATGACGTCATGAGTGACGTCACTGTCAGCGTTGTGAGCGCGCTAACAGGTCAATCGGACCAATGTTTGAGCGATAATATCGATATTATTGTCATTCGGACCGTAGCCGTTAACATATCATATCTAGAGAAACAAAAACTACCGTAAAATTTAAAAATTAATTTGTATATATTTTTGATTTAACTAATTTAATATTATTTCTATTACATTGTAAAGCTATTAAATCAATATAAATAAAATAAAATATTTCGTAGTTATTTCTAAACATTATTTTAATGTCGGTCTAATTGTAAGCCTACCAAATGGTAGAAACAAAATTTACTCGTTGGTAGCCACCCTAAAATTATTACCCCGAAGGTATTTTTTGTGCTCCATACAAAGTTGACAGGGACTGGGCTATTTCCACTGACCTTTTTTTTAAAAATTTTAGTATTGGCAAAGGATTACATGAATGTACAGCCAATCTTTTTTTTTATTTAACACTGGCAAAGGAGTAATTCATTATACAGCCACTTGTTAGGGTTCCGTATCCAAAGAGTGTATAAAGGGTGTGTTCGTCCGTTAGTCTGTCACCACTCACCAGGCTATATCCTATGAACTGATATAGCTAGACAGTTAAAATTTTCACAAATGATATATTTCTGTTACCGCTATAACAACAAAAAGCCAAATGTGAGTCGGACTCTGGCTCCCATACAAAACTTTGCATTTTTTCAACCAAAATACTCCCGAAGAATTATAGATTGCCTTTGGTGTTGGGTAAAGTTTCAGGCATTCTATTCTATATTCATAAAAATACACTTTATGAATAGGCATACTTATTTCTTTAACTGGTAGCTAATCCAACACAATGCATGAATATGCCTATTTTCCATGCCTTTTACGGATACTACACTGTGTTTAGCCGACGACGCGGTATCGGCATGGCAGGGGCAAGAAGACTGCTTTCGACACCCAGAAAGCTTTTCTAGAAGCTTATAGTTTAAGCTTGAAGCGCTCGTAACCCAGCGGCTCTCGCTGATCTCAACCGATCAGTGAGGTTAAGGGACGCACACAGAGGCAGGGAACCTGATGGGTGACCAAAAGAGGCAATTTATCACGAGCGTTTCCGTGCTTCGGAGGGCACGTTAAGCTGTCGGTCCTGGCTGTTGTCGATTGACTACAGTCGTTAAAACCAAGTCAGAGGCTATTGTGCGGTTTGAAAACTCTGACACCAGGGTTAGCCAAGTTCGTCTCATTCTTGAATATACCTACACGATAAGAAGAAGAAGATAGTTTAAGCTTCTGAAATGCTCCAGCGATATCGCTCGGAATCACTCAAAAAGGTAGACAAGAAGGCATCCAAATCGGTCATGAAAAAGGCAGAGCGGAAGGTCGCAAAGAAAGGGACATTGAAGTTGCAAAAAACCTACTTAAGGCTGGTGTTTCCATTGATATCATCTCCCAAACAACCGGCCTTCCTAAAGCTGAAATAAAACAACTTCAGAAAGAAATTGTCTGACATGATTCTTGTAGCTGCTTGTCTACTGTTGGATCATTTAAATAAGTTTCAGGGTTATCATCTATTCAGTGTTGCCAACTTAGTGCTTTCGGCACTAGATCTAGTGCATTTTTTCATGTATTAGTGCCTAAAATTCGATTTTAGTTCCTAGTGCCCAATCTAGTGCTTTTTAAGAACTTAGTGCTAAATACAATAGGTATCTAATAAAATTACTTGTATATTCATTTATTTAAAAAAATGCGCATGAGTGTGTACCCGATTTCTACAATTTTCATAAACAAATGTTGGGATGAGGTGTGAGCATGATAGCTTTATGTGATTATAGTTAAGAGTAACAAAGATGTCCGTACTACGGTTTCTTTTCTAGGGGAAATCCCTTAAACCTAATAGAACGGGACCCAAGGAGAATGACTTCATTTCCGTGGGACTTACCTCCGCCATACGAACTACTGGTATGTACTTATTCGGCATATGTTCCTGAACACAAAAAGTGCGGTAGTCACTTTCTGAGGGTATGGAGGGGGTAGCTATGACGTAACAAAGATGGCGGCCAATCCTATTTTATTTACGCTATATTTAGATAACTACTGGGCAGATTTACTTAAATAGGGTCTCAAATGAAAGATAATTTAATATACATTGTTTTATTCTAAAGATGCATTAGTGTAAACCTAGTAACAAAATAAATATTTTCAAAAAACTACATCTTGTAAAATTAAACTTTTTTTACTGTGTGAAAAGAACAGAAACGTTAGGATTACGGTAATTTAGCTTATTATAAAAAAATTGCTACACTTATCAGCATTCTAATGAACCTAAAATCGTTTAAATCGAGCTATAAACAACAGAACTGCAGTCGTCTAAGTGAGCGTGGGTAGCGCCGAACTGACTACGGTACTTAGATTTTGGTACGAATAATCTTGAAAATAACGTGACGAAACGGCAAAATGAAAAAGTATTACGAACAAGCATCATTCAAAATGAAAAAGTATTATGAACAAGCATAATTTTTTTTTAACAGGCATCATTTTTTTTGTCAAAAATTTTTCTTAATTTTTTTACGAACTATTTTTAAAAATTCTCGTAACAAAAATAACTCTTCGTATCATATCGAAATAAAACTCTTCATACTTGCACATACTTGCGTTATATTTCAAAACAAAGGACTCAATGGTACTGGTCTGTACTGATGGACATGAGAGTGTAAACGTACGCACTCGAGACAGAGGCAGGTCGCTGACATGCGAGAGTGTACAGCCGCCGTTATATTTTTTACATCGGCAACACTGAGATTCATTCCGAGGAATCCCTGCACCGTGCTGCGCCGTGAACTTTGGCACTTGTCGCTTCATTCATTTGAAATCATTTGGTCAGGCCTATGACACTGTTAGTACCAATAACTGCGAAATGGCGCTGCTATTGCCTTCTAAAACTAAAAAAATAGTTGATGTTTGATATGGGTTCCTTTAAAAAAAGTTCTTTAGCTTCATAAGGAGCCCTAAATTTTGCTAGTTTAAAAGCATTAATAAAGCTTTTTTTATTTGAATATTTGACCCATTTTAATAAATCATACATGAGTTGAAACAGACTCTTGAGTAGCTGTTGCCTTTATGTTGTTGCTACGTAACAGCTACTAGGTTAGTGCCCTCTAAGTTTAATTTTTTGTCTGTTCTTGGAGGAAGATTGCACTTTAAAAAGACATAGATAAAAATTCAAATGTAATCTAAATAAAAATGCAAAGCATCTCCTTTTCAGATAACTAGATTATGTAATATGAAATGCTATGGTTAAAGTTACATTACACGAATCAAATGTTTTTGACCCTGATTGATTTTTTAGATACATAGTTTCGTTAATCCCTACTAATATTATAAATGCGAAAGTAACTCTGTCTGTCTGTCTGTCTGTCTGTTACCTTTTCACGCCTAAACCGCTGAACCGATTTTGATGAATTTTGGTACAGAGATAGATTAGAGCCTGGGAAAGGACATAGGCTACATTTTATCCCACAGTTGGGCACGATATAACCTGTAGTCCACGCGGGCGGAGCCGCGGGCGGAAAGCTAGTAATAAATATACGTACCAGCCCTTCCAATCACCAAAGTCATTTCTGGGGTATCATCCTCATTTTGCTCTCGAAAATAATTATAAATAAACAAATAAATAAACGCTACACACTCAAAGGCCCACACTAAGGTTTTCCCTTATGTCGTGGGTCCCTTAAAACACACATAAAGAAAAATACAAACACCCATGACTTGAGAACAAACAAATAAATCTTTGACATGCTGCTGGGTAGTAATAACTAACATTACTTAAATACTTAAAAGCAGTAGGTACAGTTTTAAAGTACAGTGTGTAATAAATATGCCTATTGGGTTTCTTCATGGGACAGACTGTCAGCCGACTCACCCTGCACTAGGAATAAATCTGTATTGAAGTGGTAAGACATCTAGTCAGTTCACGAGAGGCAAGGTTATGGTACTTATAGTTGAGTTGTTGTACAACTGAATAGGTACTTCGCTAAAGGCTTAACCAATTTCCAGAACTAGTAAATAAAAGTGAATAGATAGATTCTCAAATATAGACCCATATGTGTTGCCGCAATTCCGTCAATATCATGTAGCGCAGAACACTTCACTTTATAATAAATGGCAATCAGCCATTTTGTGAAAAAATTGTGGATAAGAACTTTTTGAGTGACACCCAGGTGACACCTTTAACACTCATGTTTTCAAAATGGTTCAATGATAATCAATGGAAAAGTAAAAGAAAAAATAAAAAATTTCAATGACTAACAAAGTCTAACCTTTTTGGCGGGAGCTGTCAGGCAACTTGAAAGACTACTATAATTATTGAATTGTTATCTTTTTTGGTGACCCCAGTGTCATTAGTTCATTACACGGTAACACATTACTCTCTCTGCTCTTTGTAGCTGACCCACGTGATGGAAAGTTTTGAATTTGAAAATTAAAATAATAGATATAGTGTGTCCAATTAAGAATAATACGTAACAGATTTTATATACGTAACTCAGTTGTTCACCCAGAGCAATTCCGTTTTCAGTGAAGAGACATGTGTAAGAAAAGCGAATTCTCTTGCCTTCTTCATCGAATTGCGTTTTGTCAAAATGTTTTTGACAAACGCATTGTTTCAACAATTTCTCTTCAGAGAGTTCAAGGAGTATAGGATTTGTTGGCGCGAGAAAAGACATATCCACAAACTTCTTAGATAACTGTTTCTCGGGAAACAAAAAAACCGTAGCGTTTCACCTGTTGCAGCGCAACCACCAACACAACACTTAAGCGTTTCCATGTTAAAGCAGGTTGCAAAAATAACCTAAGATGAAAAAATCGTCGACGGAGGAGGATTTGTGACAAGAATCTCAACTTCAAACTCAACATAAAATTCACAAGCACTCAACTCGAGCTCGCAAGGGTTCATAGAATTACTCTTGAACGATAAAATTGTATATAAAAATCACTGTTCGCCGACCATCGGCTGAAAGAAAAAATCTTCAGCCGATACCTTGTTGTGCCGACAGCTCAATTCGCCGAAAGGACGTTCTAAATAATTTTTTTTTGCCGATGGCACGATTTGCAGATAAGCCGGTTCACTGAAAGCTCGACTGAGCGAATTAGCTATTTATCGATAGAAAGAATTGCAGAAAGCACTGTTCATATTTTCATTTACTAATACTTACTACGCCATTTGTTGGAACATAAGGTTTAGTTTTTTTAGAATAAAAAGTAGCTTATTTATTAATCTAGAGCAGCACATTCCATCAAAATCAGTCCGTTAGTTTTAGGCATAAAATAAATAAGGTGTAATTCACATTTGTTTGTTTAGATTTATTATAAAGTAGTCATAAAAAAACTTATATAATTTGCAAAACAAATGTATTTATTTTAGATATAAAATTGTTACCAAATGTTGTTGATAGTTTTGACACTCGAAAATATTTTTTTTCACGTACCTACAAAATAAATAACAAAATTTTATATGGAATCAAAGCTAAATGGTAATAATACGGGTTACACATGGCAAAAGATGCTTATGACAATCATAAAATAAAAAAAATATAAATGCATTTTAGTCATTTCCGCGACGAAAACTGATAATAAGTACTGCATTTATTTAGCAATGCACTTCAGTAAACGCCTGTGCGAACCATGAGAGCAATCATACATAATACCGTACTTGTACTTGCTCAGTGACAAGACGCCATCATGGAAGTTTGAGGTTAGCATGACGTCACAAGATGGCGAATTAAAGGCGATAGCAGCGCTATTTCGCAGCTATTAGTACTAACAGTGTCATAGGCCTGACCAAATGATTTCAAATGAATGAAGCGACAAGTGCCAAAGTTCACGGCGCAGCACGGTGCAGGGATTCCTCGGAATGAATCTCAGTGTTGCCGATGTAAAAAATACAACGGCGGCTGTACACTCTCGCACGTCAGCGACCTGCCTCTGCCTCGAGTGCGTACGTTTACACTCTTATGTCCATCAGTACAGACCAGTACCACTGAGTCCTTTGTTTTGAAATATAACGCAAGAACGTGCAAGTATGAAGAGTTTTATTTCGATATGATACGAAACGTTATTTTTGTTACGAGAACTTTTGAAAATAGTTCGTAAATTTTTACGAACGAATTTTTTCGTTTTTTTCAAGAATTTTTTAAATCATTATTTAATGAAGAAAATTTTTTGACAAAAAAATGATGCCTCTTAAAAAAAATATGCCTGTTCATAATACTTTTTCATTTTGCTGTGATTCTACTCGTTTTATCACGTTATTTTCAAGATTATTCGTACCAAAATCTAAGTACCGTAGTCAGTTCGGCGCTACCCACGCTCACTTAGACGACTGCAGTTCTGTTGTTTATAGCTCGATTTAAACGATTTTAGGTTCATTAGAATGCTGATAAGTGTAGCAATTTTTTTATAATAAGCTAAATTACCGTAATCCTAACGTTTCTGTTCTTTTCACACAGTAAAAAAAGTTTAATTTTACAAGATGTAGTTTTTTGAAAATATTTATTTTGTTACTAGGTTTACACTAATGCATCTTTAGAATAAAACAATGTATATTAAATTATCTTTCATTTGAGACCCTATTTAAGTAAATCTGCCTAGTAGTTATCTAAATATAGCGTAAATAAAATAGGACCGGCCGCCATCTTTGATACGTCATAGCTACCCCCTCCATACCCTTAGAAAGTGACTACCGCACTTTTTGAGTTCAGGAAAACATGCCAAATAAGTACATACCAGTACTTCGTATGGCGGAGGTGAGTCCCACGAAAATCGTTATTTGAAGACTTTCTTACGAATGGGTCCCGCTCTATAAGGAATTCACGTTTTTTCTATTCTTTTGTCTCGGTCAAACTAATAAGTTTTAAAATGAGAGAGAAGAATTAAGATTGCAGGGCGGGGCGGGCAGAATATTTATGACAATATCGGGGATAATTTCTTGTATTGTGTGAATAACTGAATTATAAAAATTACAGCAATCGAAACCGGGTCCATCAACTTTACAATCTAGCTAGTGTTACAGCCACTACAATCAACTCCGACAGCAGCCATGACGACTCGGAATCAGATTTCATTGAATAATTTATTTTGATGTTTTTTTTTTTACATTTAGCGCCCTTTTTGGCACTAAATACAGAAACTAGTGCTTTATCGCTGTTGGTTTAGTGCCTTTTTGAAAATTGGGTTGGCAACACTGCATCTATTCCGTCAGTAGTTTCTTGACTGTTTTCACCCCGATTTAAGGTAAGTACCCTTCCTGGTTTTTCTCTTAACTTTAGGATCATTTTGTTGTGCATTAGGGTGAGGTGGGGTAAAAGCAATAGCGGGGTAAATGCAATGGCGTATTATTACAGAGTCTAATGTAAAAGAATTAGTGGTGCCATCTGTGATGTAGCCTACGTACTTCTGAAACTATAAGGTAACTACTTGTCAAGACTGTTTTGCCGACGAAGTCATGAATGACAGGTCAGTTTGTGAGAAACTTACAAACAGCGTGTATTGCAAATTGGATAACCACAAAGCTATCGAGTTTCATCTCAAGTTGCGAAGTAAGTTTTCGATTTTTTTTGTATTATTGTTATGACTTACGGTATTAGAAAGTTAACTGATAGTGTATTTTTATCACATCTGCTACACTTTACATCACATGGCGACTATTACATTTGCCCCTTAATTTTGCAGACTTGGGGCAAATGTAATGTAGGAACTATTACATTTACCCCACGATATTTTTTGTTTCAGTATGGTGCGAAATTATGTAAAAAAGAAAGATGGGAAACCCAAATATTCCGAAGAAAGATTGAAATTAGTGCTTGAGGAAATACGGGCGAATAGAATAACTATCCATAAGGCGTTCGTTTTATATGGAATTCCTTTCTCAACTTTATATTGCCGTATAAAGGGTACGCGAGGTGCTGTTAAAAAAACAAAAGGTAGAAGTACTGCAATATCAAGTAATGTTGAGAATGCGTTAGCCACATCGATTAAAACATTGGCGAAATGGGGCTTCGGCCTTGGCCGAAAAGAAATATTGGAATTAGTGGGCCAGTATGTTACTATTAATGAAATAAAAACACCGTTCAAAGATGGGATACCTGGCGAAGACTGGTTTTTGAACTTTAAAAAACGTCATAATTTGTCAATCCGAAAGCCAGAGCCGCTGGAATATGCTAGAAAAAAAGCCGCCACTGATCCATTTATAATATATGGATACTTCAACCTACAAAAGACTTTGATTGAGCTGGACTTGCAAGACAAGCCAGATCAAATCTGGAACTTAGACGAGAGCAGTCTCAGCATCGATCCGTCAAGATCGAAAGTTGTAGGAGAAAAAGGACAAAGCACATCGCGTGTTACCAGCACATCAGACAGAGAAAATACAACTTTTGTTCTGGCTTGTAATGCTGCAGGACGTCGCGCACCCCCTTTGATAATATACAAAGGAAAGAATTTGTGGGACTCATGGAAAGCATCACCATACAAAGAATTTCCCGGTACAGGTTACGCCGCCACTCTCAATGGGTGGATGGAGACTGGGATATTTAAAAGTTATTTTGAAAAAACATTGATACCGGCTTTGGGTGACGAACGACCTGTCTTGGTGATATATGACGGCCATAGCACTCACGTGTCACTTGACCTGGTTGAACAAGCTTTGGCTCAAGGGATAACTATTTTAAAATTGCCCGCCCACACCAGCGACATTTTACAACCATTAGATGTCGCTGTCTTCAAGTCGTTCGAGCAAAAATGGGATCAGACAGTGGCTACTTGGCAAAGAAAACACGTTGGCCAGAAGCTGCCTAAGTCACAGTTTTCACAATTTTTGGGGGAAACTTGGTTGGCAGTGAATGAGGACGTTATTAAAAATGGTTTTAAAAAAACAGGTATTTACCCCTTCAACCAAGATGTGGTTCCTAGAGAGAATTTCCCTAAGGACGCTCTAGAGCGTTGGGAGAAGAACCAAGAAAGCAACGAGACACCACCTGCAGATTCAAACCTTGTTGACAGTGCAAGGCGCTCAAACACTTCGTCGCCATCAATGATATCTCTATCACTCTGTTTGAATGCAGTGCCCTCAATTTTGGAAACGCCGGAGACAGTAGATCCACAAAATTTAATTCAACAAACACCACAAAAAAACTCGGATTTTAATGAAGAAATTCCGCAAATCGCATCTTTACAACAATTAATTTTGTCAACCATACAACAGAAATACTTACCGAAACAGAAAAGGCGAAAAGTAGCTTCTGGTGCTGAGGTTATAACGTCTGCTGAAATGCTGAAAATATTAAAAGACAAAGAAGAAGCAAAAAAATCTGAAAAAGCCAAAAAAGGGAAAACTACCAAGAAATCAAAAAATAAGAAAAAGAAAATGACTGTGAAATCAGATAGCGACAAAACAGATGCAGATTCTGAAATTGAATTGGCCCAGGCAGTTTCAGATGCAACGAAGAGACTTAAAAAACGATTGTCTAAAAAACGGAATGTTATGAAGCAACCAGAAAAGAAAGGAAAGAAAAGAGCAATGGTTTCAGAGAGCGACAGCGATACTGAAAGTTCTGATGATATAGTATCATACGCGGAATCAGATGCTAGTAAATTTATGGAAGAGGAAATCGTAGATGAAGAATATGACTTAGGTAAAGAAAATTATGAAAAAAGAAACACACCTAATACAGAAAAAAATAATACGGAAAAGACGATAAAAAGGCAAAGAACAGATGAGAAAGTAACCGAGGGTGGAGGAACTGAGACGAAAAAAACGGAAGAAGAGTCTGACAAAGGAACGGAAGAAGCACAAAAGGAAATGCAAGAGCCTATTATCAATAAATGGGTGATTGTTAAATATACCCTTAAAAAGGGGCCAAAGTATTACGTCGGAGTCATACAAGACGAAGAACACGATCGTTGGGTGGTAAAATTTGTACGGCGCAAGGGAAGTGTATTTGCATGGCCAATAACAGAAGATATTGATCATGTCACAACTGATTCTATAATTAAAATTTTGCCCAATCCTGAAATAACCAAGCATGGTATTATATCTTTTGATTTTAAGTTCAGAGACATGATTATTTCTTAAGATTTCTATTTAAAAAAAGGAAAGTAGGCATTATATTGTATAAGAAAGTAATGTATGAAAAAGTTCATAACTTTGGCTGTAATTATCTGATCTCTTTGAAATAAAAACCAAAAGTTAACTTGTTTTTGCCATTTTATTGCAATTTCCCCAAAATATAAGCCATTTACTGGGCTAGTGACAGAGGTATGATCATCACATTTGCCCCTTTACACGGGGCAAATGTAAAAATGAGACATAATGCTTGTTTTAGGGTCTTATATTATAAACAAAAATAGTTTTTCGATTATTTACTACATTGTATAATAGCCTTATATATGCTTAATACATGACCCTAAATGGAAATTCTTAAATGCTAGAGAGTAATAAATGGTGTAAAGATAAACATATAAATTTAGCAATGACAGTCGCAATTGCCCCACTTGACCCTACCTAAATTTTGTCCTTGCTCCGTTCTACCAGATGAGCTACTTGACTCAAGGCCTACATTGGTTATTTTGTCTCCTTCACTAATATTCTGTTCATCTAAGAAAGCAGAAGGAGCTTTTCTGACTTTTTTATATAATATATTAAACATCTCATGCCGATTATTTTTGATAAGATTGTTTAAATACTTTGTTTTGTTGCCTGCCTTATCAAAACAAAGATCATGCAATTTTTCAAAGGTAGGGCAAATATTAAGTCCTACTCCATGTAATATCTTGGATAAATCCTTTGGTGTAAAAAGTTCTTTCTTGGCTAAGAAGTGATTTAAATGATTTTCTTTATTAAAATAAACTTTATGAAAATTTCTTAAAATAGAATTGGCATTAGTTCCTGCCATGGACAATATATTGGATAAATCACTAGGCATAAAACCCACCTTACGGAAATCAGCTAAAAGCTGCGTTTTGTTTCCTACCTCATCAAAACAAACATCATGAAAATCTTTTAAAGCAGAACAAATATTAGCTCTTACTCCATGCAATATATTACATAAATTGCTCAGCGTAAAACCTTTTTCCTCATTTAAAAAATGGTTTAAATACTTTTTTGTTTCTCCTATAAAACAAAAATCATGAAATTTTTCTAAACTATCCGCTGCTCCACTTAATATACTGCACAAATCACATGGCCTAAAACCTGCCTTATAGAAGTCATCTAAAAGTTTTGTTCTTTTTCCTTCGTCATTAAAACAAACGCTATGCAATCTTTTTAAGATGGAAGAAGTATGAATTCCTGCTTTACATAACATACAGGATAAGTTACGTGGCTCAAAACCTGCCTTATAGAAGTCATCTAAAAGTTCTGTTCTTTTTCCTTCGTCATTAAAACAAACACTATGCAATTTTTCAAAAGCATCTTTAGCACTAGCTCCTGCTCCACCTAAAATACTGGATAAGTTATACATCGTAAAAGTTTTTTCCCCATCTTTTTTCTCAATAAAATGCTTTAAATACTGCTTTTCATTTCCTTGCTCATCAAACCAAAGATCACATAAATCTTTAAAAGCTTTAGGAGCATTAGTTCCTGCTCCACCTAGAATACTGGATATATTAGATAGATTTATTCCTTCTTTCTCTAGAGTTTTTAAATATTGTGTTCTATTTCCTTGTTCATCAAACCAAAGATCATACGAGTCTTTAAAAGCTTCTGCAGCACTATTTCCTGCTCCATGCAAAATACTAGACACAGTAGATAGATTTATTCTTTCCTTTTCTAGAATTTTTAAATATTGCGTTTTATTTCCTCTTTTATCAAACCAAAGATTATATAAGTCTTTAAAGGCTTGAGCAGCACTATTTCCTGCTCGATGCAAGACACTGGACATATTAGCTAGATTCATTCCTTCTTTTTCTAGAGTTTTTAAACATTGCGTTTTATTTCCTTCTTCATCAAACCAAAGATTATATAAATCTTTAAAAGCCTTAGAAGCATTAGCTCCTGCTCCACTTAAGATACTGGACATACGAACTAGATCTACTCCATTTTCTCCTAGTTTTGTTAAATATTGTGTTTTTTTTCCGTTCTGATCAAACCAAAGATTATGTAAATCCTTAAAGGCTCGAGAAGCATTAGCTCCTGCTCCACTTAAGATACTGGACATACGAACCAGATCTACTCCATTTTCTGCTGGTTTTGTTAAATATTGTGTTTTTTTTCCGTTCTGATCAAACCAAAGATTATATAAGTCTTTAAAGGCTTGAGCAGCACTATTTCCTGCTCGATGCAAGACACTGGACATATTAGCTAGATCTATTCCTTCTTTTTCTAGAGTTTTTAAACATTGCGTTTTATTTCCTTCTTCATCAAACCAAAGATTATATAAATCTTTAAAAGCTTTAGAAGCATTAGCTCCTGCTCCACTTAAGATACTGGACATACAAACTAGATCTACTCCATTTTCTCCTAGTTTTGTTAAATATTGTGTTTTTTTCCCGTTCTGATCAAACCAAAGATCATATAAGTCTTTAAAGGCTCGAGAAGCATTAGCTCCTGCTCCACTTAAGATACTGGACATACGAACTAGATCTACTCCATTTTCTCCTAGTTTTGTTAAATATTGTGTTTTTTTCCCGTTCTGATCAAACCAAAGGTCATACAAGTCTTTAAAGGCTTGAGCAGCACTCGCTCTCGCTCCATGTAAAATGCTTGACATATTAACTAGGTTTATTCCTTCTTTTTCTAGAGTTTTTAAATATTGCATTTTATTTCCTTCTTTATCAAACCAAAAGTTATATAAGTCTTTAAAAGCTCTTACAGCTTCATCTCCTGCTCCATGCAAAATACTAGACATATTAGCTAGACTTACCTCATTTCTTTTTAGAACTTCTAGATATCTTCTTCCTTCTCCCTTAATTAAAAAATTTAAGAATTGATAAAATGAGGGTGTTCCTTCTCTACCAACTAAGCTTCTAGCAAATTTGATTTCTTCATCAATATTTTTTTGAATTTTCTGATAACTAGACCTATTATTTTTTATATCTCCAAAAAGCTTTTCCATTATTCCCTTTGTAATAGGGCCAAATTCATGAGATTCTAACCAACGTAATGCTATTTCATGTAATTCTTTATAATTGTATGGAACTTTATTAGACTCATTATTTTTTTCTACTTCACTTTTAAGAATGCTGCTCAGTTCTTCTCTACTAGGCTGACTAATTGCAAATACTAATTTACCTAAAAATGCTTCTTTCATTTCTTCCTGAGAAAATTTTCTTTCTTTTATCACTTTCTGTATAGCAGAAGAACATTCTAATCGCTTTAAAAGTTCTTTTCTTGTTATTTTGTCTTGCGAAAATTGATAAAAACTATACCCTTGCGTATTATCGTTCATAAATAAAAAGTCTTTTAAAATGTCACATGCTTCCATATCTATACTATCAAATTTTAAAGGATAAAAACCTTTAGATAGCACTTTTTTTAATTCGTTTTTTCCTGTAAGATCTAGATCTGCATTAGTGTAGATAATAAAATATCTCATATCATTTTTTAACTCTTCAACAAAAAGAGAAAAATGCTTGTTAATAGAAAACGTATTCTTTCCTTTCTGTTTTCTGGAGGGAAATAACTGACTGTAATCAATATTACTACCTGCGTTATGAGCCTTTATGTAATCAGTTCTGTCTTTATAGTTGATAGTAATGCCATTAGATATATCAGAGCTTTTTCCTCCAAGGTTTATAGAAAACATATTTTTATGCAAGAACATATCATGCAAGAAAAACATTAACAAATTAAACTCATACATAATTCCAGGTACAAGTTCTTTATGCTTTTCTGAAGCTGTTAAATCACGTAATGTTTTTTCTTGTAATGTTATATAATTGTCTTGAATTTCACTATTCTTTTCCATTTCATTTTTAATAATGCTGTTCAGTTCTTCTCTATTAGGCTGATTAACTGCAAATACTAATTTATCTAAAAAATTTTCTTTTATTTCTTCCCGGGAAAGTTTTCTTCCTTTTATCACTTTTTGCACAGCAGACGAGCATTCTAATCGCTTTAAAAGTTCTTTTCTTGTTATTTTATCTTGCGAAAATTGATAAAAACCACACCCTTGCGCATTATCATTTGTAAACAAAAAGTCTTTCAAAATATCACATTCCTCTATATCCATGCTATCAAATTTAAAAGGGTAAAAATTTTTAAATCGTCCTTTTTTTAATTCCTTTTCTTCTGTAAGATTCAAGCATGAATTAGTATAGATAATAAGATATTCTATATCATTTGATAAACTATCCGATTTAGATATTAGATGTCTTACAAAACTCTCAAAGTAATCATTAATAAAAGAAAAACTTCGTTTTTCTTTAGTGAATAGCCTAGCATAATTAATGCCGTCATCCATATAATACTTGTCTACATTTTCAACTTGTATATGAATAGACTTCTTTTCGTAACGAAGAACAATATTACTAAACTTATCAATTTCAGAATCTTCAAATGCTAATGACAACGAAGGATATTTATGTTCATACATGGACTTTCTAAGTGAGCAAAGCACCGACAAGTCTAATTGATACATAAGCCCAATCAAATGATGAGGAATATATTTCTTAGTTTGACAAGTATTATCCAGTTCATCATGTTTAGATTCATCTTGTAAATCACTAGGAAACTCTGAGTCTTCATTATTAGTAACATTTATATTAATGCGTGCCCTTTTTATTACCTTACTGTCTTTATCTGTAACAGAACACTTACGTTTTCTAGAGCTTACACCAATTTCACAAATTTCCTTACTTGAACTTCTTGAATAACTACTTTGTTTGCGTGAGGAGTTTTCAATATTTTGCAATGGTATCGAACCGTAAACTTCCTCTCTAGAAACTTTTATGCCTCTCTTTATATCCTTTTTAATATTACTAAGAAGTGGTACAGAATGGTTTCTGTAATTCACTATATAAACAATATTGTTACCTGTACCTACCTTACCTTTAGTGACATGTACTCCATCTATCTCTTCATCTCTCAATTCTATAACCCTAATTTTTACGCTATACTTTTCACATATCATTTTTCCTTCAATCTCAGATCTTCCCCATATAGCGTTTTCAATGTTTTCTGCAGTAAATTCAATACGTGAAATATATTCACAAAGTTTTCCATCTTCTCCTTTTAAAGCATTATCCAACCATGAGCCTTTTTTTGATTGATTAACTTGTTGTACATATTGCTTACAACTTTCCCGTAAGAACTTTACACTAAATCCTTTACTACTTGTAATCAAACCTTGATCTTTTAGCTCGTTCAATCCTTGAGCCAAGGAGTCAAAAAAACAATCCCCTTCACCCACAGCAGCCCCTATCTTAAAGCCCTCAGGCAACTTCTTCCTTAATGCCTCTAAAAGTCGATTTAGCTCCTCTTTTCTCTCTTCATTCTCTGCCTTTTTTATCTGACTAAAAATGGAAATAGGCTCTCTAGTCACACAGCTTTCTCGAGCACCACCATCAGATGATGAACCTGGTACTTCACTCAACTTCAACATATCAAACCCGCTATATTAAACCTATACTATAGTATAGCAACAAAAATTATTAAAGCAAGTTACTTTTTGATGGCTAAATCAATAATATAATTATATTTATACATATTTTTTTTTTTTTTTGTTAAGTTTATCCCTTTCGGGAAAGGCAAAGGAAACTATGTCCATACAGCCATATTAACAAGCAAACGTGAGAAGTGTTTTCTTTGGGATGTCATGGTCTACCGCGCGATACATACGAACTTTTTTGTATTCTGACTTTGCTATACGCTAAAACTAGCCATATTAGCCCATTTTATCCATATCTACATACGAACTTTTTTGCCTAAGCTTATTGAAATAATTTAAATCTTCTATTTTTATAACCTTATTTTTACGCGGCTTGTTCTCACAAATATACGACCTTTTTTGCAATCTTAGGAAGAGTCAATAATTCCGGAATCAATACCAGTGTTGGAACAATTTGTTCTTTTAATGACAGACAACAGCACGTCAGGTTACCCATTTTCAATACGAATGTCGTCGCTATTACGACTGATATAAGGGCGACGTCAAGGACAACATGTAAAGCCAGATGTGCTGCCGTGTCTACGATAGAATGAGTGAAATAGAAGATAGCCTTCCACGTTGAACTGGGAGTGCAAGTAAAACTTAAAAAGTACCAGCTGCCATGTAGGTCAGGACAGCTGAGACATGTCGCCCGGAGAGATCTCGCATATTCAGGTCGATAGCAAATCGTTTGTGACGACAAACAAGCAAACTTTCATCGTTTGTGACGGTATACTTTCGCCCAAAAATCAAAAAAACATGGTTCAGCCAGCCGGATTTTGCACTTTTCGGAGCACATCAGATCTCAGCTCCTGAAGGGTTTTCGGGATTCGTTCCTGGTCAAAAGGAATGTGACGCCTATGTGACAGAAATCCAAACTGATTTCATCTATTGTGATGCAATACTTTTGGAGAAATCTTGAAAAACAAGTGTCCAGCCAGCCTGATATCCGGCTGGCTGAACCACTTGTTTTTCGTCGATTTCTCGCTAACTAACGCGTTTCACTCTGAACTTTTTTGATCAAAGGTTTGTGATGGCAATGTGACAGGGTACCAAACAGGTTTGAACGCCCGTAACGCATGCACTTTTGAGATATTCCAGAAAACTAAATGGTTCAGCTGGAAAAAGTCAGGCCAGCTGAACCACCTGTTTCTACCACTTCCAGGTGCGCTACACTCGAGGAATCTAGACCAAAGGTTTGTGACAGAGA
This sequence comes from Aproaerema taeniolella, assembly GCA_949987775.1. Lineage (NCBI taxonomy): Eukaryota > Metazoa > Arthropoda > Insecta > Lepidoptera > Gelechiidae > Aproaerema > Aproaerema taeniolella. The sequence continues at coordinate 8,738,961 of OX465264.1, forward strand.
TGATAAATACGATGGTTTGTTTGTGATGGCTCAAAATGCAGCCCAAAAAAAGTTATAAGCGATTCTTTTTTTTCCATACATTGATTAAACTAGGTGACCATGCTTTCAGTATTGCAAGGACAGTCCCTAATTGAATTAAATATTGAAGCATTAATAGAATGAACAAGGCGCCGTGTAGATGACTAAAATTATATTAACAATCAAATTAAACAATACTATGTAAGTCATGTTTCAATATAACCTAATAAGGTAGGTACACTTAGACCAGGGGTGGCCAACCGGTCGATTGCGATCGACCGGTCGATCGCGACTGTTAGTCCAGTCGATCGTGGCAAGGCAAAAAAATAAAAAAATAAGTTTTTTCTCTTAATATAATAAAAAAAATACTACATGATTGTGTACTGAACTATGCTGTTTCAATTAAGATTTCAAGAAGTATGTAATTGGTAGATCGCACAGGGTTTCGTTAGTAAACAGGAGATCTTGGGTATAATCAAGTTGGCCACCCCTGACTTAGACGATAAATTATATTGCGCAATGATAACAAATTAGTAGTAGGCACTAACTTTTTAAATACAATCAATCTCCAAATAATTTAGTCAGTCACGCTTATGGACAATATTTATGGAGTACTTTATGTAATACCGTCCTAACCTAGTGTATTTTTTTAAATAAAAGGAGCTACATTGTTCGTGGTCGAACATTTTGGAGGAGTGACGACCAATCAGGATAATATTGTAAATAACACAGCCAATAATATTTTATTTAATCCTAATTTGACAAACTTGGAGCCATCTTTGCAATTTTGAAAATTCTTTTTTCTCTAGTTTCTTTTGTCGGATGGTGGCCATAGAGTAACTTATATAGTGATGGTGGCCGCACCACACTGAGCTTAATATCAAAGAGGATATAATTTCACTAATTTTTAAATAATATTATCGTGATATTATCAACTATTGCCGCTCGAAAAAGAGGTAAGTTTTCATCGAATTTATGTAGTTCTTCTGGTTAATTAATTGCCGCTGTCAATATTTCTTGTGTGCTCGTTACTCGTTTCAGAATGTATATGTGGCCGCCCTTAGTAACTAATAGTTAATATTTTCTAAATCTGTGATTATAAGGTAATTAAGACTTAAATTGTTATGCATAATTAGTGAATATTGAGTAATATTTTATACACTGTTAATTAATATGTGATTTTTAAAAAAATATGTTATTTTATTTTATATGTATTTTCATAACATAACCTTTTCTGATTATAAGGCCAGGCCACAGCAACTACCAACACTGAACGCCCCACGCTAAAAATACTAAAGGTAAGTAGGTGTATGTAAGTAACAAAATTAAGAGAATAAATACTATTATTCTTTTGATCTAAAAATAATATGTCTAGAAGTTAAATGAACAACAAATTTGGTCCCACATTTAAATATAATAAATATGTACAAATTAGCCAATCAGTTTGTTTTAGGCATGACGACTGCGATTAAGTCATTGACAAACTGTTGGGAAAATCAACCGCGATGGAAACCCTTCGTACGTAGCATTTTTTAGCTTGATGTGAATCAACGAATAAGCTACGAATAAAAACAAGTCACTTTCACAAATAAGCTACGAATAAAAACAAGTCACTTGTGAAAGTGACTTGTTTTTATTCGTAGCTTTTGGCTCATCATTCTTGGATATTATCCTCTTGTGTGCGGTGCGTAACCAGTACCGCCGCATTAAGAAGTCATAATAATATTGCACGCAGTCATTCGTTCTCATTGCGCAATATAATTTATCGTCTAAGTGTACCTACCTTATTAGGTGATACTGAAGGATGACTTATATAGTATTGTTTAATTTAATTGTTAATATAATTTTAGTCATCTACACGGCGCCTTGTTCATTCTATTAATGCTTCAATATTTAATTCAATTAGGGACTGTCCTTGCAATACCGAAAGCACGGTCACCTAGTTTAATCAATGTATGGAAAAAAAAGATTGCAAAAAGATTTTGGGCTGCATTTTGAGCCATCACAAACGAACCATCGTATTTATCATCTCTGTCACAAACCTTTGGTCTAGATTCCTCGAGTGTAGCGCACCTGGAAGTGGTAGAAACAGGTGGTTCAGCTGGCCTGACTTTTTCCAGCTGAACCATTTAGTTTTCTGGAATATCTCAAAAGTGCATGCGTTACGAGCGTTCAAACCTGCTTGGTACCCTATCACATTGCCATCACAAACCTTTGATCAAAAAAGTTCAGAGTGAAACGCGTTAGTTAGCGAGAAATCGACGAAAAACAAGTGGTTCAGCCAGACGGATATCAGGCTGGCTGGACACTTGTTTTTCAAGATTTCTCCAAAAGTATTGCATCACGATAGATGAAATCAGTTGTCACATAGGCGTCACATTCCTTTAGATCAGGAACGAATCCCGAAAACCCTTCAGGAGCTGAGATCTGATGTGCTCCAAAAAGTTCAAAATCCGGCTGGCTGAACCATGTTTTTTTGATTTTTTGGCGAAAGTATACCGTCACAAACGATGAAAGTTTGCTTGTTTGTCGTCACAAACGATTTGCTATCGACCTGAATATGCGAGATCTCCCCGGGCGACATGTCTCAGCTGTCCTGACCTACATCCAGCTGCCAACTGTTCCCGGGCATACTACAAAAGTCAGTAAGTAGGACGCGAAGGTTTTGTTGTATTATAGGTTTATAGGCGAAAGTCTGAAAACCTCTCACCTTTATACATCATTGGTTCATCTAATAACCCTCAAACGTGGCATCAAGTGGTTCTAAGACTCCTAATGCACTGCTTACCTCGACGGGTATTAAAGGCGTGAGCTTATGTATGTATGTATGAAGGGTAGAAGATACTCTCCGATGCTTTTAGTTCTCAATTCAAATCATTTTCTTTCAGCAATCAGTAAGTACTATTGAGTACCTAGTCATCTAGACCAGGGTTTCTCAAAGTGGGGTACGCGAACCCCTAGGGGTTCGTCATTCATCGGTAGGGGGTTCGCGGCAAGATTTAGGTACGTGATGGCGGCGGCTTGATAACTGGCGGGCACGTGCGGCACTTTGTCTAAAATTACTCCTAAGATTGACTTAATTTGCGACAAGAAACACCCATCACATTAATATTAAAAATATATTTCTTTTGACACTGTATTTATTACCTTTGGTTAGTCAAGGGGTTCGCTGTCATCTGGAAATTTTTCAACAAGGGTTCGTGGAGCCAAAAGTTTGAGAAACCCTGATCTAGACAACCTCTAAAATGGAAAAAAACTTTTGACTAAACTACTGAACCGATTTTGATGATTAGGGTGTCTTAGAAAGCAGATGATGTGTAGATTTGTTTTTTATGTCACTTCCTTACACCCTCCCAATTGGATTCCTAAAAAGACATTAGAACGGAATAAACATCATCGATGTTGTCATTTGACCTCTAAAATACGATAAGGGTCGAATCCAGCTGGCTTCCACATCTTAAAATACTCATTGTTGTATCCTCATGTGTCCTCTAAGAATATCTTTATTTTTCAAATTGCCGCCCCGCTTAATCAGCAGTAGGTATCAGTAGAACCAGGGGGGCTACCACCTAAGCGAAGTTGATGCTGATTGAACGAATGAAATGATGTACATTGCTGTGTTTGGTTCATATCATTAGTCAAGGTCTCCTTATAAAGAAGCAATCGACAATATTCCATTCGTTCACCCAGCGTCAACTTCGCTTAGGTGGTAGGCCCCTAGCAGTAGGTATTAGTAGAAATAGCCAAAACAAACAAGATTGCGGCCAATTTTAAAGATTTCTACAATCATTCATGACAAAGACCGAGACGCTGTTATAGTAATTTAATTAGTTTTTGTTTCGTTTTACTCGTCACTAATAGAAACCGAAAAAACACATCTGTCAACTCGGTTATTTGGCGTTATGTAAAACTATAGAGCGAGGCAAAAAATCATTTTGTGTATGGACTTATCTTTGGTCTCTTTTTTTTTAATGACTGAACGCTTTTCGTATGAAAAAAGCGGACCGTGGGAGGTCAGTGAAAATAGGATCAGGGGGGCTACCATCTAAGCGAAGCTGACGCTGGGTGAACGAATGGAATGTTGACGATTGCTTCTTTATTAATGATATGAACCAAACACAGCAATGTACATCATTCCATTCATTCAATCAGCATCAACTTCGCTTAGGTGGTAGCCCCCCAGCCTGAAAATTCGAACACTATTGACAAAACTTTTTTTTTCATTAATTAAAGCTCTGAGAACAAGGCCATCAGCCTTCGGAACTCGGCGTGGGCGGTTGCTGTGTCGATCGATTAAAAAGTTGTACTAGACATATTGATAAAATAATAAATTCAAGAACAAATACTACATACTCAAAGAATTCAAGTGATAATTTTGTACTTCGCTCCGTTTAGTTCTGACCACAGAGTACTTTAATAATACTGGGTTCTGGGGGGCTACCATCTAAGCGAAGCTGACGCTGGGTGAACGAACGGAATGTTGACGATTGCTTCTTTATAAGGAGACCTTGATTAATGATATGAACCAAACACAGCAATGCACATCATTCCATTCGTTCAATCAGCATCAACTTCACTTAGGTGGTAGCCCCCCTGACAAAGATCGTCACGGCAGTTCTCGCTGCCAGTTTTTCTAAACATATTATAAAGCGGAAAGATTTGATTGTTTGTTTGTTTGCATCGAATAGGCTCCGAAACTACAGGGGCCTGATTTTTGAAACAATAGAATTCCAATTCGCATACGAATTGACAAGATTTGTATGAGATTCTCATGCGAATCTTGTCAATTCGTATGCGAATTGGAATTCTATTGTTTCAAAAATCAGGCCCCTGGACCGTTTTGAAAAATTCACCATTAGAATCCTACATTATCCGGGATGGACATAGGGTACATGATTTTCTCGAATTCCCACGGGAACGAAGTCCCGAGCGGAATGCTAGTCGTAAATAAAAACAAAACTATTGGTGTACCGAGTACCTACCAGAAGTAATGTAGTCTTCTTCACATTTTATGTTTGCTTTTAAGCTGATGGCCTCGTAATAATAATAAGAAAAGATATATATATGTGAGTGGTTGACCAAAAAGGGACCACAAAGGGACCTTGTACCTGGAGGGATTGGAAAGGGTTTTTAGTTTTTCATTAATTTTGTTTCTGTGGTCTTTTAGCTTTGTTTTGTTCTACAATTTTTAAGTGCCATAGTTTTTTTTGTAGATTTTTTAGTGAGCGCGCTCGAGGCGAAACTCATATGGACTCGAAACTTTAAACGCGATTTACTCGAAATCAATTTATTTTCCATTGAGGTCCCTTTTTGGTCAACCACTCACACATATACATATTATAGGGGAGCTACAAACAAAACAATATTTTTTTTGAACTTGAAAAAAACGAAACAATGTATAATAGTATAATGTTGTTCAGTCGAAATCATTCATTGACTCCAGTTGTGCCCCCCCCAGCTTTTTTTTATTTGAGGACAGTGGTTCTCAAAGTACTTAACTACACACGGCAGCAGCACATCAGGATACACATGTTGACCTTGACATCACCCTTAGTGCAAATGGATAACCTGACGTGCTGCTGCATGTACTAGTGAAGTACTGTATGAAGTACGTAATTGATATACAAAGATTGGTTCATCCATCACGTGATGATGAATTAAGTCCAATATTATTTATTTTTATGTCAATACGTGGTTAATACCAATGAGTAGGTCACGGGGGCTACCACATAAGCGAAGTCGATGCTTGTTGAACGAATATAATGATGTAAGTACTAAATTGCTGTATTATATTGGTTTATGTCGTTAATGAAGGTCTCTTTATAAAACAAATACTACATACTCAAAGCTTTATAAAGAAATCGAAAACATCCATTCATTCGTTCACCCAGCATCGACTTCACGTATCCAAGACAATGGTTAGAAGTAAGAGTATTGTTATAATGTTAATTATTGTTTTCGTAGTCGGTAGGTATAGATTGCCTAAAACCACCGTGAAGTCCAAAAAATCCGTCCAGTGGTTTTTGCGTGAAGTCACTCCTTCCATCCTCACAAACTTTCGCATTTACAATATTATTAGTTCATACCATGCATTTTAATTATGAAAACACTTGATTTATTACTAACTTTATATTATATCTAAGAGAATACAGCGTATCGTTTTAAACATTTTTAGAATTAGAATGCAAGCAATCGGAATATGCATTGAAAATAAAATCATAACTTTTTAAACTAACAAAATTTTATTAAATAGTACAGAAGTTGTATTTACAAATTTTAAATGCTGATCTATCCGGAATAGGATAGGATAAAAATTACAGTTAAATACCTTATATTATCCGGAATAGGATAGGATAAAAATTACAGTTAAATAGTTATAGGATCGGTTTTCCAGTGCTGAAATAAACCTCATTTAAAAATCACTAACAACAACTTCAGGGAAATCACTCGACTAAAAGAAGTTGGTCAATCAAATTTTTAAATCAAAATTCAAATCAATTTTTTCTGATAACATATCTAGTATTTAATTGGTATCATTTTGAAACCAATGATCACCAAACAAATTTACCCGGCGATTGACTAATAAAAAAGCATACTGACAGCATTTCGCACAGGAATACGTGCATGAATTTGAAAATAATGACAATCCCACCATGGGCGATGTGAACGTCAGAAAAAGTACTGTAAGGTGTAATAGGGTTGATGTCAGGTGCGTCGACGCTTGGCTGGGGTCGTGGCAGGCGGGGTTGAAGTGTTGGCTCGCCGGCGCCCTCGGCGGCCGCTGTCTTCGTCGAGTAAAGGTGACTCCCAAGCTGCGATTCAAATATTTCACTTAAGCCAGGTTCCCTCTTACAGTGAGCAGCTGACTGTCCGCCTCCCTATAAATTTTAAATGGACTGCAAACGGCGTACAGAACGCTCTGTATGAACATTCCATTAAAATTATAGGAAGGCGAAGGCGAACAGTCAGCCAGCTCACTGTGAGCCTAATGGAGACATGACCTTACAAAAAACTTAGTTGTTTCCTACATAACATTTTAAATTCAATATTTATGTTACACTTTTTTATTTTTAGTAACTAAAGCAAGTAAGTCTGTGATATTAATCTTATCCTGAGTAAATTTCGCATATAGATAAACATTTTCGAAAAATAGCAACCATAATAATAACAGAAAATTTAAAATGTGCTAAATAACTAAAGATTGCCTAACCACTATTATCCGTTATTGAATGAGTTGTAAGCTCTGGTAATAAAATAAAGATGAATATTTAGACTTGAGCTATTCATTAAAACGGTTATCACGGAACGGTCGCTAGCACAGTCACAGGCACAAGTTGTCCGTACGTTCATTCGCGAGTACCGGGATGTGAAGAGAAAGCTGAGATGTTTTACTCACAAGCAACAGAGCTGACTCTTGATTTAGTTTTATCTCTTTGTGATGTTGATTTTCTACTCGAAGAGCTTTCACGGGGTCCGGATGCATTTGAATCACGCGAATCTCTTCTTCGATCTATAAAACAAAATATTGCAATTTCAATTTCTCTTACTGCTGTTTGGTTTTCTGTGTATGTGCAAATAAAATGTATTGTATTGTATTATCGCCTACCATGATTAAAATTGCTAACATACAGTTTTCTTCATAAAAATATTTATTCTCTTTTTTGAAGGCGTTTATAACCCATATACAGGGTGTAAAGGACAGCTTAGCAAATAATTAAATGGTGGAATCTACTCATAACTATCATCAGCTATAAGTAATTATTTTCCCAGAAACGTCATGTCAAGGAGTTTTCATTATTTACCTACTTTGGCGCTTCGCAACGTATCGAGAAACCGCGTCCCGCGCGCGATTCCCCGCGCCGCACTGCTATCGGAGTGCGATGTACGTTGCCAGTTTTCGTGTTTTACGTTGTTATGAGTGTTTTTTATTGCAAAATGGAGTGTATCTGATTAAATAATAAATAATATAAGAAGAAATGATTAAAAAAACATGAAAAAAACGGAAATTTTCAAAAAAAAAACTACAAAAAAATCATTTAGAATAATTGTCTGAGTCCAGGGTTTCAGTTTTTGCTAAGCTGTCTTTTACACCCTGTATATTATAAGAGTATAAGTTAAAATACTACAGAGTAAAATTGCACAACAAACTTTTGATTGTAAGATTGTACTGTATCTTATTACCTTGTAAAGTATGCAATAAAGTATTTATTTATCTATCTATCTAACAAAATTAAACCAATCCAAACTCATTTGTGCCAAAAAAAGTAAAGTCAAAAGTGATCGTCAACAGTGCCATTACATTGCACTTCAATATTATTTTGGTTAAATTTGAAATTAGTTAAGTGAATACACTAACCATAATCTTTTTCAGATTTGATACTAGGCGTATCTGTGGAGGCATGGGAGCTCCCACTCTCCTTGCGAGTTTTGGTAGAAAGTGCTGTTAGGCTGTCCTTTCGACCGGCCGCGGCAACAATAGCTGCACAGAAGAAAAAATATTGTTATAACTATTTTACAAGCCATACAAAGTCGAGTCCGATTTATGAAAAAGCTAAAATTAATGAGTGCATTTTATTTTATGTTTATGAATGAACTCCACAGTTTAAATGATTATGACATTCGCAGATGAGCATGCTAGGGTACACTTTTACCAACCGTCACCTATAATGATTTTTATACTTGAATTACATAGCTTAGCACAATAGGTAAAATACAACATATTTATCTTTTATAAAGATAAACTAGCTCACTAATGCTACATAACAATACACAACTACACATACCACTAAGTCTAATAAACTACATACATAAATAATGTCACCTAGGTATTTTTACCAATTTTACAACATTACATTTTAGCCAAAATAATTTTGATAAACAATCATGTTAACCCCAATATTGCCAAGTAATAAAACAAATTTGAAACTACCTTTCGGAGTGTTATCTTTAGACGCTGTGCCCCTAGAACTGCTTCTAGGAGTAGAAACCTTAGACGAGGGACTCCGAACATCTAAATGTAACATTATTATAAAATTTATAAGCATTATTCAGCATAAATTATAGCGGAACATAACATTTCCTTTCATCTATTTTCCTAAAGTGGACACAAGGGTGAAATATTTAAATAAGTAGCTCAGAACAAATCTAGTGGTCTGAAAGTGTTTTCGAGAAAAAAAGAATTAAAAGTTGTACTATGCAACTGAAACATTTAAAATTAAATTTATGCCACAGAAATAAAAACGCAGTTTTTTAAATGCTTGTAAAATTATCAAGACAATCGCAGGAAGCGAAAGAAGCAAAACAATGAAAAAAATGAACGACATAAATACCTTCACTTTCATCACCTAGAATTGCATCTCTACATTTCTGTTTTATAAGGGCACCAAATTCACTTTCTGGTAATGCGAATGGTTGTTCATGGTTAGGAAATGGTATAGGTTCAGTGTCATCTAGCATTGATATATCATATAATGTTTCTAGGTGCTTCCAAATATCTGAAATAAAGTTCCATTTATTACATAAAGTCCATCCATAAATAAAAGTCTTAAAAGGTAAACAAATATGGCGGAATGTGTAACCATAGACTACTATAGTGATGTGGTGTATGTCGAATAATGTCGATGTCGGCAAAATTACTAAGTGCATTTCTGCTATTGCTATTTAAGGCAATATAATAGGTGAAGAAGTAAAGAAGAACACAGATGAAGTAAAATACATTTTTACCATTGCCCCTCGAAAAAGGGTCCGTTATTCTTCAAAAACAGTGAATAAAACGCTGTTTATTTCACTGAGTGAATAAAACATTTTGAATTTGGAACATGCGCGAATATACTGATTTTAGTAAGAAAACAAAAGAAAATGTGCAAGGAGGTTGCATACTCTCGCTATAAAAACTTACTAAAACTTGGCTGTATGTAATAAATGGCTGTATGGAATATGTCTCGGTTAAAAATTTTCAATTTAGAATTAGGAATTCAGCCAATTTTCTGTGCAATTTTCATGCAATTAAAAGTTTCTGATAAAAGTTTTTGTCTCAAAATCATAAAAAGAGTTCGACGTCCAGCGATGAAAGTGAACCTCTCGTTCCAGAGTCATTTCGCGTTAAAGCAGCAGCTATTGTTGATAATTTACTGTCACAGAGTAATTATTTTCTTTTTCTCGTAGTCAATGGTAAAAAGTAGAGTACCTAACACGTGAAAAAAAAATTCATCTCGGCTCTTGTATCCCTCGACCCGCTCAGGATTCTAATCTAGAATCCTTCGCTCCTCTCGCGGGATACAACTCAATGCCTCGAAAAGAATTCACCTTTTTTTCACTTTTTGGGTAATCTACTATTATTACAAATAGCATTTGTGCGAGGTGTCGTTAGAGTTGAAAGCCAAGTTGTGGAGTATTTGAAAGCTGTTGAGTAGTTGTTTTTTTCTGTGTGCGGTGTTCTAGTAATCTCATTGAAAATGCTTTTTTGCTAGATAACCGGACAGAATTGAAAACATGACCATTTACATAAAATTTTTACCATTTAATGACAAGTTCTTTATTTTCCTCTGACATGTATGCAACAATATGTTTCGGCAATGTTTTTTTTTTTTAAATTTGGCGCACCAGAATAGCCTCAAGTTTTTATCGATATGAAAGAACATCCCATCCCTATCCACCAAAGACAATACAGAGTATTTAAAATGTCAGTTGTAGGTTTGAAATTACAGCGATCTCGGTTTTCTGCAAAAAAATAAGTATTTTACGATAAAATGGACATATTATTATAGAAATAATGGTGTTGCACGTGATTACCTAGATGTTACAACAATTACTTACTTGTTATTGCGTGTGATTACACCAGGAATGTGTATTTTTCTTCCGGTAACAGGTTTGTTTACAACTTAAGACTTTTAATTATAGATGGACTTTACAACGTCTGTGGTACTTGTCAGTTGCATCATATTATTTTTCAGATTGGTCAGAGGGTCTGGTTACTATTTCTAAATGACGATGCTTTTCTCAGTGTGCTGGGGCTGAGGCGGGCTTGATCATTCAAAGTTTGAGAAACACTGTCCCATAATTTAAGCATACTTTTATGGCTCTATGTAACGAGTCGGTAAATACGTACCATACGTAGAAACTTCTTTATTGATAGATTCTGAAAGTTTTTTCCAAATGCAAGCCATATTAAAATGTTTATTGATGCCAACCGGCTTGTGGTTGGCCATCGCGTAAAATAACTGGATTTCCATGTCTACATCCCATTCTAATGCCTCCCCTGTCTTCGCTTCAGGTTCTTCTTCACTTGAAACCATTGTTTCATCTAATATTTACATGAAAATATTGGAATAAAATGGGAAAAACAATGATAACGCTGAGAGAAAGAAACTATTTTGTTTTTCATCATAGACATACAACTTTTTCATTTTTTTTTTTTTGTTAATTTATCCCTTTCGGGAAAGGCAAAGGAAACTATGTCCATACAGCCATGTCTTCAGTGAAAAATCTTCTTTCTTCAACTTAACCTAAGCCCTAAGCTCCTCATGTTCTGCGTAAAACCGGATAGCGTCTGTTTTACGAAAACTGGCGGCGAGAAGCACAACCGCGAGGATCTTTGTCGGTACCAAACGGAGCAGAAACACTGTTATCATTTGAATTTTTCATCACTACACGAAATTTAGTCAATTTACTGCATAATACACTATCACTATTACACATTAAACAACTTTTTCACGCAGAAAACGAAAATTCACTTGACAAAGCAACCGCTCACGCCGAGTTCCCGCCAAAGACCTTTTGTTTTTCAGATCTGACAGTATTTTTATTTTTCTTTTGCTACAATTAAATTTTACGGCCTAAAGTTCAGGAAATTGGCATAGGTAATGGCTGTCAGTTTGTTTCTAATCGATAACATTTGGTGAAGAATAATCGAATATTTGGTTTCGATCAAACAACACAACACGAGAGAAAAAAAAGTAAACTGTCATGTATGTCAAACGACGGCGTACGGGTTTGCGTTTGCATTAGATTTATTTTCTGTATAACGCAGATATTATAATGTTTTCACGATAAAACACGATACTCTAAGCTAAGAGCTGATTATACAGACTACTTGCAATCATGGCAAATCACTATGAAGTTCCTAATTGGTAAATAACTTAATTTTATATTGCTACAAACCAACCATTTTGGTTAGGTCTATTCTACCATTGGTATTAATTTAATATCTTAGTTATTACAGAAGTTTATCTTTGCATTAGGCAACTTTATCCATATAACTATCTCCAGCAGCCTCGGGATATTTCCATGGCATGCCATCAGGGAAATTCTTTTGGAAAACGTTCTCACAATATCAAAGCTATTATCTTTTGAATGTGACGGATTTATAAGTTTTAAATATCTCTATTTCAGGGCTGGCAAGCCTCCTACAGGACTACATTTAGATGTGTTAAAAGGTGACAAGTTGATCCAGAAACTAATGATAGATGAAAAGAAATGTTATCTGTTTGGCCGTAACCCTCAGATGAATGACTTCTGCATTGACCACGCCAGTTGCTCCAGAGTACATGCTGCTTTAGTTTATCACAAACACTTAAACAGATCATTTTTAGTGGATTTGGGCAGTAGTGAGTATTACAACTTTCTGGTAAGCTTATCTGGAAACCTATTTTATTTATTAAATGAAGTTAAAATAATCTAGTAATTTAAGATCTAAAATAGTTCCAAAAATATAAAATATCCATAGAAAAAAAAAAAAAGGAATTATTCCGGGATCACTTTTCTCTTTTAATATTTTCTTTTACGGTCGGATCCGCCACGCAATTTTATTCTGATCAGTTATCCTACCCTAGTCATGTTATAATACCTATATTTTGAGACAGTCAGTGACAAAAATGTATACAGGTTTTACTGAAACATGGTTGTATGGCCCACTTCCTCTTTCAACTTGTGTGTCTTTCAGACTTGTGCCCTGCAGTGGGGTGTAATGTGCATGTATTGCAAATAATTATGCTAGTACTAGCTTTCCGTCCGGGACTTCATGCCTGTAAGAATTTGGGAAAATTATGTAGCCTATCTGTTAATCCAGGGTGTCAGCTACCTCCATACCAAAATTTTATCAGAATTGGTCTAGTCTAGCCGTTTGAGTGTGAAAGAGTAACTTCAAACATCCATACATACCAAATTTCGCTTTTTTAATATTAGTAAGGATAAGGATTGAGGAATAGTCTCGGTTAAGTTATGAGCGAAATCATTTATAAAAATTTTTACCTACAATAATGAGCTCAGCTATGCATCGATGGTTCTACTCAGTTATTTTATTGAAGAAGTTGCATGAGTATGGGTTCAAATCCAGTTTGTTACATGTACAAAAAGGTCATGCTCATGTTTTGACGTAAAAAAGCATTCATTTTGTAGAAATTGCATACCACCCATCTTGAATTTTAAAATTGATATCATTTTCGTAATAAGTAACCCCATTAAATGACACCCATGTTAATATTTTCAAAAAGTGTGTGTGTTGGATTTCAAAAAAATGGATGGCATTTTGGACATCAGCACCCCCAAAAACTTATTAATCGACACCCAAAAAGGCTTATATGTTCAAATAAGCTTTTTTGAATTTTCGCATGGGTGGGATGGTAAAAGTGACGCTCCGGACTTCACTTTACTTCGCCCCACTTATCTCTAAAAGTTTATGAGACATGGCTGTTTTTTGTATGGCGGCCATCTTGTTTTTGAGAATTTCTAACAACTGACATCACAAATAATTTTAGGGAAAGAAAATAAATTTCCCTCACGCAGGTAAGCGTTTTAAAAATAGTAAAACTGAAATCACCATTTAAATCATCTTTCATATGTTACTAGAAAGAGTTTAAAGGACATACTCTATAATAATAAATTATTTTGTTGCTGTGGGAATTTTGTAAAGTACTTGCCCTGTGTCTTGTTAAAAAGTCCCACAGGAACCTTTGTGCAATATTTCAGCTTTCTAAGTCCAAAGATTTTAGACTGGGCTTAATGAAACAGTAAGTCAGGACAGGACCTTCAGGACACGACACTTCATTTTTTTCTGAATCTGAGGTGTCGTCCTATGGTCTCATGCGGTGTGGTAGGCTCTGTAAAGGGCCGTCTGGTTCGCGACCACCCTCCTACCGAAGTCCGACGCCAAACAGCTTGCTGTGTTCCATCGGTGCGTGGGAGTACCAATGCCTTTATAGGCATTTTCTGGGTTAACTCGCTCCATCGTCGACCTCATCTTTGACCTTTATGGTCAAGATTGAGGTCAAGAGTTAACCCATATAATATGTAGTACTAGCTTTTTCCCGCTAAATCTTTTATTTTCGAAAAATCGCGAAACACGTGGCCGTTTATTTGCTTCAAGGTATTCCTCACAAAGTTTTGAGTCAAAAAATCCAAAAAAATTGTTTTCTCCATACAAACTTCAAACCCCCGTTTCATCCCCATTGTAAGTTTCGAAAAATCCTTTCTTAATGCTCCTCTAGACCTAATAAGAAACCTACGTGCCAATGTAGACCCAGCGGTCTGGGCTGTGCGTTGATATGTCAGTCAGTCACCAGTCAGTTTCTTCTTTTATATATTTAGATTATTATATTAAAATATATGCTAATCAAATTATGTTGGTTTTAATTGAAAGATATTACACACAACAAGGTCTAGGGATATGGCACGATTTTTCATACAAAAGAGGTCTGTTTGAGAAGCTATAATAGCATACTCGAGATACATGGAGGGCTATAATTTTCAGACGAGCAAGTGCTAAACCTGAATTTTCAATTCTAGTTGATAAATTTTGTTTTACTTGAAATTATGATGCAACTTTGGTGAGTTGTTCTACATACGCCCGCAATGGTTTCTAGCACAAAAAGTACCAGCTAGTATTATTTACTTCGTTTGCGGGGATCAGCTAGTAAACAATAATAATAAATCGTTTTCGGACGAAGATCATGTATTAGTAACTAGCTTGCCGCCCGGGACTTCGTTCCCGTGGGAATTTGTGAAAATTACGTAGCCTATGTTTGACCGTGAAAGAGTAACAAACATCCTTACATCCATGCATACAAACTTTCGCGTGTATAAGTAAGAAAAAATACAGCTTTTCACCAGAAATTCTGTAAAATGAAAGTCTGCGATTTATTAGCTACTTTCGATAAATTTTTGTGAGAGGAAAATTGCCACTTCAATGGTCTTGTAGAGGTATACCTACCTATTCGTACTAGTTAGTTTATCTTATCGTAGGCGCCCGGCGGAGCCTAGCTTGGCACCTTAGCAGTCGTTCCCCGCGCGTCTAGCCCACCACACATCCGTATTTGGTTTGTGAAAAACAACGAACGCGTAATTTTGTGAATCGCATAAATCCTTTCATTTAAACACGTTTTTCTGATTAGTGAACTCTCTATATACCTTAAAGTCTGGAAAATACATCTGCTCTTTAGTTTAAATAGAGACAGTAACGATCTAAAGTCAATAATAAAAATTTCAAGATAATAAAATTTTCAATTAAAAAGTTCAAGCTAAACTATTGTGTTTTTACCTGACGCTTACGAATCGCTATATACCTATTTACTAGTTTTAGTTATGTGACTTGTATATTCTTCTTGATAGGAAGAAAAGTATGAGCTATACTTATAATTTTATTACAGTTTTATTTAGGAGCTTATGAACAAATGTTGCAAAATCTTAATTTTTATTTATTTTATTTAACAATTTATTGCACAAATCGAAATCAAACGGACAAGTACAAGAAGAGAGACATTACAATAGGTGTAGCTTATTTTTATTTTCTTTATTAAGTTGATGCAAAAAACAAACAAAATAAAACAGGAGACTTACAGCTTTTACGTATAAATTAAAAATAAATATAATACAATACAAAGGAAAACAGTTACTGTGCAAATTAAAAGGCTCGGTTGTGGATTTGGGACAAAAGGACCCTTCCTATGAAAGGCTCTATCAGATGATGAGATGGACATCAAGGACAAGAAGAAGGATGAGATGGTGGCTGATATTCTCACGAAGCTGGAAGTTTGGGAGTTTGTGTGTTTGAGTGTTAAGAGAGTAAGGAGTGCTAGAAGTGCAAGGGAAAGGAGGATGCACTTTTTGTCACAGCTGACTTGTGTTAGTAGATTTTAAAATAGAGCTGACATGTAGACTTGACGAAAATTAATGTTTTATTGTGATTTTCTTGGATCTTTATTTTCTTTAAATCATGAGAGTTTTGTGCTACGATCTATAGTTTCTTTGTTTTTCTGAGAGGACTTTTATCTTAACTCTGCGCGCACTACTTGTTATACATACCCGTCTCAGTGTTTTTTCCCCATACAAACGGGGTCAATGGATTCCATCACCTAAACTTCAACGGATCCCTGTGAAATTTTGGTATAGTGTCAGGAACACCAAAAACTAGGTCCGTACGTTTTGATTTTTTTGATATTTTTAGTAGCCAAAAAGATATTTGAGAATAAAATTCAGCATTTTTCGCCAAAAAAATTATCAACATTTAAGAGGTGACTGTTGAAAAACTAAGAACAATTTTGGAAAAAACAAAACGTACGAACCTCGTTCATACGCTTACAAATCGATAGAGACTAAAAACGTACGATTTAATTAAGTTTTTAGGGTAGGAATTCATTGACGCCTAAACTCATAATTTTGAAAATAAAACTTGGCATTTCGCCGGAAAACTTCAATTGTCCCTTTCGCACAAGTATGAGGCGGGTGGTCGACATCGAGACAGCATGAAAAACAACTGAGACGCTAGTCCAAACTGAGACGCTCCTCATAAACTGTTCATACAGTTGCTTCACAAAATTTAAAGTTCAGAGGCCAGCGCATCAGGTTACTCCATTTCATTACAAAACCGCTCTTATCACAACAGCACAGAGTGCACGCGTGTGGTAACCTGAGTTGCGGCCGTCCTTACTTATTTTAAAAGCACGTCTACTGCTTCACCCTTTGTATGGTTTCCTTTACCCCCCGGTTGCCTGGAAGAAATTGCCCTATAGCAGTAAGGCCGCCGCATTGTACACTATAAGATAAACGTGTTTTTGTATTGTGTTATATTTCTTGTAGCCTTTCGCGTTTCCTTTTCTACTCTACGTTTTTCACAAGAAAGGGAATTATTAAAGTTTCGCAATGTATTGTTAAGCCGAACTTGAAGACACGTTAATTTATTAATAAATAGTATATATTTATTTCCATTTTATGTTGTTACAATCTATACTTAAGGGGCTCCCAGAAAGCAATAAAAATGAATGCTTGTGTTTGAAGATTCTCGCTGCTTCTCCATCAGAAATAACGTTTATTATAAGTACATTTATTATCTTAAACATTTCCTAACTACTCAAGAAAATAAAAATAAAATTTATTATTCTGCATATTATCGAAATGTGTGGCGACACCTGAAATATAAATGATTATAATCCGTACGAGTTAACGACGTCATCTTCGGTGTAAACGGTGTGCGGAATGATAAAATATCGAAAGACAGTCGAGTCGAGACCCGTATCCGTAACAAAGGTGCTATATCTTAGTATATCTTTTTCGATATTTATCAATTTGCACACCGTACATTGAAGGTGACGTCGTCGACCCGTCTCAAGTTAACTCGTACGAGATATACCATCTTGCAAAACGTTTTCTTGTTTGTGTTTGGTTCGTGAATACATGATTATTCGTTAAATTAGAATGGCTTGACTACAACCATCTACCTTTGAGACGACTGACCCCTCCAGTCGTTTTGTGCAACCCGATTTAAAATGGCCGTAGATTTTATTACCAAGAATTGTTATCGCCTCTTTGCTCGCATTTTCTGCGATAAAACGTGTAAACTTTTGTACGAAATGAAATAAAAACAAAACTTGACAACTTCTGCCACAGTTTTCATAGAAAGTCAGTGCTAAATAGTCAACATATCTCTCAACATGACTAATGCCATGTTGGGTCTCGCAGCAGTGAGAAATAAAAGCTACAAAATAAATAAAAGTTTCAAATGAAATATTTCGCAACTGTTGCTCAAAAAAAGATTTAAATGCAAGTAGAATTTCAAATTTTTACTAGAGTATGTCCTTTGATATAAATAGTTTTTTTAATCGCTTAAAATTTTCCGTAAATAAATCAAATTCAAGTATAGCCTTCTCAGTTTACTTATAAAATTTCGTTTGTTTGGTAAAAAAAAATAGTTAAAAAATTGTGGATATGATAAAAACTAAAATATGAAGTCTGGCGGTTCTGGTGACAAGTTGATCGAGTCTCTCTCATCTTCACTTCACAATATGATGATACAAAATGGTTATTATTATATTTTTATCTTTTTTATTATGTCTTATGACCCATAATCTCGGGCAATTGTCCCGGACTCTTGAAGGCGTGCGTGGGGCCGAAGCCAACACGTAGAGGCCCGTTCAATAGAAAATTAAATTTAGTAATGTGACACCAACCGGCAGTTATCTCTGTATGCACTATAGAAATGCATCCAAAGACAACCCCCGGTTAGTGCAGGACTATTGAAGGAAATGGAAAGAAACGGCCGCACGCACAGGGGGCAACATCGCGTGAGAGGCTCATGGTATTGAGAGGTGTGCACCGCTTTCTGCTCGGTGGCCGACCGGCTCAGCTCACCAACTCGCGACTTATGCATCTTTCACTTCCACCCTGCGAGCATATAGGTCTGACACCCTACTCTGGCCGGCCAGTGAAGGCAAACCAGAGGCGAGAGTCCTGCGGCCCCTGCTGGGGTCTACTCCGACCGGCCAATGAATGCAAGCGGAGAGAGAGGCCTGACTGACTCTCTGGGGTATGGGACCCAAGGGACGTCACCTCCCATTCAGCTCGCCCTGAGGGCTGTATCTTTTTTATTATTATTATTAAGTAATTAATTAATTATAGTGAGTGAAAGAGAAGTGGTGTAACGATTTAGGCCCGTATTACAGAATACGACTCAGACTCTGATCTATACTTGAGTAGCAGTCGTATTTGTCATTTTGATAGTGAGAGAAAGAGACAATCAGTACTTAAGTATAGGTCAAGACTTGAGGTTCCTTCTGTATACGGTTTTTAAACCTCTTAAGACTGGCAGTAAGTGGGCAGGGATCGAAATTAGATTCCGAAAGCTATAAATCAACTAAGCAATCTTTATTTGAGCTCACAAAAAAATAACGATATTATAACAAAGTATGTAGTTTTCGCCTACATGGTACGTATAATCTTTGTTTAGCCGTTCCTGTCCCAATGCTAGGCATAACCTCCCCTAGACGTTAATCCTGCGGCTCTTTCCTTCAGAGGGAGTGAAAAAGACTTTAATTTCGACATTTTTATCAGTCTGCGTTATGTTATGTTTATCAGGCGTTTTCCGAACTTATCCTCTCAATTGGCCTTGTGTTTGATATTGTTTGGACTAGCTATTCCAGCCAACCAATATCCTCCCAGAAGCACGCAAGTTTTTAAGTTTTTCCCCGGGTTACGCAGTATCTGTGCCCGTTGTGCTTCCACGCTGTGGCATTCTATCGTAACATGCGCTGGAGTCTCTTCTGTCTCCATGCAGCCGCGTCATAGGGGACTGTCTCTGATGCCCATGTTAAACATGTGCCTGTTTAACCACCAGAATAAATAATAGTACGCTTAACAAACAGTGGCCTGTGATTATTCCTATCACTCTTTTACGTGTTTTTTTGGTAGATGCAACAAACTTCGTGTTAGGCGTTTGTTTAGTGTTGGTTTCAGTCTGCGTTAGTTTAAGTTGTAATTTATACCTTAGGAGCCCAAGGCCGAGGGGGGTCACCAAGGTGATGTTATTTAGATTGCTTATTCGTCATTGTACGTGTATACAGAGGCCAGCGCATCAGGTTACTCCATTTTCATTGCAAAAGCGTGTTTATCTTTCTAGCACAGAAAGCACGCATGTGGTAACCTGATGTTCGGCCCTCTGTAAAACGATTTTCTCATTTAAACAGCCCACAAAATACAGCAAGCAAACCATAATGCTTAGCAAAAAAACACTTTTGCTGATCAATATTTTGCTAGTCTTTTTAATAATAAAGTGTCTAACCGGCTTTTCGTATCACGATCTGTCGTGATAGATTCAAATTAAATACAAATTCAAAATAGCTTTATTTCTAGCTTTATTTCATAGAACATTCAGGATGTTACTTAAAATAAGTCAAAGTTACATTAAATACATACAAACATATTCGTTAATTCAGTATGTTACATTAAAGGATTAAAATACATCATATACAGGGCTTTAGCTATCTCTCTTTCAATCTCTAGGGTGGTTAATCAGTCCATGAAACTGAATAACTTTCCCAAGGAACTTAGGTCAATTATACGAAAAAAAATTTTTGAGTTCCCATACAAATTTATCAGCATATGGCGCTTTTTGTATGGGAGATCAAAATTATTTTTTTCGTATTTTGAGCTATATTCCTTGGGGAAGTTGTTCAGCTTCATGGACTGATTAACCACCCGAGAGGTTGAAAGAGATTTACCTAAAGCCCTGTATATTCGTCATTTTGACCCTAACCCTATGGTCACCCATCCACTCGATCGTTGCTTGTTCATTGCTGACCCCGACTGATCGTAATTTCAGCACATGGCACGTACATCGGCAAGATGCGGCTGGACTCCAACAAGCCGACCCAGCTGCCTATCGATTCAGTCTTCCACTTCGGGGCCTCCACTAGGAATTATATTATCAGGTGAAATTCATTTATTTATTTAACCCGTCTGCCAAGCGTGGTGAGTATGGCATTTACCCCTCATGTTATTGAGGGAGACCCGTGCCCCAGCTGTGGGAACGTATATGGGCTGATGAAGGTCTTTACCTATGAAATTGCCGATTTTTTCTAAACCTTTATTTGGTTTATAATTTATTTGATTGAACAGCTGTTACTAAAATAGTTTTTTATTTAAAGCCTTTGTCATATAACGAAGACTTTTAGTAAAATAATACATGTTTACTTTGGACGCTCAAAGATAGCTCGTTTCATCTGTTACCCGTTTCATTGCTTATTTTTGCTGTACCTTTGCAAAGGTACAGCTAGTTGACTATAATTACAGGCATAACCTAATACATACAATAGTGTAATTAGTACATATATGCGATGGTTAGTGAACATTTCAAGTTCGAGTGAATAGACATCTTCTGGGTGAACTTGCTATTTTCTCGACCACATCTTCGTCCCTGGGCTAGATTGTGGTCAAGAGCAAACCCATTCGTTTAAAAAAAAACCTTGAGGATGTGAATCAGCC
This sequence comes from Aproaerema taeniolella, assembly GCA_949987775.1. Classification (NCBI taxonomy): domain Eukaryota; kingdom Metazoa; phylum Arthropoda; class Insecta; order Lepidoptera; family Gelechiidae; genus Aproaerema; species Aproaerema taeniolella. The sequence continues at coordinate 8,760,225 of OX465264.1, forward strand.
CATAAACCTGAACAACATTTCCCTAGAAACATAGGTAGGAATATGAAATCCTCTCCTTACAACTTGTGCGGTCAACTGATTTGCCATATTATGGGAAGTCGGAGTATTTTTTTTAAATTCATATAGTGTCTTGGGTGAAAGTTGTTCATCACCCCCTAAAGTTTTGCTAATTTAAGGTCATATCACGCTCAATTTCTTTTAAACCACGCAACGGATTTTAAAACGATTTTTGACATCATTTAGATATCTTTTTTCAAAAGGTTTATAAGTTATAGCAGGGGTTCCCTAACTGTGAGTCGCGACGCCCTGGGGCGTCGCGACAGTATCCCAGGGGCGTCGCGTGTCGATACGTCGATGCGGCTAAGTTGAGTGAGCGCCGCGCGCATTCTGTCAATCGATAAAAATCCTTGACCCTACTTTATAATCAATCTTTACACAGCACTTGCTTTCATTAAACGAACACTTTCAAAAATATTTTCCCGATAATCTGCAGCAATACGACTGGGTCAGAAACCCTTTCCAGTCACCCACACCATCGACACTTTCAACAGAGGAAGAAGAACAATTGATAGAATTGTCCTGTGATTCCAACCTAAAGCTTGAATACGCCAAAGATAAACTGTTTGAATTCTGGAGCTCAGTATCTCAAGAATATCATGCCATCAGAACTGCAGCTTTAAAGGTTTTATTACCATTTGCGACTTCATACTTGTGTGAAACAGGTTTTTCTGCAGTTGCAGTAATAAAGAACAAGTACAGATCTAAAATAGACGTAGAGAAAGAAAAGAGACTGGCCATTTCCAAACTGGAGCCCCGTTTTCAAAAACTATGCTCAGAAAAACAAGCACATCCATCTCATTAGGAGCCAGTCAGTTTATAAATATCTCTTTTTATTATTATTCATGTTTTTTCTATGTTCCCATTAAATAAAAAAATAATTTGCAAATTCGTGTTTTCCTGATTGCCTGTTACTAGAGTAGTACCTACCTACAAAAATTCGTTAGTATTTTAGTCGACTACGTTGAGGGGCGTCGTAAAACAATAGCCAAGACCCAAGGGAGTCACAGCACTAATAAGTTTGGGAACCCCTGAGTTATAGTATACCTTTATGGCATACTAGCTTTCCGCCCGCGTGGACTACAGGTTATATCATGCCCAACTGTGGGATAAAATGTAGCTTATGTCCTTTCCCAGGGTCTAATCTATCTCTGTACCAAATTTCATCAAAATCGGTTCAGTAGTTTAGGCGTGAAAGACGGACAGATAGACAGAGTTACTTTCGCATTTATAATATTAGTAAGGATAATTTAGGAGGACGCAATGTTAAAATAATTGTGAGTGTGATTAGTTGATTACATTAATCTGCTTAAAATGTTAGCGAAAAAAGAAAAAGCCGCTTTTACTTTATTATCTCAATAAGGAGTGTTATAATTATTTCCATGTTGCACTGGGAGTGAAAGAAAAATTTAGAATGTGCCAGCTGCCAACTCGAGGGTTTTGCTGTATTGTTGGCGAAAGGCTGAAAATTATATATCATGTTTCATCTAATAACCCGCTTTTAGTATACTATCTAACAGGGTTCGAAATTATCAAGATAATTACTCTTCTTGATTATTATCTGATAATTATAGGATAATTATCACCAGTGGAAGAAATTCATTTTTTATATTGGTTCGTAACAAATTGTAACAAAACATTATTAAAATTAAATAAATTTTGTAATTTTTTTATTTAATATCGAACGCAAATCAAGTAATCAACATGAATCAAATGTATATTAAGTTAAAATCAGTTTCGGTCAGATCAAACATCCTTCCAACTACTTATGTTACATAGGTATATTATAAATGCGAGAGTTTGTGAGTATTGCTGTATGGATGTTTGTTACTCTTTCACACAAAAACTACTGAATGGATTTTAATTAAACTATACAATAATACAGCTTATGTATCAAAATAACACATAGGCAACAAAATTTTCGGAACGAACGAAGTCCCGGGCAGAAAGCTAGTCGTAAATAAATTAACTTAGATTGTCCAAAGAAGCCAAAGGAATATCTTCATCCGATGATGATTCCATTTCCATTGGCTTCGTTGCTTGTTATTATCAATCGATAATTATCCATTTGTTATTATCACGATAATTATCATGATAATTATCGTGATAATTATCCTTTCGAACCCTGCTATCTAACTAAGGAGTGTTATATTTTCCAGAGAGCGTCCGACCGGCAACACTCGCGGTATTATGGAAGAGCTGCCGAACACAGAGCAGGAAGGCGCGCTGCTTGGGTTGCCAGAGACACAGACAGAATTAGACGTAAGTATCTTCTGAAACTACACTAAAGTAACGAATTCAAATAATCTTTACTTAATGCTATATTACATAATTTTCCACGTTAAAAACTTATGAGTCACCGACTTAAATCCCAATAACAGTCCGCACAAAGTAGATAACTAGTATTTTAAGCAGACTACAATGCCTATTAGCAGATAACCACAAACGAAAATGACAATCATTTATTTAGATTCTGGTTTGTAGTATTTTTTTGTTTTTGTTGATTTTTTTAAAAGCGCTGAATCATTTTCGATAACATTTATATGGGACCACGTCTGAAGTACTCTTTCAAACAAAAAAAGAATTTTAAAAATCGGTCCATAATTGGCGGAGAAATCCGTGAACATACATAAAAACAAAAATACATACAGTCGAACATAAAACCTCCTCGTTTTTTGAAGTCGGTAAAAATATAAGCTACACACTTCTTCTCTTCGAGTCAATGGTTTCTTTTTTTAATTTTACATGGTGTTGGTCCAAAATGTGGCCACGGAGACTGCGTTTGGCTTGGCCTCTTACAAATCACTCAAGGTGCAAGTGACTGGGCAGCTAGAGCAAGATAGTAGATGCCCCATACTTTGTACAGATCCACAGACACACTCGTCACAAAAAGCCACTTTAAGGATTTCCTGTGCGTCGTGGGTTATCTGCTTTTTACACATATTTAACGAATCGTTTCTTTTTCGCTGACCCGATATCTAGTTGGTGTATTTTTTACTAGCTTTCCGCTCGCGTGGACTACAGGTTATATCGTGCCCAACTGTGGGATAAAATGTAGCCTATGTCCTTTCCCAGGCTCTAATCTATCTCTGTACCAAATTTCATCAAAATCGTTCAGTAGTTTAGGCGTGAAAGACGGACAGACAGACAGACAGACAGAGTTACTTTCGCATTTATAATATTAGTATGAATTAAAGGGTATCCCTTAAAGTTCTATTCATCCGTTTCTGTATAATCCAACCGTGTTAAAAATATTAATTACTTCAATGTTGTCAATGTTCCAGAATTTAACAGAATTCAACACGGCTCATAACAGAAGGATCTCAATGTTGGGCATATCGACTGATGATGGAACCGACGTTATGAAGGTACCTAATATTAAATATTAGCTTTTCGCCTTCGTTCCCGCAGGAATTTTTTCGTCAATTTTTGAATGTTGTAATAGTTATTCTGCTATTCGGTACAAAGACAAATACAACAAATCAAAAACCATAAAAATCGGTCTAGCCGGGTTATAAGTGTTCAAACAAACCCGACTTTGTTTTATATATTAAGATACTTAATACGTAGTTAATACATAAAAAAATATATACTGTGTTCCTGAGGATGTCCATTAACTCAGGAAAACATTTCCATAGCTTTTACTGATGAAATCTTACAAGGGAAGTAGTACTTAAAATGCTTCGTTTCAAACGTTACTTGTGAAATTATTTAATTGGGGTGTGGAGTGTGAAAGGGTCTCTATTCAAGCTACGTTGCCGCTTCTATCAAACTGCATTTGTTACCCGAGAGTTAACGAAAATATACAGCAGCTCGAGTACGATGGTGACAGCGCGCGTAATGCGCCGCGGTCCTATGTCAAAATGTTAACATTGACAACGCCAGAGGGCGAGCAAGCCTTTGCGCGGGGCCCTCGCGCAATCAAAGTGAAATTTCAGCGTCAGCAGAGTGACGTACCGCGCGAGTTTCTCGCCATCGTGCTCGAGATGCTGTTCAGTGAACATCGAGCTTGACACATGTAGCATGCCAAATCTTACGAATCTAAATGCGATGTTGTTAAAAGAATTTACTTGCAAGCGATGAATGTCGGAGGATATATAATTAATAATTATACAATTTTCTTAATTTTAGAGTCTTCTATTCTTAAGTCAAGTGTGAGGCGACCTTGACTAACTCTACCAAATTTTTAAACCGCCAAATGACCAAGTCAGAGTGGTTTTAACGACTAGTCTATCGACAACAGCCGGGCCGGCTTAACGTGCCCTGCGAAGCACGGAAGTGCTCGTGATAAATTGATACTTTGGTCGCCCATCAGGTTCCCTCCTTCCGTGGTTACTTAACGTCTCTTTTCTGCGCCACTGGGCTACAAGCGCTTATATAATTAATTATAATATTAAAATAAAATTTACCAAAAATTAATTAATTAAATTAAATTAAATATTAATTAAAATTAAATTAATTTTTGTAGCCACAATTACCGCTAAAATCAACATATGTAAGTATTGCCAAAAAACGTTTTTTTTCATCTAAAATCTAAGGCCCGTAATACCAAAAGAGTCTCAAGTCTTCACTATCTCTCACTATCAACATAACAAAGACGAATGCTACTTAAGTACAGATCAGAGTCTAAATCGTGTTCTGTAATACGGACCTAAATGTTGTTAAGAGAATCAAGGTGTTACTGAATCAATTCAGAGGAGCTAACACTTGGTCACTGCTATTTTTAAACCCCGACAAAAATAGAGTATCTGTGTGTCTGTCTGTGGCATCGGAGATCCTAAACGGATGGACAGATTTCTATGCGGTTTATAATGGTTTGAAAGCTGATGTAATAGAGATGGTTGTTAGTGATACACACATCAACACGGTCTAGGGATATTGCACGATTTTTTATACAAAAGAGATCTGTTGGAGAAGCTATAAAAGCATATTCGAGATACATGGAGGGCTAAAATTTTCAGACGAGCAAGTGCTAAACCTGAATTTTCAGTTCTAGTCAATGAATATTGTTTTACTCGAAATTTGTGAAAACGTGACTGAAACGAAAACGAAAATGCACTTCTTGCCTGCTTTTTGTATGAAAATAGTCGAAATTACGCGATTTTTTTTTCATTTTCGTCACTTTTTCAAAAATTTCAAGTAAAACAAAATTTATTGATTAGAATTGAAAATTCAAGTTTAGCACTTGCTCGTCTGAAAATGATAGCGCTCCATGTATCTCGAGTATGCTTTTTTAGCTTCTCAAACAGACCTCTTTTGTATGAAAAATCGTGCAATATCCCTATACCGTGTTGATGTGTATATTTGATCAGGTTCAGCTGTTTAAGAGTTATAAGTGATAACATATGTCGGGGTTTATACAACATTTTCATGTTTTATGTTTAGAGTTATCGTGCCTATAATCTCTTTCGCGGTTCTGGGACAACCTAACGCCACATTTTACATTATTTCTGAGGGTTGTTAGATTTATCATGATAGTGGTGATAGGTTGTCAGCCTTCCGCCCACGATGCAGCAAAACCCTCGCGTTCCACTTACTGGCTTTTACAAAAGACCTGGGAAGAGTTGGCAGCTGGCACATTCTAAGTTTTTCTTTCTCTCCCAGACTAGTGTGGAAAGTTAGCAGTAAAAATATGTAAAAATGTCAACTGTCCAAATATTACGGTTCATTAATTACAGCCCACTGGCATAGACGGACAGCATATTCTTAGTGGTACGGAATTAAAACAACATGTTTTTAAATTTTTTAAAGCTGATAGGTGACTTAAGTGGCAATTTATCACGAGCGTTTCCGTGCTGCAGAGGGTACGTTAAGTAGTCGGTCCAGCCAAGTCAGACGCCATTTGGTGGTTTGAAAACTCTGACATCAGGGTTATTCATGTTCGTCACTTATGACTATACCTACTATAAGGGATCGTTCAACCCCCTTTGTAATCACAGCGTAATCTTTTGTTTTTAACCCCCCCCCCTCGCCTTGATTACGTAATCCGTCCGTGTTTAACATTTTTGGCACTGACTCCTATGTTATGTTTCTATGGGTCTTAGGGAAGAGGGTGTGTCATTTGATAGTTTCATTAGTCTTTATTGAAACGACGAAATAAAATAAACTCTTTCTCACTAAGTAATTAATTAAGTTATTATTACATATTCTATTCTAAATATTTTGTGTGTTATTCTAAATCTAAATCTACGTTTAACAGGAACAAATTAAACAGGAACGTAAATTATTACATATTCTATTCTAAATATTTTGTGTTATTCTAAATATTCTAAATCTAAATCTACATTTACCAGGAACAAATTAAATAGGAACGTAAATTTACGTTTGACAGGAACATGTACCTACACATTTTAAGCATATAGCAGGGGAAATCCCGTTCCATCTATCTAATAGTTAGTGATACCAGTAATAGACTTCAAAATTGGACGTAAATATTTAAATATAATTTATTTATTCATTTCGCTATACGTTAATAAAAGTTATAAAATGATGACGTAATCATGGCTTCTTCCCCCCCCCCCAAATAATCCGATGTATATACAAGCAGCCGACCCTCCCCCCCCCTTCCGGTGATCACGTAATTGTTGAATGATCCCTAAGAAGAAGATTGCACAGTTACGGAGAGAAAAAACATCATGAGGAAACCTGCATAGTTAGACAGCTGAATGTGTAACCATGTTCCTTTCGGTCAGCTTCCCTGTTAACAAGATCGCGGAGATCAGACGACAGTTACTTCACTGTAATGACTTGACCTGCCAAATCCTTGATCATGGTCAAGTGTACCCCGAATTAGAAACGGGACTAAGCGCTAGGAAGAAGAAAACATTATTTTTTTAATCTGCCTTTAGCCCCCGGCCGGAACAAAGCGCTCAGCTTCAATGCCGGCCGGCATGCCCAAGAAACAACGACGCAACGTGTCTTTCAACGAAGAAGTCGACATCATCAACCCAGAGGACATTGACCCCACTATTGGGCGGTTTAGAAACCTCGTCAAATCGACCATAGTGCCTAACGCCAATGCCTTACCTAGGAAGCTTAAGCTACAGAGCGCTGATGATAGTAAGTCTTTTTTTCATATTTATTTAGGAACTAGTGTTTCGCTTGCGAAGTTGAAGAGCGTATTTCGACTAGTTTCGAATGACTAGTTTTGTTATTTTTGAGTAGCTTCAAGGGAGACGGGCCGTTTAGAAAGTGGAGACAATATATTTTTTGGTGTGGAGCAGATTATATGACCAGTAATATGAGTTCACTTATTTGCTGTTTCTTATTTTTTATGTTATTACAGTTATATTATGCATCCACAGACTTGATGTACGTGCCCTTGTCTTATTTCAATAAATATTGTTATTACTTATTTATAACTTTTGCCCGCGACTTCGTCTGCGTGGAATAGTTGCATTTTGGGCAGCATTTTTTTTTTTATACTTATTCTTACCCTACCCCATACAGGTCGAAATCAAAAACGCTACAGCCGGGCTATGATGATCGCAACGACATATTATCTCACGCGTTATCTCGTGGTCACGTGACCGTTTCGACCAATGAGATTACGAGAAAGCGTCACGTGACCACGAGATAACGCGTGAGATAGTATGTCGTTGCGATCATCATAGCTCGGCAGCAAATTTTTATTAAGAATAAGAGTAATTTATTTGCATGAATACAGTATTTATCCTTTTTGAGTGCTTAAATTTCAAAATTTCTTGGTTATTTATCTTCAACATTGACCAACTTCCATACAACTATCATTTCAACCCCTTTAAGTCATTTTTTCGCGATTAAACGAAGCATATGTCGTTTCCCAAGCTGTAGTCTATCTCTACCAAATTTCATAGAAATCGGTTCAGTAGTTTAGGCGTGAAAGCGTAAAGGACAGAGTTACTTTCGCAAAAGGAACGCTACACACTCAAAGGCCCACACTAAGGTTTTACAAATACTAAAACAAATTTGCTGTTTCAGACCACCACCATCATTCACTGAGGCTTCAGGAGATATCCCGGGGGACGAACCTGTACTCTGACCTACCCGCGCCGAGCTCGCATCTCAGCCTTATCGGGGCTAGGTATGACACTCACATTTATTTTTTGAAGCGCCCGTAGCCAAGTGGCTCTCGCTGATCTCAACCGATCAGTGAGGTTAAGCAACGTACACAGAGGCAGGGAACCTGATGGGTGACCAAAGTGGCAATTTATAACGAGCGTTTTCGTTCTTTGGAGGGCAAGTTATGCTGTCGATCCCGGCTAATGTCGCTTGACTACAGTAGTTAAAACCAAGTCTAGAGGCCATTGTGCGGTTTGAATACTCTGACACCAGGGTTAGCCAAGTTCGCCACACACTTGACTATACCTACACGATAAGAAGAAGATTTATTTTTCGTAATTTTTTTACTACAAGTCAATAACACACTTCTTATTTTATCAGCCCATACATACTTCCCCACCGAGGGGCACGCGCCTTTCTTCGAAACACGAAGGGGATTTAGGCCATAGTCCACCACGCTGGCACAATGCGGGTTGGTGGACTGCGCGCCTTTTGAAAACAAATTTTCTTAGACGTGCGGGTTTCATCACGATGTTTTCCTTCACCGCTGAGCAAGTGATAATTAATGAGAAATCTGTACATTAATTCGAAAAGACGAATTTAGTGGTATAGTCCGCACCAGGATTTGAACTTGCAACCTTTCGGTTACAAGTCTGGCTCATTACGAACTGGGTTATCGGCGCAATAACACATAATAAATATAATTCATTCAAAACTTTGTTAATAAATTCAATTACATTCAAATAACCACTCCAGCTGACCTAGCATAAGCAATGAGACTTTCATAACAGTTGATTGCCAAGGAAAACATAACCTTAAAAACATCAGAATAAGGTTGCATTTCTTTTGCATTCAGTTAACATTGACACATATGATCTTAAATTGCTAGAAGGACGTATATCCAAATCAAAACGTAAGAGAATTGAATTGAAAACTTATCTAAATCCTAACAGGGTCTATTTTCCTTGTGTTTATTCGGAAGTATATACTCTCAACAGAGACTACTGCCTCTATTAATGCTAAGACCCCTTGTACACGGCGTATTTTAAATACGCCGACGACGAAACGCGCGTTTTCAGCGCCATAGATGCCGATTTTTGCGTTTTCATTGATTTAAACGCGCGTGTATCGCTGTATTTGCGCGTATACGCGCTGTAAACGCGCGTTTCACGCTCGCCCCGTGTGCTGAGGTTACAAGGTTGCGTTCCAAGCGCGTATACGCGCGTCATCTGCGCGTCGTCGGCGCGTTTAAAATACGCCGTATGCTAGGGGCCCTAAAGGGAGATTACTGCCATAAGATATAGCATGTTTTTAAGAAATAATTTTCTTTTTTTTACTAGATTGGGCCTATCGCTGCCGAACCCCGCGCCGGACGTAGAGCTGGAGGGTCCGGAGCCACATCTCAATATACACCCGCCGCTACCGCATCCAGGTATAACACTTACTTACTTTCTTTCTTTCTCATGCTTACCATTACCGAAAAGACAGGCCAATTTCCTAAGGAATATTCCACTGGAACATCATTCAGAATTATGGTCTGGGTTCAGGCTTGAAGTTTTTACACTCTGTATAAATGTGAAATAAAAACGTTTTTTTTTGCTGACCCACATCACAAATAAATTAATAACTTATTCATTTACGAAGTGGGTCAGTGATAAAATAATAATGGAAAGATTAGCAAACTTTTATACTTATAATATTAATAATATGAAATATCTTACTTAATATATAAAACAAAGTCGGGTTTGTTCGAACACTTATAACTCGAGAACGGCTGGACCGATTTTCATGGTATTTTGATTTGTTGTATTTGTCTCCGTCCCCAATGGCAGAATAACTATTAACGACATTGAAAAATTGATGAAAAAATTCCCACGGGGACGAAGTATACCGGGTGGAAAACTAGTATTATAATATAATTATTTTTATTTTTCCAGTGTCCGAAGAAGCAGGTCCATCAAGCGAGCCGAAAAGAAAGAAATACGCAAAAGAAGCCTGGCCGGGCAGGAAACCAGGGCTCATCCCCGGAGTCTGATCCTAGGACTTATATTAGTACGCTAGGTCGTCTAGCGCAGTACTGTCTCCTAATTCATAACTTAATCCCTTCGGAACCTTTGCGCCATGTTAAACCCACTACGTATGATGGAAATGACTACGCAAATAAAACAGTCACCCTTGTCAGCTTACTTACACCAGTCTCCCGATTGCGGTAAGTTTGAACGTGTTTACCAAAGCTAAACCACTTACGTTTCCATGTATTCTGGGCAGAGTACAAAGGAAACGTGAGCGGATTAGCTTTGGTAAACACGTTCAAACTTACCGCAATGGGGGGCAGCAGAAGTAAAATAAGCAATGACACTCGTGAGAATAGATTTCCAGATCAACTCCAAGGGAAATTAGACCCTAAATATGAAGTCATAAGATTTCATTTCGTTTGCAATTCAAGATTAATAGTCAAGCGAATGCAAAGGAAAAACAAACTTCTGTCGCAACATTTAAGGTAAAATTTTCCTTAGCTTGATTTTCCTTGCATCTACTTAAAACATGACTACAAAAAAGATATTTAAATACAGTTTTTTTTTTGTTCAACAAGTTTTATATTTGTCAACTCTCAAACTTGTGAAAAGTGAGTTCTTGTCGGCAATGTGAATAGTCAAATGATTTACTATTTTTAATTTATATAAAACTGGACTACGCTAGAAATTATCTTAATGTTTAAGTATCTAAGAACTACTCATCTTCTTCATTCTTAACATCTTTCTTCACGAACCTCAGTTAATGTGCACGCTTGCATTTTATTTATGGTTAGTTGCGTATACGCACGTTGCGATAAAATGCGTTACGTACATGCGTACGTACATACAGATACACCCACGCCTATAATTCCTAAGGGGCTAAGCACAGCGTTTGTAGAAACACTTGATGCTACTAGTAATAGCGTCAAATCTTTGAGAGTTATTTAATTGTATCTTGATTGTAGTTGAAAATACAGAAAGAAAATTATGCTACACATTTAGGCCTTACACATATCGTAAGGACTAAATGTATGGCATAATTTTCTTTCGATCGCGCGGTTCCGAAGGGGCTTGGAGAAAAGTATTGAATAGGTAGTATGTACGTAATGCGGTTAAAACGAGTTTTAGTAAAAGTATTCAATGACTGTTATATCTGTCGCAGGGATATTGTCGAACCCGTGATATTGTTAATTGCCTGCATTTTTTTTACTGACTTTTTATATGGTTATTTTAATCTTAAACCTAACCTAATTTGACAAAGTTTCGTCCAATTATAGTTTCACTGGTGAAATAGTAATATCACGGGTATCATAATATCGGTAACAAAGTTATTAAGCTGTCGTGAAAAACTGATTTCGCTTACAAAGAATTGAAAATCTCCTCTTTTTTTGAAGTCAGTTAATTTATGCAAAGTTTAGTTAAATTAAGAAATTAAGTTTTTGAAGTTGCATTTGTGCGTGAAATGAGTTTTTCAACAGCACAGTTGCATAGTTGGCATAGGACAATTAGAAATGAATTTATATTACGTAAACGAGAAATATTTTTGCAAAATGTGAATGAAATGTATTGATTTGACCGCGTATGCACAATGCTCAAATTGTGCTTCATATTATATTAGTTTAAAAATAACAGTTTAAATCGGTACTATGTTGAAATGTCATGCTATCCGTATTTACATTAATAGTACAGACAGTGACAGTATAGCTAAGAAAGGGGCGTTGCTTTATAACGCAATTTTGCCTCTTTTATGAAAAAATGTAACATATAGACGCAATAGAACTAATGTCGTGCCTTGAAGAAACTATTTCTGTCTTGAAATCCCAAACTAGGCTTGTAGTCGTTTCTCTCAATTCCAACCAAGATTCTTATCCCCTTGTGATAAAGTTTAAATTACAAAAAATTGGTGTCCCAGTTGAGAGAATTGACTGTACTAACCCTGTTATGGTAATTGTAATCACATGATTGCCATATAAAAAACATGGCCTAGGTGGGAATCGAAATGGCAATCTTTAACATAAACAAACCACTCGATATTCCCATATTGAGTGATTTGTTAGACACGGCTCCAAATTAAAAAATACCACGGATGGTGATTTCGATAACAAATATCGCGAATACGACGTACATCGCTTCTGCACAAAGTGATTAACTAGAGATTAGTAAACCAAACGCAGCAATGTACGGCGAAACAACATCGTTCGAAATCGACGTCACATACCTGTCCTTGTCATGTGTATCGCGTAAGAGAGAGATGCAGTCAGCCTTTCCAGTAATCGGTTACGAATCTAAATATTTAAAAAAAAAGGGGCAGCTGAGAAATTACCAAAGTAGGTTTGAGAAATTTTTTGACCACGACGTTATCACGAATACATAAACAATTAAGTACCTATTCATAGGTATACCTATTCATTATATTTTTAACTATACAAGTTTTAAATGCATTTGTACATTTGTAAATCGGTCCTGTTCCGTTCCTGTAAGCTCTATGTACTATATATACCTAAGTGAAGCGCAAATAAAGTGATTTTATTATAAAACAGCTTTGCTTTCATTTAATCCCGAACAGCTTATACAGGGTTTCTGGAAAGACGTCACGGTCCCTTTAAGAGGTGATAAATCGTATCGATTTGAAAGGGACGACACACGATGATGTTGCTACAATACGCAAAAGGAGCAAAACATGCAAAATGAGCAAAATTAAGCTCACTTTGAAACGAAGGGTTTCTCACTTTTCTTAAAAAAATGAGTATTTTTTCGAAATTAATTACACTCACTAAGGGCCACTTTCACCAAAAGTGCTAAACGTATTTAGCAGGACTAATTTTGTTTAATTTGACAGATTTTGTTGCTTCGACAACTGAGTTAAATGTGTTTAGGCTGTTAAATACGTTTAGCACTTTTGGTGAAAGTGGCCCTTAGAGGACGCTTTTACTTGTGATAGACATATCAGTCAGGGCCCTCCCCGAATCCTCCCTAAATCAATGTATGAGACCAGCTTTGGTCCGGGAGAGATGGCAGCAGACAGGGCGAAGAACCGTTCAACGACCCCATCATAACCACAACTATTAATTCACCAAATTAAAATTACTAAAATCTCGTCATGGAAAATTTCTCCGTTCAATTTCTTTTTTTAATTATGTTAGATAGTCCCATCTTCACTCAAAACAAAAAATATCAAAAAAAAACATGCAGAACATCGACATTTGGAGTTGACCAATTTATGTATCGCGCGTTTACGGAATAATGTACCCTATACGTTTACTCATTGAGTACAGTTTAGTGTGTGCGTGGGCGCTGGGCGGAGAGCGCGACGGCGGTACTCGATGCAGCGGACGTTGAGTAGTAGCTATTTTGCCGCTTTTATCAGCGAATAAAAATTCGCCTTGTACAGAAAGCGACACATCAAGTTACCCATGACCATGACTCATTTTTATATAGGAGGTGGTTTTGTACAGCGACGTCCGATTCAGAGGTGATAGTAAACATGAAATAAAATTCCAAGAAAAAAATAAGAAAAAATGTTATTATTGCTTTATTAGTTATTACTAAAAAAAACTCAGTACACAAATTATTCATTGCAATATTAGCTGCACATTTTCGTGCTTTTTAAAGAAATTCAACTAAGTATATTATGTTATGTTCTCAATCATATATTAGGGATGGTTTTATTCGTAAAAGAGCAACGAACATATTTGTATGGAGCCTGGCATACCTAAATTTTAAGGTGATCACCCTTCGGGAGCCCCAATATGGAAACTGAAAATGTTGTCGGCCACTGATGAAACTTGCGGCAATCGATAGAGAAAAATATTTCAAAACGAAAGTGTTGATTGATAAAATGTCGAAAGTTATATACTTTCGGAGATATAGAGCTATGAAAATGAAAAAAATATTTACTAAGAAAAATATTATTTCAAGTCCTACTTTCCTTATAGCAATAACGCATTTTTTGAGCATATAATTTGGTCAATGAGTGCTCACAAGGGGGATGTGGATGGAAAAGTGGAAAGCAGAAAGTTTAACTAAGGAACTTTGTTTCGACTAGTTAGGAGATAAACATACTAAAAGTCCTGACCCCTCCGAGTGGAGCCCGAGGGGGGAGGGGGGCACAAAGGTCCCGTTTTTGGTTTTTTGCTTACATCTCGAAAACGGTGCGTTGTACGAAATTTTGTTGTAATACATAATAAAAGCTGATAAAATTCTCTATAACTTTGGCTTTCACATTTTTTATCTATCTCCAATATTTGCCTAGCTCCGAGCTTCGAAAAATGGTCGATTTTCATGGGGAGGGGGGCACAAAGGTCCCGATGTTTGGTTTTTTGCTTACATCTCGAAAACGGTGCGTTGTACGAAATTTTATTGTACTACATAATAAAAGCTGATAAAATTCTCTATAACTTTGGCTTTCATACTTTTTATCTATCTCCAATATTTGCCTAGCTCCGAGCTTCGAAAAATGGTCGATTTTCATGGGGAGGGGGGCACAAAGGTCCCGATGTTTGGTTTTTTGCTTACATCTCGAAAACGGTGCGTTGTACGAAATTTTATTGTACTACATAATAAAAGCTGATAAAATTTTCTATAACTTTGGCTTTCACACTTTTTATCTATCTCCAATATTTGCCTATCTCGGAGCTTCGAAAAATGGTCGATTTTCATGGGGAGGGGGACACAAAGGTCCCGATGTTTGGTTTTTTGCTTACATCTCGAAAACGGTGCGTTGTACGAAATTTTATTGTACTACATAATAAAAGCTGATAAAATTTTCTATAACTTTGTCTTTCACACTTTTTATCTATCTCCAATATTTGCCTAGCTCCGAGCTTCGAAAAATGGTCGATTTTCACAAAGGCACAAAGGTCCCGATTTTTGGTTTTTTGCTTACACCTCGAAAACGGTGCGTTGTACGAAATTTACTTAATTTATTTTACTTAACTTTTTCAACTTTTTTTATTTATTTTTTACCTTTTTGTTAGTACTTTTTTTAACTTTTCTTAGATTTTTAGTCGATATTCAAAAATCTGTTCTACTCTACTTTTTTAACTTTTTAACTTTTCTTAGTTTTTTAGTCGATTTTAAAAAATGTGTTCCACTCTATTACGTTTTCTGTTATACATTGCTTCATAACTTTTCTCAGCATACTTTTTTAACTTTTCAAACTTTTTTTTTTTACTGTTTTAAAACTTTTTTATTTTTTTTTACCTTTTTTTATAACTTTTTTAAAAAACTATTTTAAACTTTTTTTTATTTAATATTTAAACTTTTTTTTACTTTTTTTAACTTTTAATACTTTTTTTATTTATTTTTGTAGCCATTTTTGATATTGTGATACGATCTCCAAATTCTTCCAACAGTTTAGCTTTGATCGTTTTGTCATTTGGCACTTGCCCTGATACTGCATCCCGTAATTGTATAATAGAGAACTGACAGTCACTGTTAGCCTCCATGTACTTATAAATTTCATTCATGGCTTTAGTTACGTAATTTTCAGTATTATCTGAGCGGTCTGAGTCCATTTGGGTTTTGTACAACGGCCTGAAAAATGATTTGCGGCATTCATCGTGGTATAAGGCTTCCACTGCAACCAGATCAACTATTGACGCTAAACGACCCACTACTTCTTCGCCCCAATCATCTCGTCTTGCATGCCCAGCCTCAATGCATGAGTCTTTGAAGGCTACGTTTCTGACAGAGTATACTGTCTGTCGCTTTTCAACAGGTTGTTTATTTTCATCTTCAAATGCGCATGAACAAAAAAGGCATCGAGTTTTGAAGTCAAATTTCGGTTTTGATGACCTCAAAGTATGAGTTGCGGAGGGCCCAGCAGACGGAACACGTTTCCTCAGATCAGCTTTAATGCTGTCGGGTCTCGTGTATTCTTTTCGACAAGATGTGTGAACCCACAGCGACTTCAAATCTTTAAGTTGTGAGCTCTTTTGATGATTTCTGAGGTTACTGGCAGAAATCAGAGAATTTATGCCTTTTTCGCCGACCTTCGAAACATTTTCTCCACCTTCTTCCAGCACTTCATCACAAACGAAACACTTGTCTGTCATCTTGAAAACGTGCATATGTGCAAAATATTTTGTGACTGCTTCCCTGCGTTACCGGGTGCAGAGTCACAATACTCTATAGGTCACGAACGTAATAAAAACATAAGCCCGAAGGCATATTGATAGATATTATTGGGAGTTTTAGCCAGTTTAAAAGTAAACTGTTTCCGCCTTCACCGCGTGGAGGTACTCCCAGCTTATGTAATTTTATGTGTTCCTTACCAGGTTTAACAAGGCTCGACTCGCACTTGACTATTTTTAATAGCGCGTGAGTGTTTTTTATAGAGTGGGTGAGCAATAAGAAATGATTTTGGCAAACTCGTATTGTAACAATGTGCTATAGAGAATTTAACACATTTATGAAAATCGACCATTTTTTGAAGCTCATAGCTAGGCAAATATTGGAGATAGATAAAAAGTGTGAAAGCCAAAGTTATAGAAAATTTTATCAGCTTTTATTATGTACTACGACAAAATTTCGTACAACGCACCGTTTTCGAGATGTAAGCAAAAAACCAAAAAACGGGACCTTTGTGCCCCCTCCCCAAGAAAATCGACCATTTTTCGAAGCTCATAGCTAGGCAAATATTGGAGATAGATAAAAAAGTGTGAAAGCCAAAGTTATAGAGAATTTTATCAGCTATTATTATGTAGTACAACAAAATTTCGTACAACGCGCCGTTTTCGAGTTGTTAGCAAAAAACAAAAAACGGGACCTTTGTGCCCCCCTCCCCCCTCGGGCTCCACTCGTACGTATCAGGACTTTTAGTATGTTTATCTCCTAACTGGTCCAAACAAAGTTTCTAAGTCAAACTTTCTGCTTTCGACTTTTCCATCCACAAATTATTCGTTGCCCAAGCTAATAGAAAAGCATTTTTTACCTTTTATTATTACGTTCAGCTAGGTACAGTCAAGAGCACGCTATACTTGACACTTTGAATCTTATCTTATAAAAGATTTATAAGAATGAAAAAGTATTTTAAAAGTAATAAGTGTTTATTAGATAAGTAGATAGGCAGATAGGTAGATAGACAGGGCCTACCTACTAAATATGTCTTTGTGTAGCTACGCCCGGTCTTTGCAGTTTTAATAGGTATTAATAAGAATTTCGCATATGTAGGAAAAAATATAAGTAGGTATGTATTGCAATAAGACTACATTTAGATTTATATATAATGTTTATTTAAACTAAATAATCAAATAAAGGATCATTTTACAATTAGGTACAATCACGTTCTAGACTTAAATACCTACTACAACTGGGTGGCGCAAAAGTCACGACGCGACGCGACGAGGTTGCAATAGATTACAACTCCTTTTTTTATTTAATATTAATTATTGTGAGATAATAAAAATAACACTCATGGAGATAGTTTTTAGTTAGGTTTTAAAAATTACATCACGTAAATGACCACGATTCGTGACTTTTTCGCTACCTCAAGAAAATCCATACATATACACATAACTTTCTGAAATAATCGCATCCGTTTTGAGCAGGCCTGCTTAGATGTCTACTTTGCTGACTTTACAAAAACTATTAATTATTATTTATACACATTTTTGTGCTATCTTAACATACTCATAAGTAGCTAATACATACATCGGGACCTCATATTACTAGAACTTTACTCTTTAATTATTAAAAAGACAACACGTTTCATTTTTTAATAATTAAATTAATAAGTAACACGATGATATTTGGTTACTTTTCTTTTTCACCGGCGGTGTATGACATTTGATTCCACCCATCGCGTGAAACGTGTGATTTCCATCGATTGTATTTACGTTATGATCTGCATTATCAAACACGTACTGACAAAAGTTAGGGTTTTCGTTAGTAGTGTGAGAATTGTGAGCAATGGCTGAAATTTTGAAGAGGGATGCTTCATGATAGGACAGTGAGAAACCCAAAGACGCTAGGAGTTGAATAAGTGATTTTGCTGCATATTTTTGATCAATTAATGTCGCGATTCCGAGTAAACGGAAGAAGTGAATGAACGCGGTCTGCAAGCCGTTATAATGGCGTGTGCAACGGCTATACATTTTCGGGAGGAAGTCTCAGTATCTTTCTTATCCTTTACTAACAGTTGTTCTAAAAACGTATTTAGGCTTTGTGGAATATCCTCTTTGGCAGTTTCCATAAACTCACTTGGCGGTGGATATTGTGTCGTGTCGTATGGTGTAGTTCTGATGTCATCTAATATTATAGATGCAGCTGTTCTTATAATCCTTAACTTTTCTTCTTTTGCATCTGTATATTTGGCTGCATACCAAGTATCGTGGAGTATTTTATAGCTAGCATTTCCAAAACAGAAAAGAGTGGGTTTTCCTACCGAACTGGAGATAGTAACTTGATCACCATATTTTTCTTTAATTTTTTTGATTATTGTCCTTTCATCAGGACACACATCAGACACTGCGCTTTTTAAGTCATTCATCGTAAATTGACATTCTTCGTAGTTATCTTGTATGTATGTGTTAATTTCATCCATGGCTCTAGTAGTACTATCACATTCCGGCCTCCCACGTTTTCGAGAGCCTTCTGCGCTTGTAGTCGGAAACCTAAACGTATCATAGCATGATCTATGATATTTTGCTTGAACAGCGACTAGATCAACATTTTCAATGCGCCGCATGATCTGTGGAAAGTTGAATAATTCCTTAAATTACTGTTACATATTACCTACTCATCATACTCATATTATTTAACTTACAATTTCTGAAACAGAGTCACGTCGCTGCAACGCATAGTTTGCGATTGATTCCCTTGTTTGAGGCATTTTTATTGTTCGTACAGTGTCCTGTTGGAAAAAAAAATGTTAATTGATAGGTATTTTTTGTAATGAATATTATATCAAATGAACTACAGAAAGCGACATAATATGTGATAATATTAAGATAACGCTCCGAAGGGTGAGCTTTTGGGGGTTTCTTAGAAGGTACCTAATAGTATTTTGTGTAGATAGGTATCACCAATATGAAACGACCTTAACCCAAAAAATGTGTTACTTTTGGGTAACGATAACACAAAATGACGTTGGGTTACTTTTGTGATACATTTGACAATTTTGGCGGCCTTACCCTTATATAGTTTACCTTTTGCCACAGAATATATTTTATTAGTTTAGTAGGTACGTCAGTTTACTTTTAGTTTTTTTGGATTCAAATATGAGTATTGGTGGGTAGGTAGTGAACAGGTACTTACTCTGTTTAAATTCTGCTGTGCATCTTCATTACAGAAAATACATTTCAATTCAAAATTAAATTCAGGAGATTGTGTCTGTATTTCAAGCCTTTTTTTTTTCAAATAAGATTTAATCATGTCATTGTTAATGTATGATTTCCTACAAGAGACGTGCACAACTAATTCTTCTATGCCTCCAAATTTATTCTGCAGTCCGTCGTCTCTTTTAATGCTGCATTTTTCTAACGTTTCCACTCCTTTTTTTTTCACTGTCACTGTCTCCAGTGAGGTGAGGCTTTTGCCACACAGCACACACAGTTCATCCATGACAACAATTATTTCAAAACACACACGTGCGAATGAAACCACTGATCTCGAGTTAGTGAGTCGCGAGCGAGCGGGCGACGACGAGGCTATTTCTACTGACCTTTTTTTAAAAAAAAATTTAGAATTGGCAAAGGATTATACGAACGTACAGCCACTCTTTTTTTAGTTCTGACAAAGGAGTAATTCATTATACAGCCACTTCTACTTCTTAGGGTTCCGTACCCAAAGAGTGTATAAAGGGTGTTTCCGTCCGTTCGTCTGTCACCAGGCTATATCTGATTAACCGTTATAGCTAGACAGTTAAAATTTTCACAAATGATATATTTTTGTTACCGCTAACAACAAATACCTACTAAAATATCTAAAAAGCCAAGTGCAAGTCGGACTCTGGCTCCCATACAACGCTTTGCATTTTTTCAACCAAAATACTCCCGAATAACTATAGATTTCCTTTAGTGTTGGGTAAAGTTTCAGGCATATATTCTACCTATTCATAAAGTGGTAGCTAACCTAACGCAATGCATGAATATGCCTATTTTCCATGCCTTTTACGGATGCTACACTGTGTCTAGCTTCGCCAGCGCGGCATGGCAGAGGCAAGAATACTGCTTTCGACACCCAGAAAGCCTTTCTAGAAGTTTTTAAAGCTTTTTGAAAAGCTCCAGTCCATGCCTTGCCCTTGCGACATCAGCTCGGAATCAATACCAGTGTTGGAACGATTTGTTATTTTAATGTACATACGACAGAATTAGTGAAATAGAAGATAGCCTTCCACGCTGAACTAGGGGTGCAAGAAAAACTTAGAAAGTACCGGCTGCCAACTCTTCCCAGGCATAAGTACTATAAAAGTCAGTAAGTAGGACGCGAGGGTTTTGTTGTATTATAGGCGAAAGTCTGACAACCTCTCACCTTTATCCATCATGGTTCATCTAATAACGTGGCATCAAGTGGTTCTAAGACCCCTGAACCTTTGCTTACCCCGATAGGGATTAAATGCGTGAGCTTGTATGTAAGTATGAAGGGCAGAAGATGCTCTCCGATGGTTTTAGTTCTCAAACCAAATCAGTTACTTTCAGCAATAAGTAGTCAGTAAGTACTATTCAGTACCTCATATAGTACATACCTCTAAAATGTAAAAAAATCACTTCTCAACTACTGAACTGATTTTGATGATTAGGGTGTCATTAGAAAGCAGATGATATGTAGATCTGTTTTTTATGTCACTTTCTTATAACCCTCCCAATTGGATTCCTAAAAAGACTTTAGAACAGAATAAACATCATCGATGTTGTAATTTGACCTCTAAAATACGAAAAGGATCAAATATAGCTGGCTTCCACATCTTAAAATACTCATTGTGGTATCCTCTAAGCATATCTATTTTTTCAAATTGCCGCCCCGCTTAATCAGCAGTAGGTATTAGTAGACTCAGCAGTAGGTGTTGGGCGTTTTTCGACTGGCCGGCACGGCGACGGCGACGGCGACGGCGACGGCGACAGTGACAGAGCCACCGTTTTTTCGTGGTCCTACTATTTTGTCCTACTAGTAGGACCACGAGGGAGACCAGTTTCTGTTCGTCCTACTCCGACATGTTAGAGCTTTTATCATTTATTTATGCCACAGCTATACTAGGAAGCAAGTATCTCTGTCACTCTACTACCTACCGACTACCGATTTCTTGCTTCCTAGTATAGCTCTGTCACTGTCGCCGTCGCCGTCGCCGGTGCCGGCCAGTGGGGAAACGCCCATTAGTAGAAATAGCCAAAACAAACAAGATTGCGGCCAATTTTAAAGATTTCTACAATCATTCATGACAAAGAAAAAGACGCTGTTATTTGTTTTTGTTTCGTTTTACTCGTCACTAATGATATCCAAAAAAACGCATCTGACAACTCAGTTATTTGCAAATATTTGGCGCTATGTATAATTCTAGAATGCGACAAAACATCTGATTTTGTATGGACTTATTTTTGGTATCTTTCTTTTTTAATGACTGAACGCTTTTTTTGTGAAAAAAGCGGACCGGGGCAGGTCAGTGGAAATGGGGGCCCGCTAAGTACGGCACCTTTATTCTATGCCAGGCCATTCTCTGCCAAAGTTATTCATTGTCATGGCATTTAAAACCATGGCTTTAAATAAATTGGCATCAAATGAAGGAGCCGAGTCAAAAGGTACCGGACAGTTTATTCTCTGCCAGCGTCATCTGATGCCATCATGGCATTAGATAAAGGGACCGTTCAATTTTTGTACACCACCGCCAAACGCTGCACACTTTGACAGCTCTCTACGTTTGTTGTCTTTGGTTGGGCAGCCATGTAAAGTCGCGTTCTACAATTTTAAATGAGGAGTCACAAATGGATAGGGATGAATGATTGTTATGTTGAGGCGGCTAACTTGGCGACTTTTTGTTTCAAACGCTGTGTGATTTTATAAACTCTGATTTGAAAATATTTTGAAGCTATATATTATCTTTATATTTAGTAATCAAAATAACTACAAATAAAAATACAGAAGAGAAGTTAATATTCAATGTAGATTATGAAATATCGAAGAAAAAGGTTTGTAAGTTAAAAAAGAAAAAGTAAGGTTAAATAAGGTAAACTGACTGTACCTTTACTCATATAGAAACAAGAAAAAGATTATAAAAACTCAAGAGAACAAGAATGAAAGTGCACAAGACGAAAATCCACAGAAAGAACCAAGTGCACAATGTATTTGTATCTAAAAAACTAAACAAGAAATGAAGTGTGAAAGATAAATGAAGGATAAAAGCAAACGCATTAATTAAAGATGACCCACAATCCTATAAAAAACTATCGATAGAGGAAACGGTCGCTGGGTGATGTTAGGGGAATTTCTTTTTTTGCAAAGCCAAAAAAAGGAATTCAGTCTCTTGAAAAGAAACTGGTCAGGCCACCCTACCAGGACCAAGGAGTATATAACACCAGGACTATTTTGCAACTCGCAGCCAACACAAGATTTTATATAAAAGGATCAAAAGATAAAGACACAAAATGGGTGTTCAAGACTTAACCAGACGGAACAAAGAAAGCATGACTTGTAGTTGTAACGCGAGGTTATCGACAAGATTATTCAGAAGAAATGTAAAAACAACAATATTGTGAATGTGTCTTTGGAATATGTTTGTCTCAAGGTCATAATTAGGATTAGGAAGCAACTAGATATGTAGATTTATTATCATTTCTAAATGGAAACTTACAGATGTTTATTTGAAATGAAATAATATTTATTGAAAGTGCTACTTAAATGGAATATGAAGTAAAAAAGGAACAGATCAAAAAAAATATTACCTATTAATGTTTAATAAATATACTTATTCTATAAAATGAATAAAAGAAAAAATTTTGCTCAATTTTATTTTGGTGTCCCTACAAAAACCATACAAAACAGTATATCTAAATCTATTATTGTCAGCAAGGTACCATGGTGAACATCAGAATGACTGTATACCTATTCAAACTTAAACTTTTTATTGCTTAGGTACCTACCACATAACAAAGTTTTATTTTAAACCAAGGTTGTAGTTCCTGTGATACCCCGCAGCAGGGGTGCAGCAATTGTAGAGGGTAGGTATGTACCTCTTTACATTAAATTACTTATAACTATTGATGCTTACATCTACATTCTGAGGTACACCCGTCATTTTGAGGTTCACCTACCGTGCTCCACCCCACAAACTGATCTGATAAGCAAAGCAGATGCAGCATAGTGCGACCAATTAGGATTGTATCTGGATGAATTATATTATTGTATATCACTCAATTTTATATACAATATGGGATGGGAGCAAGCAGCACGAAGAGAAGAAAGGATCCAGCACAAATTATAATTTGGGTAAAGCCATTTTTCTCCACCCTGTATCAAAAGAAATTCCCATTTCAGCCAAACTGACCGAACAGCAAAAATAAAGTAGGTATGTTTCCTTTCAGAAAAATTGACTATCATCCACAAAACATGATGCGCAATAAGTAAGTATACTACGGGTGTGGCAATAAAACAAGAACTCACTGTTAAACTTTATTGTAGGATAAAAAATAGAATGCGCTTATAGACAGTCAGACAATGGATAGATACAAATCGAGAAGTGCGAGTAAAAAGAGGGTGCCTAGATCTAACAATGTGGATACCAGTCCTTTGGCATATCATCTAACACTTCCCCTTACGGAAAAGGATATAATACAAAATCCCTACACTCTCTGTCAACCCCATAACTTAGAATAACTTATCATGAATTAAGTAACATAAAAAGGAGTGAAACATTATGATTTCTCTTATCAGCCCATATACATCCCCACCGAGGGGCATGGGCCTCCCTTCGAAACACGGAAGGGATTTAGGCCATAGTCCACCACGCTGGCCCAATGCGGGTTGGTGGACACATTATGATTGTGATAACTAAAATCTATAATCTATTAAACAGTTCAAGAATACAACTTAAACTGAACAAATTGAGGTATTCATAGAAGAAATTTAAACAAAAATAGACATGCTTAATTATCATTTGTTACATTCAATCTGTGTCTGAAAAACATATGCTTATTAAAGGACAATGCTTTCATAAGTATATCTGCTATCATTTCATCAGTTGGTAAGTATGATATACTAATACAACCATCAGAAACCAAATCCTTTATGAAATTGTAACGCATTCTTTAGATTATGCCAAGAGCTTCTGTGCACTTTGATTTATCATTCAAAATTGTGCTTTGTAAAGGTGTGCCCATAAGATCTAACCAAAAGCTCCTGATAAATAAAATGTCTTAACATGCGTCGCTAATGGATAAATACTCTGCTTCAGTACTTGGCTTAGCAATGCTGCGTTCTTTTCTATTCTCCTAATTTATAGTATTAGTTTATATTTTAACTATAAAACCTGTAAGTGATTTCTTGTCAATAGGGTCGTTCGCCCAATCAAGATTCAACCTTTTACATTTATAAAAAATCAATCCCAAGTCCACAGTACTTGACAAATAGCGGAGAACCCTTTTGGCAGCAACCCAATGAGATCTAGTGTAGCAGTTATTAAACTGACTTAATTCAAACGTAATATCAGGCCAAGTGCACACACTCAAACACATAAGAGAGCCTATTAATTCTATATAATAATTATTAATTTTCTATTAGTAAATTGTTTACAGTTTGATTCCATACCCGACTTGCTTGCTTCAGCCCATAGATGCTTTTCTGTAACAAACACGCCTTATTAGAATCCTGTGCATAGCCAAACCCGGGGGCTGTTCCACGAATATTTCTTTAAGATTTCCATGAAAAAAAGAATATACTTAAATAAAATTCGCATTGTGGAATGCCTAACTACAGGGGAGGAAGTGTCTTCATAGTCCACTCCTGGTTATTGGCTCAATCCACTTGCTTTAAACCTATTAAAAATAAATAGGCTTTTCCAGAAGAATCTATTTTCACCTTAAAATACTTGCTTTTGACTGTTTCTATTTTTCTAACTTCCAAACATTGTTTTTAAGTGATTGATATTCAATATCCATTGCTGCTTGCTAATGATCTTTAGCTAGCCAAAGTTTCAATGTATGTGGTAGGTTCCATGAATGATGAGAGAAAATAAAATTCATAATCTTCATACCTATTAGGAGGAATACCTCTAGTACATCTAGTGGGTCTTTCTGATGACGTGTGCTCTTCTTGTGTCATCACGGTCTCACCTACCAAGCCACTGGAGTCCAAGGAAGACTCTGCAGAGCCGTCCCTCGGACCACTCTTCATCTTAGTCATCAGACTTTTATGGTGACTGGAAGCAGTCTGTGTACTCGGGTGAGGAATCAGCATCCTCCGCCTCGGAGGGGGGTCGCTCACTGGTGGCCTCACTTCCAGCAGCAACATCTCCAGCAGCTGATTCTGAAATTGATATGATTTCTTCATTTAGTAAATTCTTATTAGTATTATCAGACTTTTCTGGGGAAAACAAATTATTAATTATTTTAAGTAAGTACTATCATTTAGTTCATAATTACCTATTCATGTCATAACATGGATAATTTTGGTTTCAAATTTAAATTAACTAGATCACAGATAATATTATTCCCAGCTGATGAACTACTTATTGCTCACATCTACTGGAAACAAATTATTAGAATGTACACTTACATTACACAAACACTCATTTGTATTATTATTATATTTATTATTAGTCAATTAAATAAAACTCACATTTCTCGAATTTATTTTATTACTTTTCTCGGATTTTGTAAATCAACCAATCTGTCAATGTCAACCCTTTTGCAGTGTTGCCACCTTGGATTTCTTTAAGGCGCTAGGTCAAGAGTAAAATTTCGCCAGATTTCAGAAATTTGGATTAAGAGAAAACCACCAAATTCCGCTTAATTCATAGCATTTAAATATCAGAGTAAAGAAACCCTTATTTTAATAAAAAATGAATGAATATGTATGAGATGCAAAAAAATTGTCGTATCCGACATTCGTTCTAATTAATTAATTACACTTAACACGCATTTTTTAAATTTCGTGTATGTTTACCTGAGTGCTATAAAGAGAGTAGGCAAAGAACAATGAAATTTCGGAACAATAGGGTAATACCTAGATGTCGTCCTAGCGTATACCCGACAGGGACAATGATAAATTAATCTTACTAAATTGAGAAGGCTCAAAAGACTAATACGTCCTCGACATCTCATGTCTATATACTTTAGTCGTATTATATCCGAGACGTCATGATTACGTCAGTTTCAGTACAATTTTTGACAGGTGTGGTGACAAACAAAAAAGCATATTCACGCTGAGGGACAGAAGATTTGACATTGTATCTTGTTCCCACTTGTGGTACCTATTGTCTATCTATGCTTACATCTTTGTCACTCATGTGTGTGTGAGTCCCTCTATTCTATTATTTCTCTATGAGGATTCCCCTCTCAAAAATGTGTTGCCAGACTCCGTATTGAAAAACCGCTAAAAACCACTAAAAAAAATAAAAACGCCATACAAGGAAAAAAATCCACTAGAAGTCTTGAAAAAGCACCAGTTCTGGTGGGAAAACCACCAAGGTGGCAACACTGCCCTTTTGAGTTTTTTTTTTATTATAGCAATCGTCCTTTTGGACATTTCTGCCAGTTAAACGCAGTGACATACTCTGCTGCCAGTGTCACGTCAATTCGAATAAAAAAAAGCGAATTTAAAACGGAAAAAGCATAGACATAGAAATAAGTTAAATGGAAAAAGAATCTCTTTTTCCTGAAAAGAAGAAAAAACAGAATTTCCGCAAATCTGTGTTTAAGTCATGGATCTAATTATATAAGGATAGAACTCTTCGAGCTCAAACGCGGGCCGAGGAAGAGCAAGCAACGTGGCAAAGGTCTCATTCTAGTAGGGTGACAATGCGATTACTCGTATTGTAAATTTATTTTTTTTGAGGGCAAAGTATACGTAACAGACAAATACAGGCTTCCATTTAAGGATAGAAGTTTTCCTGTAATTTTATTTTTATATAGCAAACCATCAGCCACATTTACGTTACTACATTTTTGTTATAAAACACCAAATTGTATGATAATATACAAGGAGTGTCGCCAAAGGCAAGTTGTAAATATGTAAAATAATAATAGATTTAAAGTAGCTGGACCATGTAAGATCAGTAGGATGGCAACATGGAGAGTAGGGACGTCATGAAAGGAAGAAGAAGTAAGCACATCTTCTCATGTAAGTCTTATTCTATAATATTGTTTTCCAACTTGATGTGAAACTTGTTAAGATGACGAAAGATACGTATTCTTTTAATTGTTGTTTCTTGTGATGCGAGGCATGGGACGGCTGTGAGGGGAGTAGGGCGGCCGTTCGGGCGTGTAGCCCAATATTTTTCGTCGCCTTATCAATGATCACAGGAACTGGTAAGTTTGCGAAGCAGATGTTTAGATGATATATTTTGTCTAATTTAGGCTGTGGATTTATTTCCAGAACCTAAGTGTATATTGCATGTTATACCTAATTTTGAACTGTTCCTGAAGCTTTATGATAGGGTTGACGACAAGGAGGACACAGAGTAGTGGACATCAGGAATGTGTAGTTAGGTTGCGAAAAAATAAAACTAAAACATGCTTTTAACTTAATTTCAAAACTTTTCCCATGAAAACATTTTCCCCAAGCAATCCATATTGGATTTTTTGTAAATTGGAGTTTTATGCTTAGAATTTGTTTTTTCCTATTTTATCTAACGGACCTTTGGGAGAGCCCGTTCAGTTCCATAGGGAAATTAGTATCTATAAGTCGATTTTGATCTTATGTAAATTTTTATTAGAAATGATTAAATAATAAATTTTGTCAATTCCCCCTTTCATAGGGCGCCATTGCCCGATTTCGTTTATTAACGCCAGATATAAGAAAAGTTTTTTGTGTAATTTCAAATAGAAATACCTCAATAATTGCCTTATAGAACCACCAATTTATCACCAATTTTGTGGCGTTCAAAATGATTAAAACTGAAAGTTTTTCGCTTGTCAGTCCAACTAAACTAAGAAGTTCAGAGTTTTTTTATTAAAAATCGTGATGAAACCCGTGCTTCTGAGGAAATGTTTCCGAAAGATGCATGGTCCACCAACCCGCATTAGGCCAGCGTGGTGGACTATGGCCTGAATCTCCTACATGATTTGAAGGGAGGCTCGTGCTCCTCGGTGGAGACATTGTATGGGCTGATGAGAGTGAGAGAGATATTTGTTAAGTCAAACGGTCTCGGACTCGGACGCGAGACATTGCGATAGCGACCATGTACACTCTCATTCTTTCATTATCACTCGCGCAGCAAAACCGTGCGGACGTCCAGGTTTGATAAAAAAATTGAGGGTCTTTTAGGGATTGAAACCTAGCTAGGCTTTTAACAAGGCAAGGGGGTCCTTTAGAGTGCCAATATGGAGCTGATTTTAGTTTAATTAGTCTATAAAAAATATTTACTAGATCACCAGCACTTGGAACAAACTCATCAATTTAATTTTAAGTAATTTTTTACGAATTTTATTTTGTTGTTTTATTAACATAATTATTTCGTTCATCATTTCTACTACCTACTTATTTTCTATAATTCTTAACTATATATTATTTAGCTATTACTATCTATCTCTTTTCCTTTTCTTACTAATATTCCTACTCTTAATCCTGTTTTTCTTTGTTTGTCTACGAAGTGCGCGTATAGTTTTAAAAGCACTGACAGAATATCAGCGTTGTGGCTCCAACCACAACACTATGCTGAATCAGGACCTCTTCCTTAACCGTTTCACATCACGATTCCCCTTGATGTTTTTTCTTTGTTTATATTTGTGTATTGTGTGAAGTTGTTTGTTTTATGTTTACGTCAAAGTTGCTGGTCATTGAATAAACGTATTATCTATCTATCTATCTATAGGGTGTTGAGAGAACTGAAGGGTGCGAAAAAAGTAGCTGTCGGCTAAAAATTGTCTCCTAAGATTCAGGGGGGATCTGCCATTTCCATCTGAAGGGCGTTGGTAGGGCTAGATCTCATCTCAATGAGATCTATTTTTTTCAAGCCAGCTTTGTTACCGGGGACTTATAAGAAGGAACCATAGTCTAGGGGCACTATTTTTGAATTACTCGTCTCATTTCGAGCGATATATTTCGTTGATTTGCGTCGATGCTATTGATTTTTGAATTTTTTATCTACTAAATTCCATGAGTGCTAAGACCCTTTCGCTGAAGGGCAGTGATCAAAAAGTTCGGAAATCAAAAGAATCCGCGCAAATCAATAAAAGATATCGCTCGAAACGAGGCGTGTGATTCAAAAATAGAGCCCCAGGATGCTACGGATTGTCGCATTATAGAGTAATCTGAGTGAGATGGGGTGCGCTCCCCAACATGCACCAGTTAAGCATCGTAAAATTTTAAGTCCCTTTTCACATTTTTTGACAATATAATCGAAGTGCAAAGATCCATCAAGTTTTGAATCCAGGAGAACACCTAAAACATTATAGTGCGATTTTGCTGATATACTTAGGTACGTTGTTAATAGAGACCACAAACTCGGGCAGAGTCCTTTTCCTTGAAAAATTAACAACGAAACTTTTGGTTGGGGAAAGGTTGAGACCATTAGTAGAGAGCCAGTGGTCTAGGGAAGAGAGTGAGGTAGAGATTGATTCAGCTGCAGCTTCAATATTGCTGTTGGAAGAATAAATAAGGATATCATCAGCGTACTGTAACATCTGGCAGTTATTTACAACGGATTCTATATCATAGGTATATATATATATATTGTAGAGTAAAGGACTCAGAACAGACCCCTGAGGTAGACCCAGTCGTACTATTTTGGAGAGATTGATATGTTCATCTCTCTTATGGAAAATAACTTGTCTCTCGGACAATAGTCCGCACACGAGGTTCGCCAGACTATCCGGAATCCTCAGCTCTTGAACTTTCTTCCTGAGGATACGAAGCTGAACGCTGTCGTATGCAGCCTGAATATCCAAGAAAGCCGCGACAACGGATTTTCCCTGGCTAAATGCAAGTCTAATGTCTGAAGTCAGAATACTAAGACTGTCTGTGGTGCCTTTACCTTTTCTAAATCCATATTGAGGCAGGGCCAAAAGTCTCCCACTCTCCACATACGGTTCTTGACAAGGTGCTCCAACAATTTAATTAATACTGAGGATAAGGCTATGGGGTGGTAGGATGAGTTGGGTTGAGTGCGGGGAAGCAATTGGCCCTGCTTCCCCGCACTCCACCCCGCGCATCTTTACAAAAATAACTGACAAAAAAGGTTCTCTATACCTGCAAAACAGTGGTGCAAGGCCTTTTTTAAGATGGTTAATACGATGTAGAATAACGTAAAGTAATAAAAAAACTAGGTGAATAGGGCGTTTTACTAAGAAAGGGCTTTGAAGATTTTTGTATGAAGCCTGGAATACCTACTGTCCGCCATTTTGAAATTTTTTCAAAATCGTGGCCACACTTGAGACCTAGTAAAATCGATAGCTTAGATTAATACAAACTTAAAATATTCTTTGACAAATTCTCCTAAGGTGTCAGGTTTCCAAGTTATGAGCTGTCAAAGTTACACTGGTGGCGCCATCACTAAGTACTATGACTAAAGGTTTCTGTTTTCTAACATGTTTTAAATCTAATTAAATCGATTTTTAACATCAATACAAACGTAAAATATTCTTTGATAAAATCTCCTAAAGTGTCAGGTTTCCAAGTTATAAGCTGTCAGAGTTGCACTGTTGGCACCACCAACACCAATAAGTAGGTAGGTACTATGAAAATTAGTCTCTGTTTTCAAACATGTTTTAAACCTAATTAAATTGATTGTTTATATCAATACAAATAAAGGTAACTTACTTTTAAGGTAGGTACATACTTACAAATCTATTGGGGCATATAAGACACGCACCTATAGGCCTACCGTTTAACTCGCGTATCGCCTGCGCCGTGTGAAGGCAGCGGGGAGTATATTTGAGTTGTCAGACGAAGAATAATAATAAGATAACTGTTCTTTGCCCATTATGGGAAAATACCATTTATATGTGTTATATTTATCAAAAAGTCTCACACATGCCCATGGACATTGGTGACATCAGAATAGTCACCGATATGTTACTGATCTTTAAAAAAGACGATTATTTATATTGTATGATTCTTAACGAGAAAACCTCATATACATGGTATTTATTACAATAGGTTTAAGTTAATATTTAATACTAACAGATAAGTATTAATATTTTTCATAAAATTTGGTCAAATTGAAGTTGTATTTAAAAAATGTAGGTATGTGCATGTATTCTTTCCTAAACAGCCACATATTCTATGTACTGGTAGGAGATAGTTTTTTAAGATGATTGTATTATTTTAAGTAAAATAATTAAAATGCATTATTGTGTTAAAACAATTATTATGGATACATATATGTCATATGTTTAAGTGAATAAAAACACATTTAATTTACTGATGTTTTTCCTTTCTAAATGATATTAAAGTCATTACCTTTACCTATGACTTCAAAACATTTAACCTTAGTATAAGATGTCTCTGACTGGGTAGTCAGGGATATTTCGTGAAAATAGATAGATTAGTCGAAGATATGCAAAGACACGTTTAAAATATTTTGAAACTTATATTTCTTAGTACTTATTGATAGCGCCAATAGTGAAAACTTTATAGCGGCTCGAGTGGCTACGAGTCTCCTTCGCCCCATTTCATACGCCCCGCAGGTACCCACAAATTGAGGTAGGTACAATCGCCTAAGCATTTGTCATATCATAAATTAGGAACTTTTAAATATAGCCAAAGTACTTTTAAAATCAAGTAAAACATGTTTGAAAACAGGAAAGAGAAACTATATTTCATAGTACTTAGTGATGGCACCACCAGTGTAACTTTGACAGCTCATAACTTGGAAACCTGACACTTCAGGAGAATTTGTCAAAGAATATTTTAAGTTTGTATTGATCTAAGCTATCGATTTTACTAGGTTTCAAGTGTGGCCGCGATTTTGAAAAAAATTCAAAATGGCGGACAGTAGGTATTCCAAAATCTTCAAAGCCCTTTACATTTTTTTCAACACATTTGATCATAAAGTGGGTCTTATGTCATTGTTTTAAGGTTCATAATGATATGTATTACCCAGCCCGTGAGTAATAAAAATAAAGCACAAGTACGTAATGGTTTTTTTTCTAAATTTCAGCAAAGAGATCAGATCTTATTTTATATTTAAAATTAAGTGTAAATATTGAACTACATATTTGTAAATAGAAATATCATTCCACTAAATCATTTAAATTTAACAGAAAATTATCATTTATTTGTGCTAAAACGTGAAAATATATAGTTAAGTATTTTTTTATTATTTGGCTGTATGGCATACTTGTCAATGTGAATCTCATTTTGCGAGCGAAAAAAGAAAAATAAAAGCGCCTCTTTTCAGAATTTTCAGATGTTTTCACTTGGTTTTCACAAACAGCATTTGTTTTCATCAAATTGTTATTATTGTCAGAAATACAACACAAAAAATGTCTTCTTCAAGTGCAGAACAGGAAACCTACGTGGGTATGGGTACACAGACAAAAATACTTTCCGAGGCGCAACACGCAAGTGATAGCTTGTTGCCGTCAATATCAAAAGAAAGTTTTTATTTCTTTCTTTCCTCGCAAATGTGTTGAAAAACATCGTATGACACGCGTGCGCATCGGATATTACATTAGAGGCGAGTTTAGAGCCCGAGCCGAAACTTAGCACACTTGTAGCATAATGTACTATTGAAAAACTTGACGGAAAACAAACCTGATTTCTGTTAGAAATCTTTTTTATTTTCAGTTGGGGCGGCTGTTTTCCCTCGCTTTTAGTTTTATGAGAACACCCTGTTGTTTCCAATCTTTATTGACTTTGTTTCAACGTGATAGATCGTTTTGTTTAAAAGTTATACCGTTTTGTTTATACGGTGAGCACAGTAACAAACAAGAATTTTAAAAATTCCATAAAAAAATCTTAATTTTTTTGGATTTTTTTTAGTATTTTTCCCGTCGATAAAACGAAGCATAGTTACCTTATTTAATATGTGCACATTATAAAGACTCACACTGTATATATTCGTGCGTTTTGTGTAAGTTTTGTGTCTATATCCAAACCCTCAAACTTTCACATTCAAGTAGGATTATATAAAATGCCAACTGCCAGATACATACTCTTCCCTGGCATACAGTAAAGTGGGACCTGGGTTTCGCTCAATGGTTTCGCTGTATCATGGGCAATATACTCAAAGATCATGGGCGAACGATAAAACAAGCCCGAGCCGAAACTTAGCACACTTGTCACTGTAGACAACCTATTATAGAATATCCATACTCAAAGATTATAGACAATACATAAATCAATTATTATGGATTGGATTGTCGATAAGAGAGCGCTTTTGACTAGGACACATGTTTTCATTGTTATCATATCAGTAAGGCAGAGAGAGACAAGAAGAAAATAATGATATGTGGCCCTATATGTAGCCGCAACTTAAGTTGCAATCGTTCACTCCTCACCTGACAAATCTTGAACGCATTCAGTTCATAGACATACGTTTTATAATCTGTGAATGGCATCAAATAACACCGGCGTACTAAAATTGTGCGGCTCCGTTATTTAATGCCATCTAGGGCATAATATAACTTGGCATCATATAACGGTGGCATAGAATAACAGGAACGAGCTTAAAATGTCCGGTTCTTTTATGTACGTCACTGTTATTTGATGCCAAAGTGGCATTGTATGAAATGGCAGAGAATAAAATGTGCGTACATGTCGCTGCCATAGAAAAAATTGGCTGAGAATAGTAGGGAGTCAGTGGAAATAGTATCAGCCAGCGGGCGACGGGCGATCGGCCGCCGCCTCCGCCCGCGCCGCGCCGCACCCCGGTCCGCCCCCCGCTACACGATCATTCACCCGTTCTTGCGCATCGCTCCGTATTATGATTTACTTCTTTTATGCACTCGATATTTTTTTGGATATTGTGATACATAAAAGAGAAAAAAATTGTGTAATTATTACAATAAATATAGCTGATAGAGAATTTTTCCACTGCTTGTAAAAATGCAATTTCTAAAAATAATATAGTGTATTGGAATATTTTTTGGATTTTAGTGCTTTTCGTACGAAATGAAAATAAAATCACTTAACAAAAAAAAAATACTGAGAAATTTTCCAGTGCCGTAGACTCCTGTAACTTCGCCTTTCGTAGGTTACTTCGCCTAAAATATTCAAATGCACATATTTTCTTTCTTATAATGGTAGCACTGTATTGTGTTCATTGGTTAGAATACAAATTTAGTAATGGTAACACTACAACTTCATTTGTTGGAATCAGAGCGGCCATTTTGACAGTGTCACTCAAAACGTCAAGCAGGGTGTACGTCGATTTTGCGCGGGTGCCACAAAATCTTTATCTCACGGAAAACTGGTAAAAGGTAAGGTTCTGATGTCTTTACAGTACGTGACAAATATAGTGTGCTTTCCAGTGCGCTATAAGTGATTCAGTTATCTTTGATTTTGAATTAAATATTCAGGCAGGCAATGTTAGGACGTGTTTTGCAAACCGTCACCTACCATACTTCGCCTACACTTAGGGCTGCCACTTAACGAAAAAATATTAATTAACTACTTGATAGATTTTAATGTTTTTTTATTTATTTTTTTATTAATAAATGTGATCAACTGTATTTTTAATTGAATGTCTTATTATATTACTATCTCAGTAATATATATATATATATATATTCTTTATTGCACAAACACAGTAGGGAAAAAAATTACATAAAAAATAGTGTACAAAGGCGAGCTTATCTCTAGAAGAGATCTCTTCCAGCCAACCTAATCGGTGAGAAATAGTGTACGAGACGGGAAGAGAGAATTGCGCACAACGTAAGAAAATACCAAATAAGAGAAAGGCTTATATTATTAATACTTAAATATAATGAAATAAAAATAATATATATACTAACATATATAATACATATAAACGAATATAATAAATCATACATACATAATATATAATGTGCTCATTACAGTAATATCATAAAGGGCCAAGTTTATGTCTGTCTGTCTGTCTGTTATCTCTTCACGCCTAAATGGCTGAACGGATTTGGATGAAATTTTGCATATAGGTAGATTGGCCCGGAGATGGATTTTAAATAATTTAAATAGTTTTCTAGGTGTTATCTGTGAAGGCTGATTTATTGAATAAATACGATAATTTGAAAATATAGATTTTTTAATAGAAATACCTATTCAACATACCGTGAGTAGAATATATAAGGTGCTCTCAAAATATCTGCAGGTGTTTTAACCATGAATACAAACATAACAAGCTTTGTATGGAAAATTTCGTTACCTAACCTAGTGATTCAGAAACATGGTCTTAACTCGTGGTTTATGGCGGCTGAAAATATTTTGATAACACTTTGTACCCTATCCCTAATCCTTAATTATTTATCATTCGAAATGAAAAGTGACAACCCTACTGGTTGTTCCCACTTTCTCAAAATCACGGCCTAACTTCGCCTACGTTACAAAAAAATAATAATTAAGCTTTTAGGTCTTTGCAAATAGCTCTGAGTGTCTTTAAATAAGCATCGAACAGTAAATAATATATGTCGGAGACGGTCAATAGTACGGACACTCAAACGAAGCGCAGTGCACGACGCGGTGGTAAGGGGTGTTCCGGCGATCCCTACTACCCCTACTATCCCCGCTACCCCTACTACCGACGTGCGCTAGGACGGAGCCTCGGGCGAGGCACGGCGGCGGCCCTCAGTTGAGCTACAACCGCCGTCGCGTGCACAGTGCCCTAGGAACTGTCCCCCGTTTCGTTTAGCTGAGCTCGTTTACTTCACGAATAAAAACTTACTTTGAGTACTAGCGGTGTTTCTCTTTGCTCGATTACCCATCTACACGCCCGCATAATGTCTGACGGCAGCGCCAATCCTATTGACGTTCCGACATCAGAAGTGGGATCAAATCGAGCAAATGAGACTCCACGTGGTGATAACGTCAACGACTCCCAATGGCGTTTAATGTTTGAGATGCAGAACGAGCAAATGCGAGCGCTGATAGCAGCCCTGAAGACGCCGCATGCCAGCAAGCACGTGGTGTTACCGGAATTCGACCCTGACAAGCGAGATGCGAACGCGCAGTCTTGGTGCGCCACCGCCGACTTGTGTCTCGCTGATCATCCGCTGGAGGGAAGCCAGCTTATCGTCGCCATCAGTAAAGCCCTAAAAGGAGCCGCTTCAACATGGCTTTCGCACGTGACTTACCCCGGCATGACGTGGCTTCAGTTTAAGGAGTTGTTTACTGCAAGGTTCGTAGCTGTCGAGACTATTCCCGCCATGCTTATCAACATGAACGCCGACAAACCTGGCGAAATCGAAACATATGGAGCATACGCCAGCCGATTGATGTCATCTTTGATGAACCGCTGGAAGGATGTGAGTACTGAGCAAATCGCAGTGTCAGTGGTATTAGCGCATTTGGCACACGTCGACAACCGCCTACAACGCTTGGCATTTACAACTGAGATCACTACGCGCCACAAGTTGCAACAAGAACTTCAAGCGTTTTCCTACCTTAAACGCAAAAATCCACCTCAAGTCCAAGACGAGAAGAACGACAATAACGCAAAGCGTCCTAAAATGTCTACATCGCAAGTGAAGTGCTACAACTGTGGCAAACTGGGTCATAAGCAAGTCGACTGTCGCCTGAAGGGAAAAGATCTCAAGAAACCCCCGTCGCAGTCCCCGAGTCAACCGCGGGTGCCTCAGCAGCCAGCGAAGGGTCCAATGGTCTGCTTTAAGTGTGGCAAGCCGGGCCACATCGCCAGTCGCTGCGGGTCCACCGCCGCCGCGTCCTCAAGCGCCGCGCCGCCGGCTGAGCGACGAGTCGACCTGTGCGTTGTCGAGCCGCCGTCTGGATCCTTTAAACATCTTGGTGAGTGTTTTGCTTTTCACTTCGATTCCGGGGCAGAATGTTCTTTAGTTAAGGAAAGTGTAGCAAAGAAATTTAGCGGAAAGCGATTTAATCATGTTGTGTCATTGATAGGCATAGGTAATAAGAATGTACATAGCGTTGAACAAGTTTCTTGTCGAGTTGAAATCAGTGGTTACCCGTTAGAAATCTTATTTCACGTTTTGCCAGACTCATATATTATGATAGGTCGAGAGATTTTAAGTAGTGGATTTATTGTCAACATAAGCGCGGATAAATTTACCTTAACGAAGTCCACCGAGGTTAATTCGTGTACCACAACGAAACAACAAAATCAATCCCATAATTTTGATCAAATTGACACTGACATTTCATTGGAACAAAAACAATCGCTTCTTGCCATTTTAAAAAAATATTCAGATTATTTCATTACCGGTTTTCCTACTACCCGCGTTAACACCGGCAAACTTGATATTCGCCTAATTGATCCGAATCGTACGGTACAAAGACGGCCCTATAGATGTTCACCCGAGGAACGTAGGGTTATGCGCGAAAGAGTGAAAGAATTATTAGACGCTGGAATAATAAGACCGAGTAATTCCCCATTCGCTAGCCCCGCTCTTTTCGTTGAAAAACCGGACGGTACACAAAGAATGTGCGTAGATTACAGGGAGCTAAATAAAAATACAGTGCCCGATAGATATCCGTTGCCATTGATATCAGATCAAATTTCACGATTAAATGGTGCGAATTATTTTACGAAATTAGATTGTGCTAGTGGTTTCCATTTGATACCTGTCAGTGAAGACTCAATTGAGCGAACAGCTTTTATAACACCCGAAGGCCAGTACGAATTCTTGACCATGCCCTTTGGATTGCGAAACGCTATTTCTGTGTTCCAACGGGCGATAGTAACAGCGCTAGGCGAGTTAGCTCATTCTTACGTGGTGGTATACGTGGACGATCTCGTTCTAGTATCTGAGACGGAGGAGCAGGGTTTAGAAAGGTTGAACACTGTTCTGGAGGTTTTGACGAAGGCAGGGTTTTCACTTAACTTGAAAAAGTGCTCATTCTTGAAAACTCGTGTTGAATTTCTTGGTTACGAAGTAGAAGCAGGTGACATTAGACCTAACAAGCAGAAAATTAAGGCACTTTCTGCCCTACCCCCACCAGAGTCTCAAACTCAGCTCAGGCAGTTTATAGGTTTGGCCTCATATTTCCGCCAGTTTGTGCCCAATTTTTCTCGACTTATGACGCCGCTACACAGACTCACCTCTGGCAAATGCCCTTTTGAGTGGAAGTCGTGTCACGAGGAGGTCAGACAGAAGGTAATATCCATTCTAACTCATGAACCTGTGCTGATGATTTTTGACCCACGTTACTCCGCGGAGCTGCACACTGACGCCAGTGCGACGGGCTATGGTGCAATTTTACTGCAGCAGGTTGAGGGTAAGCCCCGCGTCGTCGGTTACTACAGTAAACGTACCTCGCCAGCAGAGTCCAAGTACCACTCCTATGAACTGGAGACGCTCGCCGTAGTAAATGGAGTAAAACATTTTCGATCGTACTTGCATGGGAGGAAGTTTACTGTAGTGACAGACTGTAACTCCTTGAAGTCATCACGCGACAAAATCGATCTTACTCCGCGAGTTCACCGTTGGTGGGCGTTTCTACAAGCTTTTGACTTCGATGTTGTCTACAAGGCAGGTAAAAACATGAGTCACGTGGATTTCTTTTCACGTAACCCATTACCCCGTGAACCGAAGTCAGAATTAGCAAAGACTGAACAAAAACGGGTCAATGTGACTGAGTTATCTGGCAACTGGATCTTGGCAGAACAACAGCGGGACGAGGAGATAAAAAAACTAATGAGTGATCTTAACGACGGCCAGATGAACGAGGATGTCGCACGAACTTATGAGGTACGTTCAGGTACTCTTTACCGGAAAATTCAACGCAACGGTCGAACTAAATGTTTACCTATGGTACCCCGAGCGATGAGGTGGTCGATTGTAAGTAATGTCCACGAGTCCATTGTTCATCTTGGATGGGAGAAGACCTTGGAGAAACTTTACGACTACTACTGGTTCGAAGGTATGTCGCGATATGTCCGCAAATTTATTGACAACTGCGTCACATGCAAGGTAGCGAAGTCCCACTCTGGGAAGGTGCAGGCCGAGCTACACCCTATCCCCAAAGTCGCAGTTCCTTGGCATACCGTACATATAGACGCGACCGGTAAGCTCAGTGGTAAGAGAGACAACAAAGAGTACGTTTTCGTTCTAATCGACGCTTTCACCAAGTACGTGTTACTGTTTCACACCATGAATATCGACACAAAAAACAGTATTAAGGCGGTAGATAAAAGCGTGTCGTTATTCGGAGCTCCGGTACGTATTATCGCTGATCAAGGGCGTTGCTTCGCAAGTCGCGAGTTCCGTGAGTACTGTGAGAGTAAGAATATTAACCTGCACTTAATAGCTACAGGTTCGTCGCGAGCAAACGGGCAGGTTGAGCGCGTAATGAGCACGTTGAAGTCCATGTTGACCGCAGTAGAAACCAGTAACGATAGGTCGTGGCAGGACGCGTTGGATGACGTACAACTCGCTTTAAATTGCACCGCGAATAGGGTCACTAAATGTAGTGCGTTAGAATTGTTGATCGGGAAGGTAGCGCGCCCATTAGATTTAATGGTTAGTGAGGAGAGTAATGTGACCATTGATATTACGGAGGTAAGAGACCAAGCGTCTCAAGAGATGGAGAGGTCAGCTCAATATGATAAGGGGCGTTTCGATAGCACAAAGGCAAAACTGAATAAGTTTTCTGTGGGCGATTTTGTTTTGATAGAAAATGAGGAGCGTAATCAAACGAAGTTAGATGTTAAGTTTAGAGGACCGTTTAGAGTTGTAGAGGTCTTGGATGGAGACCGATACACATTGAGAGCTCTGAATTCTAAACGTACTTACAAGTACGCGCATGATAGAATAAGGAAAATGCCAGAGGGCCAAGTACCATTTGAAGTTGATGACGAGAGTGAATCAGAAGAGTAAGGTTCTCAGTTCGGTTGGTCGACCGTACCAGGGGCTGTTCCGTAGCCGTAGTCCGGTTGAAGTCGGCATCTACTCGGAGGTAGAGTAGACCGTGGATGCGCGGTGCGCGGTTAGTCCTGGCGGAGGTCAGGTCTTGTAGAGACCAGAGAAAGTCAAGTGAATGACTGGCGGTCCCGGCGATCCTGGGATGCGCATGATAACTGACATGGTGTTGGTTGGTGGGCTAGAGAAAGCCATAGGCCACGAATGAGAAACCTGAAGTTTTGTTGTTGATTTAATAATGCGTAGTGTGAATTGAGTTTGCTTTTACATTATGGTACTTGGTTGCTCTAGTGATAAAATTTAAGAACTAGTTAAGACTATTTTAGACCCTTTGTTACTTGATATTGAAAAATGAAAGTTAATTGAACGAATCTAGAATTTCATTTTCCTCCGTACAAGGAGAAAGTGAAAGTTCAGGAGTGGCCGAGGCAGACATACCGTGGTGTGTTTGTATTGTTTCAGATTAAACCCACGAGGACGTGGGTCACGCAGGATGGCCGTGTCGGAGACGGTCAATAGTACGGACACTCAAACGAAGCGCAGTGCACGACGCGGTGGTAAGGGGTGTTCCGGCGATCCCTACTACCCCTACTATCCCCGCTACCCCTACTACCGACGTGCGCTAGGACGGAGCCTCGGGCGAGGCACGGCGGCGGCCCTCAGTTGAGCTACAACCGCCGTCGCGTGCACAGTGCCCTAGGAACTGTCCCCCGTTTCGTTTAGCTGAGCTCGTTTACTTCACGAATAAAAACTTACTTTGAGTACTAGCGGTGTTTCTCTTTGCTCGATTACCCATCTACACGCCCGCATAATGTCTGACGGCAGCGCCAATCCTATTGACGTTCCGACATATATATGACTTATTTTTGAGCATAACATTAAGAAATACAAAGGTCAGGCGAAGTTAAGTTTTTTGCCCTTTCTTCGCCCAAAATTTTTAAACGCCATTTTTGTTGCATGTATGCTGTAGAAGCGAAATATTACTCGCACACATAAAAAGCATTCATCTCATTGGTCGGTATGCAGCGGTGTTTGGTGTTCCAAACGAATATGTTAAGCGGGAAAATTCAAAAATGTGTGAATATCATGCGAAAATTAGGCGAAGTTACAGGAGTCTACGGTGCCAGATATATTAAAAAAACACATTTCATTAAAAAAAGACTGCTAGTAGTTTTACTTTTTTTTTGATATTTTGCATATTGTTTGTCTACATTAAAATAATATTTCTTAGGGAAAACGTTTTGACTGAGAATTTTTCCGTATAAAGATATTATGGATTTTAGAATTTAGGTAAAAATACCTAACTTCGGGTATGTTTTTTTTTTGGATATTTAAAAAAAATGTTTAACTCATGATACTTTATCAAACTGCAAAGTTTTGTCGCCTGAGAAATTATTGCGGGGGTCCACTAGCTTCCTTTCCTAGACTAAGAATTCAATATGCTGCCCGTGACATTATACACTGTTTTATCCCCTTGTTGCTTAATCTACTATTATTGCACATCAAACAAAATAAATACACGTGAAACAAAAGAGATAAATATTAAATAAATTTAAGATACAAAGGCGGACTTATCCCACAAGGGGATCTCTTCCAGTCAACCTACGAGAGAGCGAGAGGATTCATGATACGTAGGCGTACAACAGGAAAATAGTAGAGACAGAATAGGTATTGAATATCATCATGGAAATAGATAAATAAATATTTGATATGTAGTATCCAAAAATATTTAAATAAATACATAAATGTAGTATCGATATATAAACATATACATATAATACACTACTCAACAAAGTCTAGGGAACACGCACGGTTTTTCATACAACAGAGGCCTCTGAGAAGCTGTGAAAAGTATTTAAGACACGTATTTTTAATAAAATCTTTAGTGTGAACAAGTTCTATACCTGAATTTTCAATCCCTATAAATGAACTTTATTTAGCTTGAAATTTGTGGAAAAGAGGGAAAAATGAAAATGGAAACGCAGTTTTTCTTTGCTTTTAGTATGGAAATGGTGAAATTAAATTTTCATTTTCGTCTCTTTTTCACAAACTTCAAGCTGGATAAAGTTCATTTATAGGAATTTTAAATTCGGGTATGGAACTTGCTCACACTAAAGATTTTATTAAAAATACGTGTCTTAAATACTTTTCACAGCTTCTCAAAGAGGCCTCTGTTGTATGAAAAATCGTGCGTGTTCCCTAGACTTTGTTGAGTAGTGTATTACGAGAGAGGAATAGTCTTAACTCAAAGCATCAGTGGTATAACCAAGGTGTTTTTTTAATCTGATTTTGAAGCAAGCTGGGAATGGAGCCTCACGGACAGAGACAGGCAGTTTATTCAACAGCCGCGTTG
Source organism: Aproaerema taeniolella (assembly GCA_949987775.1). Taxonomy (NCBI): domain Eukaryota; kingdom Metazoa; phylum Arthropoda; class Insecta; order Lepidoptera; family Gelechiidae; genus Aproaerema; species Aproaerema taeniolella. The sequence goes on from OX465264.1 coordinate 8,802,809, forward strand.
CGTGGACCGTGAACGACTTGTCATACGTGGAAGAGCTATGCGTAGGAATGCTCAGTGAGAAATTTGAGCCCGAACGAAGGCGGTCACCAGTGATCTCAGATCGGAACTGAAACTTTTCACGCAGGTAAACAGGAGCAGAAGGAGAAAAAAGAACGTTGTAAAGGAACGACAGAACATGTGATTCCCTACGCAGACGAATTGGAAGCCAGTTTAATCTCCCACGAAGCTCCTAGACATGATCGAACTTCCGCAGTCCAAATGCAAAATTAGTACATGATTATGAAGAAGAAACAAATAGGTATCCTATTCGCAAAAGAACGGATTCTCATTTCGCCCCGGAGTAAACCGTTTAAAAGAGACCTAGCCCGCGCGGTTAGGGGTGCGGGGGGAGGCCACAAAGGGGACCGAGAGCGTTGCGGGCGGGAATGTTCCTGCCGCAGGCGAGGTATTCATTTAAAACGGTTACCAATCACTGTTTTTATAACCCCCGACAAAAAAGAAGGGTGTTGTAAGTTTGACATGTGCATCTGTGTTTCTGTCTGTGGCATCGTAGCTCCTAATTGAAAGGACAGATTTCAATGTGGTTTTTTTCTTTGAAAGCTGACGTAATCTAGAGGTTTCTTAGCTATACTTAATCAAAATTGGTTCAACCGTTTAAAATTTATAAACAATCGAAATGATCGGGGTGATAATTTTTTTTTGAATATAGAATTTGATATATAGCAACATACAGGCTTTAGGTATCTCTCTTTGAACCTCTCGGGTGGTTAATCAGTCCATGAAACTGAACAACGTCCCCAAGGAACATAGATCAAAATACGAAAAAAAAAATCATTTCGATTGATGTTTCACTGGGATTTTTTTTTTCAATTTCGTGGGCTAATTCACGTTCTTAATTTTGGCAAACTAATTTAAAAGTCACCCAATGGTTACTTGAGTTTAGTGAGTTATACATAAAAGTAAAAAGCTAGTACGCAGATCACCTTCCATTATCCCAGAATGCCATGAAGGCTGTCGGCCAAAGGATTAAAGGCCTAGGCACTCGGATTAGGGTAGAATTAGGCCACAAACGGCCGGCCTATTAGCTCTACACGGAATACACAATGAAGGGTCCTAATTGTTTCTCAAATATTCATTTTGGGTTAGCTATGGCATTGTTCAGCACTCAGCTATATATGCTCGTGAGATGATTTTTAACAGAGTTAAAAAAAAGGCCGAAGTTTTCTATTCGACTATACATACAAAAATGTTTTTATGCGATACCTGCCGTCAATTGTCAGCAGATTTTCTTCTTCTTCCTAGCTCTTAATCTCGTTTCTAATTCGGGGTACGCTTGAGCATGATCCAGGATTTGGCAGGTCAAGTCATTACAGTGGAGCGACTGCCATCTGACCTCCGTGACCCTGTTACCAGGGGAACTTGATTGGCCATGGTTACACATTCAGTTGCCTGAATGTGCAGGTTTCCTAACGATGTTTTCCCTCACCGTAAGTCCACGTTAAAAACGAGTCATTAGTACATGGCGGCACTGGGCTGGGGATTGAACTCGGTACCTCTCGCTTACGAGTCTGACACGCTAGCAATGCTCACAAGTCGGCAGATTTTAAAACTTCTTTTTTTGTTCAAAAGAGTATACTCCTGAGGTGGTCTCACAAAAAAAAAACATGTTATAGGTAATTTAGATGGCGTTTTGGTTTGTGGTTATCTGCTAATAGGCATTGTTGGGATAGAAGTCGATTGATTCATACGTTTTTAACGTGGACAATTATGTCAGTGTAACTCGATACGACCTCTCGTTCCGTCATCAGTACGGAACAATATCATAGACTGCGACATGACAAAATTATCTCACACGAGTATGCTAGCCCCTCTGAAGAAATTATGAAGTTGCCTAAAGTAGCCGCCTAGGCTATGAGAGAGTAAAAGGGTATGAATTAGCCCGGCTTACTATCCCTAAGGAACTTGATCTTCTTAGCGCTTATACTTTTCCCGTTCGGGGTACGCTTGACAATGATATATATCGACTGCTATCTGACCTCCGTGACCGTAGTAGGTAGTAGGAATAGCTCTCGTGATTGGATCATAATTACATATTCAGTCTCCTGAATGTGCAGGTTTCCTCACGATTTTTTCTTCACCGTAAGAGCATCGGTTAGTGTAAAACTAATGTAAGTACATAACTCAGAAAACAAGTCATTGGCACTTGGCGGCACTGGGGATCTAACCCTGTATCTCTTACTTACAAGTGCGACCCGCTAGCCTTTAGACCACCTTCGCTCTTTTTCAAGGCACATCGATCATATTATGAAAAGAAAGTTCCTGTTTCCAGACAATTTGTGCGATCAGCTGAACACCTCAGTAAAGAAAGTTTATTTGAGAATTTCCTAAGGACTTCTTGTGGAAAGAGACGCTAATTGATTTAAAACCAATTTAAAGTTGAAAGTCAGTCAAAAAGCGTGACTAATACAATCTTGAAGGAAAAGGGCGACCTTGACGTCAACATGTAAAGTACGCTTTTCGTTCTTTGTGTAAATATTTGATTATTAAATATGCTCGGGACTTCGTTTCCTTGGGAATTTTGTAAAATCCTTCCTTATTCCTTGCCATTAAAAGGAAACTGCGCCAAATTTCAGCTTTCTAGGCACTAATGGTTCGGGCTGGGCATGGATGAGTCAGTGCGTCAGGACCTGCAATTTTATACACGGCTTTAGGTAAATCTCTTTTAACCTCTCGGTTGCTAAATAAGTCCATGAAACTGAACAACTTTCCCCAAGGAACATAGGTCAAAATACGAAAAAAACATTTTGATCTCCCATACAAAATGCGCTGATGAAGTTTGTATGGGAACTCAACATTTTAGTTTGTATGGGACCTATTATTGGGGGAAAGTTGTTTAGTTTCATGGACTGATTAACCAACCGAGAGGTTGAAAGAGATTTACCTAAAGCCCTGTATATTAGAAGAAGAAAATCATAATTACTATAATAAAGTCTCTGTAAGTGCCATCTCTACTAACATTTTCGTAGTTAGGTTATGTTAAGATGTTAACGATCTAATTAATAATAAAATAATTCTTCACACGTAAATGATTACGTAGCATTGGTTTCATAGGCGGCCGAAGGGAAATTATACACTTCGTATAACATGCGCAAACAAATTTTTTCATAGGTGTTTGGTCATCTATAATTATAATTATTATAATAATCGTTTATTTCGGGTAACTGTGACCCATAAGTTCTAATTACAAATACATCATTCAATTAAAAAAATTTAAATTAAAAACCAAACAAAAATTACAGAAGATTACAATTTATAAATTATAAAATAAAAATCCACATTAAATAAAACCATTAAATTCAAATTCAAATAAAATTGTAAAATGTAAATAAATGATCTATTAACATTCATCTATAACAAATTTTTTCATAGGTGTTTGGCTTATAATTATTTAAATTGTATACATAATATTGCACTTAATTAGATATTCGTTTTTATTATATTCTTCTAGTTAAATAAATGTAAATTTTTCAGACACAATGTATATTGTTAAATGAAATAAAAATAAAATGAAATGAAATCATAAGCTTGTATCACATAATGTGTAAGTACTACATATAATAATTAAAAAATAATAAACTTATTATTTTAATAAATATTTGCGAATATCCCACATTTCATTTTAATTCACCTCACTCCTACATCATTAGGTTGCCTAGAAACAATTGCTGTTAAGCAATGAGGCCGCCTATACAATACAATACAATATACTTTATTGCACAATTTGAAAAGAAATACAATGATGAGACAATTACAAGTAATTTTACAAAAGGTACAATATAGGCGACCTTATCGCTTCAAGCGATTTCTTCCAGGTAACCTTTCCAGGTAACCTATTTGTATGCTTGTATCAAATTTGCTGTAAATATGATTTGTATTTTCCTATATTGTGTGCAATAAAGTATAATGTACTGTATTATTATTAGTATGGCCGTGAGTAAATAAATGTGCGATATACTCGGTATTAGGTATATTATTATAGTCAAGTGTGTGGCTAGCTTGGCTAACCCTAGTGTCAGAGTTTTTAAACCGCCAAATGGCCTCTGACTTGGTTTTAACGACTGTAGTCAATCGATAACAGCCGGGACCGACAGCTTAAAGTGCCCTCCGAAGCACGGAAACGCTCGTGATAAATTGCCTTTTGGTCACCCATCAGGTTCCCTGCCTCTGTGTATGTTGCTTAACCTCACTGATCGGTTGAGATCAGCCAGCGCCACTGGGCTACGAGCGCTTCACCTTCCAGTTTTTAATTGAATTTACGACGAAATCTTTTACGTTATCATAAGCAAAATCTGTCCCTCGGGCGACAAACCCTTATTGTTGGAACTTTTCTTATTTCCCTTTTGTGAGGATCGAGTTCATTTTTATGATAATTGACTTCTCACTGTTAAAGCATCTGCGAAGTTAAAGCCTCAAGATTGTTTATCTGCTACGGGAATCGTAGAAGTTTGCTACGAAGCTACGAGTACTACAGCGTATAACTTACTCTAAAATTTAAAAAAATGTGTAACCGCCGACATTTATCACGTATAACTCTTAGGCCAGTATTACAGAAGGAGAATCAAGTCTTGATCTATACTTAAGTATCAAAATAAAAACGACGACTGCTACTTAAGTCTAGATCAGAGTCTGAGTCGCGTTCTGTAATACGGACCTTAAACGGCTGAACCAATTTTGATCAAATATAGCCACAGACCTATATCGAGATACATGGTAAAAGTTTACCTACTTAGCGTGTAAAAAGTGTGATCCACGGTTACACTTGTCCGACTTAAGTCAGTCCGCTTGAGACCTATGCCGTAAATGATAGTCGATTTTAACCGGATTTACATTATTATTTCACTTAATTAAGCGCCTTTGAATCGTTTCCGCGCGATGTTGATTTCCCATCACTAAATCTCGCTCGCGACGTCATCTTAAGTGCGAAAAATTCGACACGCTAGGTTCTCATACAGTTTGAACCGCTCTTTTCGTCTACCTCGATATAGGTCTGTGAATATAGTTAAGAACCACCTCAATTACGTCAGATTTCAAACAAAAAAAAACCGCATCGAAATAGGTCCATTCGTTTAGGAGCTATGATGCCACAGACAGACACACGGATACGCAGATAAACACACCAAGATTGAGGACAAGAGTTAACCCATCTCATAATAAATTTGCTACTCGTATGTATATATATATATATATATATAACGAAGCGTCGGGAGGCTCGGCGGCATGATCTTCGTTATCAGTACTCAACTCATGGTGGTTTAGGAGAGGTGGGAACACCGAAATAAATGCACTATTCCCACAAACAATAATCAAGGTGTTTATTAAACTTCACAATAATCTACAAACTTGTGTAATAATTAAGATTGAAACAGATTAAGAGCCAATAGGTTAGTACACGTCCTCTTCCGTGCGCAACTGACTGTAGAATGCCAGCTGTCACATCGGTGCGAGCGACCCTACTACCCTATTCGGGGTTACCCGCTCTTATTATTCTAATATGGCAACATTACTTCAGCATTTGACATTTTACAATCAAAACATTGCTTCTAACATTTTTATAAGCCATAGACAAGAAATTGAATTAAATTAGACATTTTTATAACTGGCAACACAGCATTGTAACTTGACAGTTGACACTGACAGTCAAAATAGACAATTTAACTACAAGAAATCAACTATTTACACGATACAATTAATATTGGAGAGAGTAATTATAAGCGCGCCGTCACGGCCGTCCTGCATATTCACACGTCCTCGTGTGTAGAGTCACTTTGCTCATTTTCAGTATCTGTAAACAAGCAAAAAGAGTGGTTTACATTAAGCACCGCTCGGGCACCCTGACCAGTATGTGTCATACTCAAAATTATATCACACAGATCCATCACAACCTTATGGGTTCATAAAAGCCACAAAGTTCAATTACATCACACAAACCTATTGATACTGCTCAGTCTTTTGAGTGCCACACAGGCTATTAATTTTTCACAAGCTTCGCCACACAGGTCACCACACAGGCTACTTATTGCCACACAGGCTAATAGCTGCCACACAGGCCAATAACTGCCACACAGGCTCTTAACCGCCACACAGACTTCTAGCTGCCACACAGGCTCCTAGCTGCCACACAGGCTCCTAACTGCCACACAGGCTCCAAACTGCCACACAGGCTCCTAACTGCCACACAGGCTCCTAACTGCCACACAGGCTCCTAACTGCCACACAGGCTCCGTACCACATATGAAAAATCACATAGGCTTTATATTGCCATTCAGGCTAACCGGTTACACAAAATGGTGATATACTCACAAAATTACTAATTAACTCACCATTGCCGTCATCGGCGCATTCTGCCTCAACCTGATTGACAGGGACTTCTAGTCCAGCGCTTAACTCCAATGGAACAAAACACTCAGGCATAGCACGCACGCGATCATGTGCATACTTGTATGTCCTATTAGAGTTAAGAGCTTTTAGTTGATACCTGTCGCCATCTAACAGCTCAGTTATTAAGTACGGATCTTTATATTTCGAGTCTAATTTTGTTTGATTTCGCTCATGGTTCTGCAAGAGCACATAATCACCGACTTTAAACCTTTTAACTCTTGCTTTGTTTTTATCGAATTTGGCCTTTTGGTAAGAAGCGCTTGTCTCTATTTCTCGTGCCGATTGCTCTCGAACAGAGTCTAAATTAATGTCTGTCTCGTCTGTCTCTAACGTCATCAATCCTAAAGGCCTAGCAACTTTTCCGATTAAAAGTTCTAACGGACTTGCTTTTGTTACCCTACTCATAGTACAGTTGACAGTCAGTTGGATGTCAGGTAGTACATCCTGCCACGATGTATTACGTGTCTCAACCGCTGTTAACATGTTCTTAAGCGTAGACATAACCCTCTCTACTTGACCGTTTGCACGACTACTACCCGTAGCTATAAGATGTAAATTAATATTGTGTGCACTACAATACTCCTTAAAGTCCTTTCCAGTAAAACATCTACCTTGATCTGCAATTATTCGTTGCGGTGCGCCAAAGAAAGAGACGTTGTGTTTTAATGCCTTAATGGCACTGTTCGTATCTATATTGCGCGTATGATATAAAATCACGAATTTGGTGAAAGCATCAACCGACACAAAAACGTACTCTTTAGTATCCTTTTTTCCGCTAAGCTTTCCAGTTGCATCCATATGAATGGTATGCCAGGGGATTGTAGTTTTTGGGATTGGATGTAGTTCTACCTGTACCTTTCCGGAGTTAGACTTTGCTAACCTACAAGTAATGCAATTTTCTACAAATTTCCGTACGTATTTATTCATGTTCGGAAACCAAAAGTGACAGTACACCTTTTCTAAGGTTTTCTCCCAGCCCAAATGCATGATGTTCTCGTGAACATGGTTTATTATAGCCCACTGAAATGCTCTTGGCACTATTGGTAACCAAACACTTTTGTTATTTCTGTCGATTTTCCTATAAAGTAGACCGCGCCTAATTTCATAAGTTTTAGCGATGTCGCTATCGAGTTCATTTGCTTGAAGTTTGGTAATAATGGAAGTGATTTCGTCGTCTTTTTGCTGTTCTGCTTGTAACCACGTATCTGAGATTTCTGTGAGATTAATTCGTTTTTGCTCTACCTTAGTTACTCGCTCATTACTTGGCTAAGGATTGCACGACAAGAAATCTACATGGCCCATATGTTTACCCTGGCGGTATTCTATATCAAAGTCAAATGTTTGTAGAAAACACCACCACCTGTGGACCCGCGGTGTGAGGTCAACTTTTGACTTGGATGCTTTGACAGCGTTGCAGTCAGTCACTACCAAAAACTTCTTCCCTTGTAAATAGTGACGAAAATGCTTCACAGCATTCACTATCGCTAACGTCTCTAACTCATACGAGTGGTAATTGGATTCGGCGCTGGAGGTTCGACGACTGTAGTACTCTACAACATGTAATTTACCATTGATTCTTTGCATAAGTATTGCGCCATAACCTTCAGCGCTTGCATCCGTATGCAACTCGGTAGGTAGTTCTGGGTCAAATATCGTAAGCACAGGTCTGTTCGTCAGTATTTCTACAATGTTTTTACGAATTTTCTCAAGCTCAGGTGTCCAGTGAATTTTCCCTTTTCCCGACGTAAGACCGAAAAGTGGAGCTGCTTTTTGCGAAAACCCTGGGACAAATTGCCGAAAGTAAGAGGCTAATCCGATAAATTGACGCAGTTGGGTCACGGTCTGGGGCGGTGGCAATTCAGTAAGAGCTTGAATTTTACGAGGATTTGGCCGTATTTCACCAGCTGATACTTCGAAGCCCAAAAATTCAACTCGTTGTTTCAAGAAAGCACATTTTTTTATATTGAAAGAGAATCCCGCATCTGTCAAAGCTTTTATAACGATTTGTAACCGTTCCAGACCTTCCTCTATCGTGCGTGATGGGATTATGACGTCATCAATGTAAACAACAGCAAAAGATTCAGTTAATGTACCTAAAGCCTTGTTAATCGCGCGTTGATAGATCGAGGGCGCGTTTCGAAGTCCAAAAGGCATGGACAAGTATTCAAACTGCCCGTCTGGCGTCACAAAAGCTGTACGCTCAATAGAGTCCTTACTTACGGGTATCTGATGATATCCACTGGCCATATCCAATGAAGTAAAATAATTTGCTCCCACTAAACGTTGAATTTGGTCTGATATAAGGGGCAGAGGATATCGATCAGGTACCGTGTTACTATTAAGCTCCCTATAGTCCACACAAAGTCTATCAGTGCCGTCTTTCTTTTTTACCAATAAAATTGGACTTGCGAATGGAGAGCTACTTTCGCGAATCACACCGGCCGATAAAAGCTCTTTGATTTGATTTCGAACTACATTCCTCTCATCTGGACTAAGTCGGTAAGGTCTACGTTGAACCGTGCGATTAGGATCGATAAGTTTAATTTCCAGCTGTCCGGTACTAACTCTGCTAGTAGGTGTGCCCTCTACAAAATGATCGGAGTGTTTTGAAAGTAGTGAGATTAGTTTCCGTCTCTCGCAATCAGGTACATCAGTGTCGATACCTTCTAAGTTCTGAGCTTTAAGTCCTACGTTACAGACCGAACCGACTTTGGTCTTCTTTAGCACAAGCTTATTCTCAAAAATTTCGACTGAAAAACCTAGCGCAAGTAGATCTCTACCTACCATTACGTCATACGAAATACTACTATCTGGTACTATATGAAACACCAACTGTACCGTATAAGCCTGGATTGAGACCGTCGACATAATTTGGGTGTTACAATTTATACTTGCATTACCTAGCCCCATTAGTGCCACTGCACTGTATAATCTTTTACCAGAAAGCCTGCTAAGCTTTGTTTTATCAAAGAAGAACATTCGGCACCAGAATCGAAACAAAATGAAAACTTCTCACCGGTTTCGTCCAAAAGATGATCAGTAGCTGGTTTGATGGCGCAGATATCCACCCGACGTTCGACCTTAGCCTCGGTGGATTTTGCCTCCTTGCTAGGGCACCGCGTTGCGATGTGGCCCTGTTCGCCGCATTTGAAGCATATTGGAGTTATAGTCTTTTTTGATGCGCTGGCTTCTTTCGAGGAATGAGCCACAGGGTTGCTTGAAGTTTCGGTATGGGTCTTAGTATCATCACGGTTACCATTCCACCGACATTCTGTAGCCACGTGCCCGAATTTGTTGCAGTTGTAACACCTACGAGAGTTGTCAGGAGGCGGCCTCTTCGCTTCAACAGCTGATGTCGCCTTCTCTTGAGCTGGTGGTCCTCTCTTCCTAAATGTAAATGCCATAAGTTCTTGTTGTAATTTTATACGGTTGTCTATTTCCGTTGTAAACGCTAATCTTTGCAGCCTTGGGTCGATTTTTGCGGCATGTGCGAGTGTAACAGCAATAGCAATCTGTTCCGTTGATAATGACTTCCATCTCGCCATTATTGCACTCATAAATCGACTAGCATAAGACGATAAGCATTCTCCTTCCTTTGGATTTCCATTAAGTAATCGCCATAAGTTTGCTGCAGGAGTTTCAACAAAATCGAATCTAGCTAAAAACAGATCCTTTAATTGGGACCACGTTATTCCAGGAAAACTAGACTGCGCTAGCCATGATGCTGCAGTTCCTTTGAGTGCCTTACTCATAGTAATTATCAGGTCCCCACCGGAAAGAGGTTTTTCTTGCAAGCATAGGTCGACCGTTTCGCACCAAGCACGGGCATCACTATCCTGTAGGTCGGGATTAAATTCAGGTAATGCAATTTTTGATGCAGATAGCCGAGGTTCTTGAATTGCCCGTATCAAATCCGTCAAACTTCGTTGTTGCATTTCAAATAATGATTTCCAACGGTCGCACTCTTTTTCTAAAGAAAATTGTTCAATCTGACCTGAGTGGGCAGCAATCTGCTCCTGAGATGAAGTGGGTTATCCCACTTCTGATAACGAAGCGTCGGGAGGCTCGGCGGCATGATCTTCGTTATCAGTACTCATGGTGGTTTAGGAGAGGTGGGAACACCGAAATAAATGCACTATTCCCACAAACAATAATCAAGGTGTTTATTAAACTTCACAATAATCTACAAACTTGTGTAATAATTAAGATTGAAACAGATTAAGAGCCAATAGGTTAGTACACGTCCTCTTCCGTGCGCAACTGACTGTAGAATGCCAGCTGTCACATCGGTGCGAGCGACCCTACTACCCTATTCGGGGTTACCCGCGCTTATTATTCTAATATGGCAACATTACTTCAGCATTTGACATTTTACAATCAAAACATTGCTTCTAACATTTTTATAAGCCATAGACAAGAAATTGAATTAAATTGGACATTTTTATAACTGGCAACACAGCATTGTAACTTGACAGTTGACACTGACAGTCAAAATAGATAATTTAACTACAAGAAATCAACGCCATATATGCACAAGAATAGAATAGAACTATTTACACGATACAATTAATATTGGAGAGAGTAATTATCAGCGCGCCGTCATATATATATATATATATAGATGTATGTTATACTTATTTTATATATTTATTTATATATAATTATATATATGTATACTTATATATTTGTTTATTTGTTTATTTGTATTATTAATATGAATTTAATTTTATGCACCACCAAATACTTCTTACCTTACTGCTGTCCTACCCTAAGGTTGCCTGGAAGAAATTGCTACCTAGCAATAAGGCCGCCTTGTTGTACACTATGTTTTATGTTCTGTTAATTGTATTGTATGTCTTTGTGTGCAAATAAAGTATATTGTATTGTATTGTATAAATAAAAACACCAAACTTATAAAACCCCTCTTTTTTGTCGGGGGTTAAAAATCAGTGGGCCTGCATGTATGTTTGTTTTGTATCTACACTAGTATTATAAAGAGGAAAGATTTGTATTTTTGTATGTAAAGAATAAACTTAAAAAAATACTAAACCGATTCCAAAAATTCTTTCACCATTAGAATGCTACATTATCCCTGAGTTACGTAGGCTACATAATTTTCCCGAATTCCCACGGGAACGAAGTCCCAGGCGAATGCTAGTTTCTCATAAAAAGACACTCAGTGATCGGACAAGTTGTATGGAGACGCGGAATTTTTTTCTTCAAATTTAAACCTCAGTTCCCTTGAAAAAGTAGTTGTTTAGTTTCAATCTCTTTCCATGGGTGTCGTAAGAGGCGACTCAGGAAACACAAATAAGACCTGCCTCCTAGTAATCCACCCCAGGCAACAACACTTCATTTTTTTCTGAACCTGAGGTGTCATCCTATGGTCTCATGCGGTGTGGTAGGCTCTGTAAAGGGCCGTCTGGTTCGCGACCACCATCCTACCGAAGTCCGACGATAAACAGCTTGCTGTGTTCCGTCGGTGCGTGGGAGTACCAGTGCCTTTATAGGCATTTTCTGGGTTAACTCGCTTTAACTTCTACCTCATCTTTGACCTTATGGTCAAGATTGAGGTCAAGAGTTAACCCATCTTATAATAAAAATAAAGTTATTTAGGCTGATTCACATCCTCAATTTCGCTAACTTATTTAAAGTCGCTATATCTACTTTTTACTTCCACGCTGTACTGGGAGTGAAAGAACAACTTAGAATGTGCTAGCTGCCTACTCTTCCCAGGTGTACTGTAGAAACCAGTAAGTGGGACGCGAGGATTTTGCTGTATCGTGGACTAAAGGCTGATCACCTATCACCATTATACTCATATTCCATCTAATAACCCTCAAAATTAATGTCAAATGTGGTGTCACGTGGTTCCAGAAACACATGACGCTCTTCTTACCAGCCCATATACGTCCCCACCGAGGGGCACGGGCCTCCCTTCGAAACACGAAGGGGATTTAGGCCATAGTCCACAACGCTGGCCCAATGCGGGTCGGTGGACCGCTCGTCTTTCGAAAATGAATTTTCTTGGACGGGCGGGTTTCATCACAATGTTTTCCTTCACCGTTTGGCAAGTGATAATTAGAAATGCGTACATAAATCCGAAAAAACGAATTTAGTGGTACAGGCACGTACCAGGATTTGAACCCGCGACCTTCGGATTACAAGTCTGGCTCATTACCAACTGGGCTATCACCGCTCCGCCTACCCTGAAAGGGATTGTAGGCGTGAGTGTACAGAAACCTAACTTTCTACACAAATATTATAAAGAGGAAAGAATTGTATTTTTGTGTGTAAAGAATAAACTTAAAAACTACTGGACCGATATAAAAAATTCTTACACCATTGGGATACCACATTATCCCTGAGCAACATAGGCTACATAATTTTCCTGAATTCCCACGGGAACGAAGTCCCGAGCGGAATGCTAGTCTTATATAAAGGCTGTGCAGTGAAAATGAGGAAACTTGATGTATTTATCTCCGCCGTATACTAATAGATATATAGGCTGTAAGGGAGAGTTTAACAAATACTTAAATGGTGGAATCTACCCATAACTATGATCAGTTACACGTAATTATTTCTTCCCGGAAACGTCAAGTTAAGGAGTTTTCGTTATTTACCTACTTTTGCGCTACGCAGTGTAACGCGATAAGCCGCAAGCGGTCGCCCCGCGCCGCGCCTCTGTTAGAATGCGAATGCGATGTACATTGCTGGTTTTTGTGTTTTACGCTGTTATTTATGTTTTTTTTACTGAAAAATAGAGTGTACTCGAATAACTAATTTAATTTTAAAGCAGAAAATATATAAAAAAATCCTAAAGAAAATTCAACTCCAAAATGATTCTGATTGACGGTCTGAACACAGGGTTTCAGTTTTTGCTAAGCTATCCTTTACACCCTGTATAGTAAAACTCTTAGAGTCTATATTACAGTTGTTTATAATATAATATATACTCCAAGGTAAAACTGTACTTAGAAACTAACAAACTTCAGCAATAATAACCTGGGGTAGCTTCCATAAACACAAATACCAGGGAGCGGTGCTGTCTGTTGACAGATGGAAAGGCCAGCAAAATAAACTCAGTTTGTGGGTAGTAGCGTCAACATAAAGTATACACATCAACACGGTCTAGGGATATTGCATAATTTTTCATACAAAAGAGGTGTGTTTGAGAAGCTATAAAAGCATACTCGAGACACATGGAGATATATAATTTTCAGACGAGCAAGTGCTAAATCAGAATTTTTAATTCTAATCAATAAATTTTGTTTTACTTGAAATTTGTGAAAACGTGACGAAAAAACAAATTGCGTAAATTCGACTACTTTCCTACAAAAAACAGGCAAAAGGGCATTTTCGTTATGCTCGAGTTTTATAGCTTCTCAAACAGACCTCTTTTGTATGAAAAATCGTGCAATATCCCTAGACCGTGTTGATGTGTGTCTATACTATAATATTATAAAGAGAAAAGATTTGATTGTTTGTTTGTTTGTTTGCATTGAATAGGCTCCGAAACTACTGGACCGATTTACAAAATTATTTCACCATTAGAATCCTACATTAACCGTGATGGACCTAGGGTACATGATTTTACCGAATTTCCACGGGAATGAAGTCTCGGGCGGAATGCTAGTATACAATAAGAACACTGCAATATATGGGTTACTTTAAATTAACAAACGAAACTTTCATTTAAAAAAGATGTTTCTGAGAGGTGTTCGATACTCAGTATGTAATTCTAAGCTAAGGAAGAAAATTGTATGAACGCATAATTATAACTAAGTTGTGATTGAACTATAACTTTTTAACGACTTTAAAAAAAGAGGAGGTTCTATGTTCGACTGATATGTATTTATTTTTTTATATATGTTCACCGATTTCTCCGCAAATTATCGACCGATTTCAAAATTATTTTTACTACAGAGTTGGTCCCATATAAATGTTATCGAGAATGATTCAGCGCTTTTAAAAAAATCAACAAAAACAAAAAATACTACAAACCGGAACATCATCTAAATAAGTGAGTGACATTTTCGTTTGTGGTTATCTGCTAATAGGTATTGTAGTCTGCAAAAAATACTAGTTATCTACTTCGTGCGAACTGTTGTTGGGATTGAAGTCGGTGCCTCATACGTTTTTAACGTGGAAAATTATTGTCAGTGGAAACTGTTTTGGCCTGTAAAATATTCTTGTGTTTTTGTTATACATGTATGATTAATTGCTGTCAATAAAATAAAAACTTTAAGGTATGATTCTCTGCTTGAATCTGAACAACTTTTTCAAAGAAACCCATCTGAAATTTTCCAGTGTTTCCCAGTGGTTAGATTGATGGTCAGACTAGTCTGGCCAACGGGAATCAGTGCGGAAACAGTTTTCGACTTGTAATGCAAAAGCAGACAACCACTCCCCACTATACTTTATATTTCGTCAATACAACACCCTCTGAATGGATGTTAAACGTGGTTTTAAAACCACTGATGCTCTGCCTTCTCCAATATGGGTTGTAAGCGTGAGCGTATGTGTTAGCGTATCTATGTAATGCAAAAGCAAATCAGTTGATCGCAAAAGTTGAATAGAAAAACATATTACATTATTTTTTTATTTTGACCTATGTTCAAGTTCATGAAAGTTATTCACATTCTTAATTTTCGCTAAATAATTTAAAGTCACCATCGTGGAAATTTATCACGAGAGTTTCCGTACTTCGAAGGGCACGTCAAGCCAGCAGTCACGGCTGTTGACGATTGACTAGTCGTCAAACCAAGTCAGAGGTCATTTGGCGGATTGAAAACCCCTCTTGTAATTTCCCCTCTTGTAATTTGTTTGACGTATGTTTAATATGGTGAATACATTTCTTTTCTTTCTTTCTTTTAGTTTTTCATATCAATTTTATGTACTCTTTTCGAGTTATTCTGCCTCTGATCTGTAGATGTAGCGGATCTCAAACTGGATGAGACAGGTAATTTACTCTAAGTGGCGGGGCCGTTCTACTCATAAGCAAGATGGCTGCCCTGAAATATTAATGCATTGGCCTCCCTGATACAATTTACAAGCTGCATCGAGAGAAGGGTTCGTCCAGACTATTGGCGAACTCTTTTTTGGACATTGTCTAAAAATAATTGCCCATACTTGGGTGAACTCAAAATGTATACTTGAAAGTTTGTTACTCTTTCACGCTCAAACGGCTGGACGTATGTTGATAAAATTTAATACGGAGGTAGCTAACACCCTGGATTATCACATAGGGCTACATAACTTTCCCAACTTCCCACGGAAACGAAGTCCCGGGCGGAGAGCTAGTTTATAATAGACGCATGAGATGATTTTTTCGTACTTATCTCGTTCCGCAATTAGCACCGGGCAGGGAGAAGTGGAAAAAAGCGGGGGAGGTCTTTGCCCAGAAGTGAGATCAGGTAGGCTTAGAAAAAAAAACTTTTGTCGCCTTCTCGTTCTATCACATGGTTTTAGTACGGAATAAGCAGGACGACATACAACATTATTTCACGCGCGTAAAAATGTAATGGGAAGTCGAATTTTTTTCAAAGATTGTCTCATAAGTTTCTTGGGAAAAGTTGTTCAGTGTCGTGCCCCCCCCCCCCTAAATTTTCGCTAACAAAAGTAGATACTAGATCTGCTGAATCCCTGAACCATGGCCCTAAAACTCTGGTCAAAGAGCTGTAGCTGTAGGTAGGGGAAGACTAAGTGACAGGTATCGCCACAAATGTCGACGCACCATACTCAGTTGTAATTTATCAAGTGCCTGCTCTCTCTGGCACGTCTGCAGCATTTTACAATAATACATTACTTGTGGCAGAAACTCAGGACTTCGGCGAAAAATTTTTATGATTAAATTTTAAAAAAATTGATGATTGGTTAGCAAAAATTAAAGATGTGAATTGGTTAAAAAAAAAAACTTTCCCCAAGAAACAGAATGAAACATGAAAAAGAAATATCGTCACTCCATTCAGCTTGAGCGATCAGCTGATTGAGATTTTTTAGAAAATCGTAAGGCTTCCTTGGGGTAAGTTATTCAGTTTCATGATGAGGATCACCCCCCTAAAGTTTGGCTAACTAATTAAAAGTCACCCCATACGTATCTGTAGGGGGTAAAAATATTATCCTCTACAGATACGTAGGGGGACGTTTCCATTGCTCTTCGAAATGAGCTGATTTTGAGTTAAGTTCTCACAGTTCATATATTTTCATCCATCCTGTGGGGGGTGGGTGCCCCCCTCCCCCCTAAATTCCGCAGGGGTCGCACCTGTTGCATAACTCGTTTACCGTTGTAACTTCATCCACGCCTCGCGTCCAGACAAACTTCATTTTATGACAAACCTACCTACCTACTGCTTTCATAAGTTTATACAAACTGTTTTTTGAATTTGTGAGCGTAATTTTTCCTAAAATATTTTCGTTTATTTGACTTTAAATTATTTAGTGAAAATTAAGGATGTGGATCAGCATCAGAAACTGCAGACCGAGTACGATAGTGACAGCGCCGCGACAACACCATAGGGCGAGCAAGCCTTTGCGCGGGACCCTCGCGCAACCAAAGTGAAGTTTCATTGTGAGCCGAGCGCGAGATTGTCGTTATCGTGCTAGAGCTGCTGGAGAACTTTCCCCAAGAAACTCAAACATGTCTGTGGCATCGGAGCTTCTAAACAAATGTACTGATTTTAGTGGTTTTTTTGGTTAAAAACTGAAGTAATCTAGATGTTTCTTAGCTATAATTGATCGAAATTGGTTCAGCCGTTTAGAAGTTATAAGCAATAACTGCTTTGCCATACCTAAAACATTAAAACACCGCTTATACGATGTCTAAAACTGACTTCTGTGATTTGAAGTCTTAGTTTATTTTTTGTATGCCAACTTTTGATTTTAGTTGTTTGTTTTGTTTTGTTTTATATTTTATGTTATAAAGTCACTTATTCAAAAATGTAATTTGTATGAGAATAGTTTATTACCTATTTGGAAAAATTTTAGACATTCACTGTTGAAGGCAATTTTATTGAAATAGCAATTTTTCTGCAATATCTGATCAAAAAATAACATTTTTACCATTGCCCCTCGAAAAAGGGTCCGTTATTTATCAAAAACAGTGAATAAAACGCTGTTTATTTCACTGAGTGAATAAAACATTTTGAATTTGGAACATGCGCGATATACGGATTTTAGTAAGAAAACAAAAGAAAATGTGCAAGGAGGTTGCATACTCTCGCTAAAAAAACGTACTAAAACTTGGCTGTATGTAATAACTGGCTGTATGGAATATGGCTCGGAGAATAAGGAATTCAGCCAATTTTCTGTGCAATTTTCATGCAATTAAAAGTTGCTGTTAAAAGTTTTTGTCATAAAATCATAAAATGAGTTCGACATCCAGTGATGAAAGTGAACCTCTCGTTCCAGAGTCATTTCGCGTTAAAGCAGCAGCTATTGTTGATAATTTACTGTCACAGAGTAATTATTTTCTTTTTCTCGTAGTCAATGGTAAAAAGTAGAGTACCTAACACGTGAAAAAAAAAATCATCTCGGCCCTTGTATCCCTCGAAAAGAATTCATCTTTTTTTCACTTGTTGGGTATTCTACTATTAACTATCACCAATTAACAAAGATTTGCCTTTCTCATCTGGCACTCCGGGGCCAAAGGGTTTTTGTAATTTGATGTCACGAGGCGATGTAAAAGAGACATAGACATAAAAAAAATTAGTGGAAAGAGATGAGACATATATACCGCAAGGCTATGTCATCTTCTTCTTGTCGTGTAGGTGTAGACTAGTAATTGGCGAACTTGACTAACCCTGGTGTCAAAGTTTTCAAACCGCCAAATGGCATCTGACTTGGTTTAACGACGACAACAGCCGGGACCGACAGCTTAACGTACCCTTCGAAGCGCGGAAACGCTGGTGATAAATTGCCTGTTTGGTCACCCACCAGGTTCCCTGCCTCTGTGTACGTAGCTTAATCTCACTCATCGGTTCAGATCAGCGAGCGCCACTGGGCTGCGAGCTACGTCATAAATGGGACTGACAACAGAGTTAACTTTTGAAATAAATTACTCCAAAATCTTTACTCGAAGATCTCTGAGATCTGCAGTCTGATATGAAAGTTTTGATTGGGCGGTGAGGAATGTTGACATGCTCATCGATCAATCAACGAAGTTGTACGGAACTTTGGACGACAAGTTTATTATTATAATAATAGATAATAGATAAGGGTGTTGAAGGCAGAAGTAAGAAGATCGCATTTTATAGTTGGATTTGGATTCATCTGTTTTTTGGGGCTCTTTTATTGTCATGCGTGTTTGCGCCGCATGCAATCTACCATTTTTCTAATATGTAAATTGGGCCTTTTTATAATTCGAAAACGGCACGGCAAAATTGTATTAATATAAACCATTGCCTCATATGTAACTAGTAATACTAAAAGCTGAGAACATAAAAGGCAATGGTAATTCAAATTTCGAAATGCCGTGCCGTGCCGTTAGAATTATAAAAAGGCCATAGGTATGTTTATTTTTAATTTTTAAACGGTTTTATTTAGCTCACCCCGTTTGTTTTATTCTTGGGTCAAATTTAGTAATTCAAATTTCACCCTCTTCCTGTCAACCGATTAATCTGAAATTTTGTATACACTTTGGATTTTGGTGACAATACAATTATGTTTATTCATTATCATTATAAATTCAAGATAGCCGCCGCTACAAAATGGCGGATAATTTATGTTTTATTAATCCCATCAATATGGG
Source organism: Aproaerema taeniolella (assembly GCA_949987775.1). Classification (NCBI taxonomy): domain Eukaryota; kingdom Metazoa; phylum Arthropoda; class Insecta; order Lepidoptera; family Gelechiidae; genus Aproaerema; species Aproaerema taeniolella. The sequence goes on from OX465264.1 coordinate 8,821,995, forward strand.
TATCAAATGAAAGGGCTCAACAAGCAGAATACAATATACTATAAAAAATTGAAATCCAAGATGGTGGCCGCTACAAAATGGCGGATAACGTAGGTTTTATCAATCCCATCAATATGGGTATCAAATGAAAGGGCTCAACAAGCAGAATACAATATACTATAAAAAATTTAAATACAAGATGGCCGCCGCTACCAAATGTATGTTTTTAATAAAAACTAAAAACTAGAAAATAAAAATAGGTAAAAAAACTTTTTAAGTTAAACGGTTTTATGTTAAACATACATTGCAATGTTTAAGATAAATGTACTAAAAACCAAAAAATAATAAAATAGATACAGTCGTGGGAATTACGTATAAACATATGCATAGACTAGACTAAAATAAAACCGTGGGGCACATTAAGTCGATAATTTGTAGACAATTGACGTGTCCCACGGTTTTATTTTAGTCTAGTCTATGCATATGTTTATAATTCCCACGACTGTATCTATTTTATTATTTTTTGGTTTTTAGTACATTTATCTTAAACATTGCAATGTATGTTTAACATAAAACCGTTTAACTTAAAAAGTTTTTTTACCTATTTTATTTAGATACTATACTATTTGTCATGAAAAGTCTTCTTTTATTATTTACGCTTGCCTGCTGAACTTGTCCGCTACAGAATGTGTGCAAACTTCAATATCTTAGTAAAGATAGCAAAGGTAAAGCACTCGTAGCTCAGTGGCGCTCGCTTATCTGAACTCATCAGTGAGAGAAAGCTATGTACACAGGGGCAGGTAACTTGATGGGTGACCAAAGCGAAAATTTAATCACGGCCTTTCTATGCTCAGCTTAACCAAGCCGGAAGCCATTTGGTGGTTTGAAAACTCTGACACCATGATCTAGAAAGAAAGAAAGAAAGAAAGAAAATAAATTTATTTCACTACACTGTTTACAAGAAGATAGGTAAGTTCTTATAACTAAAGGTGACGTTGGGTACAGTGTAGTGTCATAGGGTGCAGCTCAGCATAGTGTCTGCGCTAAATAAATAGCACAAACGCTGGTATTCTGCTGCTCCCTGGGTCGTCCCAGATCTAAATAGTGCGACACAGAAATAAAAAATAAAACTCTGACTTAATAACCGACAAGGGTGTTATTCTAATAGTTTCAATAAAAAAAATAATTTTGGTTTTATATTTAAAAATAAAATAATAAAAAAATAAAATAAATGTAATGTAAGTAATAAAATAAAAATAAAAAATTTATATAAGTAGGTATATATAGCTTGTATATTTATGTATATAAATATTTATGTTTATGTGGTATATATGTAATAGTAATAATAATAAGCCTGTCTTAATGTGTGTATTATGTAATTAATGCTACCGCCATCATAGCAACCTCTGCTTCTCCAAATATAGATATTTAAGCTTGAATTTAAAAGTATGCTTTGAAATAGGTAGTTTTAGAGGTGGTGGGAGGTTGTTCCAGCATTTGGTAGCTTGGTAGCGGAAGCTTCCCTCAAATGATCTGGTTTTGTGGAAAGGTGTAACCAAGATCATGGAGTTTAATCTCCTCGAGTTAAAATTGGTAGCGAGCCCAAGACAACTTATCGTACAAATACGTCGGACGCTTGCATTTGACAATTTCATGGACCAAACTAGCAAAATGAAGTTGCCGCCTTGACTCCATGTTCAGTAGGCCCTCCTTGTTTAATTTAGGCGTGATGTGAGATCTAGGCGGGATCTTATAACAGAATCTCACACAAGCATTCTGAACCCGCTGTATAAGTCGCTTCGATGTAGAAAGAAGGCAGGGTCCCAACAAGATATCTCCATAATTTAACCTAGATAGAATCAGAGACTCACAGAGCAGCAAACGGACTTCCTCAGATAATAAGTGACGTATTTTGTATAGCACTTTAATACGAAACATGCAATTTTTGGCCACATTAACTATATGATCTTCGAAACGGAGTTTGGAATCCATGAGGATACCAAGGTTCCTAGCCATCACTACATGTTCCACCGGAGTCCCATTTATAGTTACATTCGGATTCTGCGACAAGATGGAAGACACCTGCTTTTTTGAGCCCAACACCATGAACTTGGACTTAAGAGGATTAAGCAGTAACGCGTTTCGAGTCGCCCAGAGGGCTATACGATTAAGATCGGAGTTAAGATTATCTACAGAGGGGACCATTTCAGTTGGTTTTACGTGCACATAGATTTGAACATCATCAGCGTACAAATGATAATGACAATATTTAATTTCTTTATTGATATCGGACGTATACAAAATAAACAGAACTGGCCCAAGAATAGACCCCTGCGGTACGCCTCTGGTAACAGGTTTAGTAGTAGATGTGGTCTTAGTGCCAGATCTATTACCTCAATGCTTTGCCACACACTAGATTATACTTACAATATAAGAGAAGAGAGAGTAAAGGTAAGAACAAACTTCAAAAGTAAATAAGGAAAGTAAAATTTCTTGAATGAACATTTAATCTTACAAAAATACAAGGTCTATAATAAGATCAGAAAATTTTGAACAGTTTATTCTACTGAAAACGACGGAAACATTTTCTTTTAATTTGAGTCTGCTCCTTTCATAATTCTTTTTGAAGTGCAAGTGAATGGATTACCTCCTTTGAATGAGTTTGTTTGTTTTCCATCTATCTAACCTCCAGTTTGGTCTAGTGGTAGTAATGCTGCCTCTTGATCGACGAGTCCTGGGTTCGATTCCTGGTCGGGACATACATTTGTGTAAAAAGCAGATATTTGTTCTCGGGTCATGAGTGTTTGTGTCTGTCTTTGTGTATGTTCCAAGGGACCCACGGCACAATGGGAGACCTTAATGTGGGCCTTTGAGTGTAAATCGTTAAAAAAAACAGTTACGCCTACAATCCCTTTCAGGGTAGGCAGAGCATTGTGCTTTTTTTGCAGTTTTGTTAATCGGCTGACAATTGGCGGAGTTATCGCGTAACAATAAAACAAATACAGTCGAATTGAGTACCTCCTTCTTTTTTTGAAGTGGGTTAAAAATTAGTTACATAATACGTAATATAAGTCCTATTAATCTATTTGATAGAGACACTTTTTGCAGCCATGTACTATGTTAATACTATGTTATAGGTCTTGTCGATCCTTACTATCCTTACTAATATTATAAATGCGAAAGTAACTCTGTCTGTCTGTCTGTCTGTCCGTCTTTCACGCCTAAACTACTGAACCGCTTTGGATGAAATTTGGTACAGAGATAGATTAGAGCCTGGGAAAGGACATAGGCTACATTTTATCCCACAGGCATAATATAACCTGTAGTCAACGCGGGCGGAGCCGCGGGCGGCAAGCTAGTTACAAATAAAATAAAAAAATAGGTAAGTCTTAACATAATAAATTTTACTCAATAAGCTAAGTAATTTCCTTGTCACTTCTGAATTTAGACTAACAATTTGCATGAACGAAATAACAGGCCCTTAGCTCACCAAGTAATTGAGGTTTGAACTACATTTGAATTATTCAGAATGAATAATTTATGGCTCTTATGAATAATTTGCTGTCCCTGAAAATTCAGGATAAAAAAGTAAAGATCTATTTATTATTAAGGTAAGGGACGATCAGTTTCGTTCAATGTTTGGTAATGCTGACTCTACATCGAACATTTCTGAGTTCTCTATTCGTATTCGGTAAAATTATTTATTCAAGCAGCAGATGTGCATTTGTTTCTGCCTTTGTTTCTATGCCAAAGAGCTCTCAACGGAAAAAGCCTCTAGTTATCTAATTATGTATCAAACAAGCAACCATGGGAATAAACTGCTTAGCTGTAGAGTTATTTCAGATGAGTTAAAACTAAAATATAAGGAAATAGGTTATTTGATTTTTAAAAAGAGCCCCCTCGGAGTTTCTTGCCAATTCTTTTCAGGGTAAGACTGCAACCTTGCGAATAGGCGTTGAGTTAAAAATCTAATTTACCCAATTCACTAGTGTTAAGAGAAAATCGATCAACGACACAATTGGTACAACACTACCTTTCCACGCGGTGTGGCGTAACACTACACGGCACTTTGACAGATCGGTTTCGCGCGTAGATCGGTGTTTATGTGTTCTTGCATTGTAATTTGTAAAATATCGAATTAAAAGGACTGTTTAATGAGTAAAAGGTGTTTTAGTCCAACAATAGTTAGACTCATTTTAAGTAACACCTAAATGTTCTATAAAATATAGCTATTTTAACTTTGACATTTGTTTTGGTAAGTCTTTCGATTAATTATTTGTCACAACAAGTAATTATGGAAGAGTGTACCTTTGCGAATAGGCGCAAAGTCAAAAATGCTAATGTAATTCACTATTTTGACGTGTTCAAGCAACATTCTGTATCTATATCTATACATATTATAAAGAGGAAAGATTTGATTGTTTGTTTGCATTGAATAGGCTCCGAAACTACTGGACTGATTTAAAAAATTCTTTCACCATTAGAAAGCTACATTATCCCCGATGGACATAGGCTACATAATTTTCCTGAATTCCCACGGGAACGAAGTCCCGAGCGGAATGCTAGTGTTCTATAAAATCAAGAGATTTTTGATTTTGGTTATAAGTTGGTTATTATGGTGTTAATCTTATTTGTCATCGGTATCCAAGGAGTAATTAGACTTAAAAGCAAGTGTTTTATGTTTCAGTTTTTAACGTAAAAAGGTAATATCCAACTAAGAGTGAAAAAAAACGAAGATCGTTCCAGCTGCTTACCTTCTGGAAAAAAGCTCAAGTTTCCTGTATTGTGGGCGAAGGACTGACAACCTTTCACTCATGTTTCATACTATAAATCCTCGAAATATTATGTATATGTGGCGTCAAGTGGTAATAGAATATGACACATTTGACACGCTTTACCTCTGTGATAGAGGTAAAGGTGCTCGAGTTCAAATTCTATTGCAAATCTACTTTAATATGTACACAAACAATTTCAGCCTTCAGGAGCAATTCATGTTTCACCGTGTGGTGATCGGTTGAGAATAACACCACCCCATCTCTTTCCGTGGGTGTCGTAAGAGGCGACTAAGGAAACACAAATGAGACCTGCCTCCTAGTAATCCATCCCAGGCAACGACACTTCATTTTTTTCTGAATCTGAGGTGTCGTCCTATGGTCTCATGCGGTGTGGTAGGCTCTGTAAAGGGCCGTCTGGTTCGCGACCACCCTCCTACCGAAGTCCGACGCCAAACAGCTTGCTGTGTTCCATCGGTGCGTGGGAGTACCAGTGCCTTTATGGACATTTTCTGGGTTAACTCTTTCCATCGTCGACCTCATCTTTGACCATATGGTCATGATTGAGGTCAAGAGTTAACCCATTTAACCAAAAAAAAAAGTTTGAATTTTCGCATACCATGAACCTAATGGGCTAGCACGCGGTGATAGCCCAGTTGGTAATGAGTCAGACTTGTAATCCGAAGGTTCAAATCCTGGTGCGGGCCTGTACCACTAAATTCGTCTTTTCGGATTTATGTACGGATTTCTAATTATCACTTGCTCAACGCTGAAGGAAAACATCGTGATGAAACCCGCCCGTCCAAGCAAATTCATTTTCGAAAGACGAGCGGTCCAGCAACCTGCATTGGGCCAGCGTGGTGGACTATGGCCTAAATCCCCTTCATGTTTCGAAGGGGGGCCCGTGTCCCTCGGTGGGGACGTATATTATGGGCTGGTAAAAAAAAATTAACCTAATAGTAATATAATATTAGGTCCATGTCACATACTATACTAGTTTTTATTTTACTTTTGACAGTTCGTTTAGTGGTGCTCCTAGTCGTTATACATTCGATTAGATATTTATTATTTCGATATAGTTTTTGCAAGAAACTATTTTCAATGCTTTTACTGCACAAAAATGATAAATTTACTCAAAAATGTGTTTGCTAATTATATATGAAAAAGAATATATTATCATATATTTAATACGTACTCAACCAAAATGTATGGAACAAATGTTTTTGTTACTTTGTGAAGTATGCAATAAACTATTTATCTATCTATCTGTGGGTCATGTCGCTGATGTGTTTTATACTAATTAAATACGTACCTATCTTTTATTTTGTTACTTTAGCTTGCACACTAATGTATGTATTCTTCTAAGTTTTAAAAGAAAATAAAAGAAAATCTTCTTGTTATTTTCAGTCAATAAATAACTACGTGTCTTATTCAAACACAATGCATCATATTAAATGTACATAAACGAGTATGTATTGTTATATTACATTTTATGTGAGTTCGTCTACCTCGGCCGTTGCCCCTATTCTGCTAAAATGCGTGTAGTACAAAGCATTAGCCAAGCATCATAAATCATGCCATTGTACGTGATACACCTGCTTAAATGCTTTACCCTAACTTTAGGCAGAATACACTTACAGTAGGCCATTCTTTGAAGAATTAATGGGTTTGGGTGCTTATGAAAATGTAGGTAAGTTTTTTCGGGTATTAGTCATGACTCGTGAAGAAAAGTATGCGTAAATCATATTTACGTAAATGAAAAAGGTCGATATTTCGATTTACATAAATACACCAAGCAACATATTTTTTTTTACCAGCCCATATACGTCCCCACCGAGGGGCACGGCCCTTCTTTCGAAACATGAAGGGGATTTAGGCCATAGTTCACCACGCTGGCCCAATGCGACCACTGGACCACTCGTCTTCGAAAATTTTCTTGGACGGGCGGGTTTCATCACGATGTTTTTCCTTCACCGTTGAGCAAGTGATAATTAGAAATTCGTACATAAATCTGAAAAGAGGAATTTAGTGGTACAAGCCCGCACCAGAATTTGAACCCACGACCTTCGGATTACAAGTCTGGCTCATTACCAACTGGGCTATCACCGCTTCATATGTTACACTGTAAAACGTTTATATTTCATATATATAATGAGATACCTATAACTCTAAAATAAATGTATAACCCCCTAAATTCGCTTATAAATACCTCAAACGACTAAATCACTTTTTGATCAAATTTGGCTAAGAACTATGTCGATAACGGCAGATTTCAGAAAAAAAAGCTGCATCGAAATCGGTCCATTCGTTTAGGAGCTACGATGCCATACACATATACAGGGCTTTAGGTATCTCTCTTGCAATCTCTCGGGTGGTTAATAAATCCATGAAACTGAACAACTTCCCCAAGGAACATAGGTCAAAATACGAAAAAAAAATTTGATCTCCCATACAAAATGCGTTATATGCTGATGAAGTTTGTATGGGAACTCATTTTTTTTTCCTTGGGAAAGTGTTTCAGTTTCATGGACTGATTAACCACCCGAGAGGTTGAAAGGGAGATACCTAAAGCCCTGTATTGTATACAGGTAAACAGACAGACACATAGATGTAAAGACATAATGATCCACGGATTCACAGATACACACATGTCAATCTTATAACAACCCTCTTTTTTGTCTGGGAGTTAATTAACTAATGAGATGTAGAAGCAAATAGGACATAGAACTCCGCATACTTGCTGTCTATTGAAAGACAACAAACTGATATGTCCTTTGAATAGAACCTCTTTTCAATCTTAATATTGTTTATACCTCTAAAATAGAAAAATAAAAAGCATTTTTTATGAAATTCAAACAAAGAAAACGTATTTTTATTTTTGATGAAAAATTTTGTTATTAAAAAGGGCATTCCAAACTTTGTTTTATGAAAAATTGAGCAGTGCTTCGTTATTCGGATCCATTCTCGAATAATTGCAATAAACTCAAAAGTAAAATAGGAGAAAAATATCTGGCAGGTTATAAAACAGTAAATCTCTACTTTAAAATAAAGAAACAAGAAAGTGAAAAATCAATCTTTTCATTTCATGTTGCGTTTCAATTTTCTAGCTGAAATTCTTATGAAATATATCAAAATTCGTATGAAAAAGTCAAGGGGCCTTGACGATTCATCACCCGATTCATTGTAAGGTGATACGTGTTCCATTTCAACTGTCGACGCCATTTTGTCAAACGGGTCATGTGATAATATAAAGGAAAAGTCGTCACTGGAGTACATTTTTTCTCTGCCTATGATGACGTAGGAGGAAAGGTTATTTATGTAAAAGTAAATTACCCTTACTGTGTGTACGTCTTTTATCTGTTTGTGTTTCTTTGATGTAATGTGAGGGTTAATATAGGTTTCTCTTACTTTTTTGTATGTTTTGAACCTTCGACAATAAAGAGGTTTGATGTGTGTATATGTGTGTCTGTCCGTAGCATCGTAGCTTCTAAAAAAATTGGCCGATTTGGATGCAATTTATTTTGGATGCAATAAAGTGTTTTAGCCGTTTGAGTTTTTATTTAAGCGATTAATATGGGGATTATACAACATTTTTAATTTTAGAGTTACATATCTCCTTATGCATCTACAGAATTATTTTAAAGAGGATATAAAGGTTACATTGTTTATTTGTTTGCATTAAATAGGGTCCGAATCTACCTGGACCGATTTTAAAAATTCTTTCACCATTATAATGCTATATTATCTCTGAGTAATATATTCTACATAATTTTCCCGAATTCTCACGGGAACGAAGTCCCGTGCAAAAAGCTATATGAAATGCTTGTTCAGTGTACTTACTTAAATCATCATGTTGGTTGTTGGCAAAGCGTCGAACCGTTGTATGCAAAGGCTCAACTTCAAAGCTTCAGTTAATTTTCATCTCACGTTTCACGTTGAACCACGTCAATAACAGTTTTTAAAAAAAGTTATTTTTCGCTGCGCTATTACGCAGCGTGACAGATTACATTAAGGTTTTTTTGGTTTAAAACACTCATACGCTCACGTACATAATCCCATACCAGCAGGAGGTTTACCATGATCGCTTAGCGCGATCCTATTTAGGACCTAAACAAGTCTGCAACGCTTATTCGTACCATGATGGCTTATAAGCGATTCAATTTTGGCGCTGTTTCGATTCAAAGGCAGACATTTAAAATGGACCATAGACAACCCAGCAGTTCAAAAACAGCGCCATCATGGTACCATTTGAAAAAAAATTCCAATTGCGAAGCAGTTCAAAGTTGGATCCTAAACAGAAATGCTTTTAAACGATCGTGGCAGGTACCCTGGTAGGTAGAGCATCAGTTGATCAGAACCACTTGATGCCACGTTTGACATAAATTCTGAGTGTTATTAGATATAACATGATGTATAATAGTGAGAGGTTGTCAGTCTTTCGCCCACAACACAGCAAAACCCTCGCGTCCCACATACTAACTTTTACAGTATGCCTGGAAGAGTTAGTAGCTGGTACTTTCCAAATTTTTCTTTCATTCCCAGTCCAACGTGGAAGAAATTAGCATTCTAAGAATATTAGGTACGTGCCACGAATTATGAATGTAGAAATGAAATATGCAATAACTCTACAATTAAAAATGTTGTACCACCCCCGAAATTTATCGCTTATATAACTCATGGCTACACCAAATTTAACCAAATATAGTAAAGAACAATTAACATTTTCTATTAAATAACATTTAGTTCTAGTTCTAAATAGTTAAGTCTAGTTTTATACTTCGTTTATTATTACGCTGATCTCTTCAAACTATAAATTTAATATACTTACTTATTATAATTTTTGGATAACAGTGCTGATTGTACAATTACCTAAACATATATGTAAACTGTTGTATGTATTAACCTCTTGTACAATTGTTTGTTGTCCTGAATAAATAAAATAACAATCTCGACCACGTCATAGCTTTCAAACTAAAAAAAAACCGCATTGAAATCGGTCCATTCGAATCAGATCCACAATGCCACAGACAGACACAGAGCTACACAGAAGCACAACTTCAATAGTATTTTTTAATTTTATTTTATTATTATTCTTAAGTCTACAGCATTATCAAAAACGTATAATACTAATGAATTTATCTAAACACTAGCTTCCTGCGCGGGACTTCGTTCCCGTGGGAATTCGGGAAAATCATGTACCCTATGTCCATTCCGGATAATGTAGGATTCTAATGGTAAAAGAATTTTTAAAATCGGTCCAGTAGTTTCGGAGCCTTTTCGATGCAAACAAAGAAACAAACAAATAAACAATCAAATCTTTCCTCTTTATAATATGTATAGATATAGAAGATAGATTGTTACCTTTACATGTAACAAATTATAAGTTTGTAATTGGAAAGTATGCCTGGGAAGAGTAGGCAGCTGACACATTCTAAGTTTTTCTTTTACTCCCAGTCGAACTTGGGAGTTTTTACATGAATAATTACCAATTTAGTGGTATGAAAGGTAAAGGTTAATTAATAATTTGGAGGGTTTCGTCAAACGCGAACAAGTTGGAAAGCTAATAGGAGGTTAGCCCTTTCCCCAAAGGACCCCACTATGTAAAGTCAGATGCAAAATTATATTGGGGTGGCTGTAAATTGGTTAGCAAAACTTTAGGGGGTCATTCCCATCAAACTTAACATTTTTTTCCAAAGAACACGTATAAAGTGATGAAATCGATTTTCAATTTAGCATTTTTAAAACGCTTACTCTTTCTTTATTTCATTCCGTATCGGTAAACACTAAGGTCCGTATTACAGAAGATGACTCAAGTCTTGATCTATACTTAAGTATTGATTGTATCTTTCTCTCACTATTAAAACGACTAAGACAACTGCTACTTAAGTATAAATCAGAGTCTGAGTCGCGTTCTGTAATACTGACCTTAGATTAGTTCTAAAGCCGTGTACCCGCGTGAGGAACATTCACAAATAATTTTATACTTTGGTTTGATTTGAAAGCACGACAGCTCAGTTGGTTAGAGCCCCAGGAGATTTAACCCTGGGGTCGTGGGTTCAAGTCTCATTCGAGTCGAATTTTTTTTTTCCTTAAAATCATTCATAAAATCGACTTCTCAATCAGTTGATTGAATGGAGAGAAGATTTTTTTATATATATTGAAGTTATAAATGTTCTCTTTTTTAAACTATAATATACTATTATTGGTATTGGTGCCGTGTTGAAGCTCTTAAGCCAACGTGAGCCGGAAGGAAGGCACTGAAACTTGTTTTTGTGTGTATCCCATCAGATGCAAAAGAGAAACTGACATCACAAGAGAAAATTTTAATGTGGACCTTTGAGTATGTTGCGTTAAGTTATTCACTTGTATATAAGTATTCTTGTATTCTTTTGCCCGCTTTCGTATCAAGATTCCTCTCGCTCTCTCGTAGGTTGACTGGAAGAGATCCCCTTGTGGGATCATTCCGCCTTCGTAACTTGAATTCATGTAAGCTTTCCTCCCGCGTGGACTACATATTGTAGCCTATGTCCTTTCCCAAAGTCTAATCTATCTCTGTACCATTTATCAAAATCGGATCAGTAGTTTAGGCGTGAAAGCTTTGCACGATATAATCTGTAAACCACGCGGGCAGAGCCGCGGGCGCAAAGCTAGTAGTTACTGATTTCAATAACAATTTTCTCGTTAACTGTACTGAATTAACCATGATTTGTCCGGGGTATTAATATTAGTAATTAGGATGTTATCTAACGTCGTCAGGCTTTCAGTGAGCTTGGAGCATTGAAATGAAGATGGTACATAAATACTGCGATACGAAAATGTTTACATTAGCAATGGATAGGACCATGTTTAAATTGGCCATAGATAGAACCATATTTATATTGGCTATAGATAGGACCATGTTCACATTAGCCATAGATAGGACCATGTTTAAATTGGACATGGATAGGACCATATTCACATTGGCCATAGATAGGACCATGCTTACATTCGCCATAGATAGGACCATATTTACATTGGCCATAGATAGGACCACGTTTATATTAGCCATGGATAGGACCACGTTTAAATTGGACATGGATATGAACATGTTTAAATTGGCCATAGATAGGACCATGTTTATATTAGCGATGGATAGGACTATGTTTAAATTGGCCATAGATAGGACCATGTTTAAATTGGCCATAAATAGGACCATGTTTACGTTAGCCATACATAGGACCATGTGTTTGTGGGCAAGGTAAAGTTACAGTTGCAGTAATCAACACGTTATTGGTCACGAATGACAGCAAGGTCAATAGTTAAGTTTGACGGGTGTATCGTTTTGGCACATGATATCCTTTTCCCAAAGTACCACACAGAGAGTACCTACTTTTAGTGATCTCAATTTCAAAATGTTGTCTTTGCCTTTTTTTATTTTAAAGATTGTTGTAAAATTATTAATATTATAAATTGTATCAGCCTTAAGGCGACTAAAGCACCTGATAAAGGCAGCACACACAGGAATAGTGCCATCTCCGTCTCTCAACAGGCCTGGGCCGGCAGTGCGAACAGTGTCGATACACGGACTACGGACTATGAAAGCGTGCGTGCGTAAAAACATGTTCGAAAGTTGGAAAAATGAGATTTATGGAAAGGTAACAGCTTAAATCGAAAAATGCGTTAGCTACTTATCGAGAGTGTTCAATCACGAACATTTTGATAACAAATTCAAGTTCCTGTGTGCATTTTACTATCGTTTTTACAGCTTAAAAGATACACAATATTGGGTATTTAGAGGTGACTTTGTGAGCTTTTTCTATCAAACCAAAAGTGCTGAATCATGTTTTCAGCAAACATCTTATCTAGTTTATGTCCTGAATATTACTGTAGTATTTTTTTTCTTCGATTTAATGCAGTGCGTCATGCTTATCTACGCATCATAAAATCGTAATTTAGGTGCTGTAGTCGCCTTAAGCCCTCAATACTAGTTATTCCCGCATACCATCTTAAAGGGAATAGGAAATGGCTGAAAATCTGCGTAATGACGTGGTTTCTGCCTCTCACTGCACAAGCTGAGTCATTTTCCTTTTGCCACATATTTTTATTATAATTTTTTTAATTAGTTATTAAATTTTCATTTGTAATTATTTTGTGACAATAAATAACTTTTTACTTACTGTCTCTGAGCTTATTTGATTTGTTTTCTGATTTATTTTTTATCACTACTTTTTCTTCGCTCCCGGTTTTCTTATGTTTTCCTTTCGCCTTGGGTTGCCTGGAAGAGATCGCTGTTTAGCGATGAGGCCGCTGCACACTTTTGGTTGTAAGTTTGTATTGTATCTTTTGTCTTTCCTTTTTAAGTATGCAATGAAGTATTTATCTATCTATCTGCGTGTCAACCAAACAAACTGTTCAGCTTCATAATATTGGTATAGATAATTTTTTTGTAAATAAAAACGTTGGAAATTAATTTGAATACGAAATCAGCGATGAGTTATTTGTTATTAACACTCTAGTTTACTGATTTATTAGCTAGTCTGCAAAGTATTGAAAATATTCCAAATTTTATGAGATATCAAAAGAAGAAGTCACGAAAAAGTAAGTTTAACAAACTCAAGTCCCCAGAGCTTCACAAATGTTAAAGTAAATACCTACTTAAGATATTTTCAGTCGATCGCCCGTGTAAGGCTCTTCTCGTTTTATCGTCTGAGGGCGGTCTGAGGCGGTAATTCTGCGGCGAGACCCTCCGATCGGTCCCAAGGCACCGCAAAGGCTTTCATCTTACCAGTTAGTCAGTAATTCTGAGTAGAAAATATCGTTTTTTTAACCTTGACGAAAAAAAAGAGATAAGTTTGACGAGTGTATCTGTGTAGTTGTGTGTCTGTCTGTGCCGTCGTAGCTCCTATCTGTGACGTTATTAAATTGATTAATTACGTCACAGATAGTCAGATACACACGTCAAACTTATAACACCCCTCTTTTTTGTCAGGGGTTAAAAACAGTTCAAATCTTGGTAGTGACAGTGATAAAATCAGAGTAGCTTTATTTTCTTACTATATAAAAATAAGTCGGGTTTTCCTTCCTGACGCTATAACTCCAGAACGCACGAACCGATTTCCACGGTTTTGCATTCGTTGAAAAGGTCTTGGGCTCCGTGAGGTTTATAGGATATTTTTTATTCAAAAAAAAATTAGGACGCGGGTGGAGCCGCGGGCGGAAAGCTAGTCTACTATATAAAAATAAGTCGGGTTTTCCTTCCTGACGCTATGACTCCAGAACGCACGAACCGATTTCCACGGTTTTGCATTCGTTGGAAAGGTCTTGGGCTCCGTGAGGTTTATAGCAAAGAAAATGTTGGGCACGATATAACCTGTAGTCCACGCGGGCGGAAAGCTAGTTTCATATAAAATTGAATAAAATGTACTCTAGAACATAAAGTAAACAGTAATAAAGATTAAATCATTTCAACCAAAATGAAAACAGATCAGTGAATTTTTGAAATAGATAAAAAAAGGAGGTACTCACAGGGCTACCCCAATACGGCATCTCGCCGATAATTCGATGAGAGATTCCGGTACAAATGGAATAAAACGCCATTTTATTGTTTTCCGTTGTATCAAATTCCTTTTTATTTTGTCGCAACCAATGCTATTATATCCGAGGTTTGTGTTCCTCCCTGTCATATCGTGTAATATGCCATTTATATGTTGTTTGGGAACTGGGTCAGATATTAATGGTGGATTTTTGTTTGTCGCTCTCTCCTTTTTGCATGTTATGGGGTGCATACAAACGCTAGGGTAATACATTTACTTTTTTTAATTTCCTGACTAAAAAATAAGTAAAAGATTGCAAAACACTGTTTTTCATGTTTTTGGTCGTTATAAGCTTATACTACGCAATGTGTGGGTATTATTAGTGAGGCCGTAACTCATCTTTCATCTTGTCTTTAAATTATCATAATTAAAGTATTGTAATTGTAACACGCTTGTTCCTTGAATGCACCAGTGGATACCTATAATTGGTTAATTAGAATCTAGTAATTAAATTTAAGTCAAAAACTGTTATTAACTGTTGGTTTCCCAATAAAAATTTATTAAAAATTTATTTATTTATTTATTTAAAATAAGTCACCAAAAATAATCGTGATGCGTCGAACCCAATTTTTACGCATTCAACATTTACAGTTCATTTTAATGTTTTGAATTGTCATAGGGGAACCTAACATGCGGGCTTTGACTTAAGTTACTGATCATTTTATTTGTTACTTTGGTAATAAGATCCCTTACACTGGTCGGGGTGAGCTTTAGTAAGCATAGGAGTGCGTGGAGCCATAACATGTTAGTGCTCCAAAATTGTCACCCTCGCCTGCTGGCCGTGCACCCTGCTGATCAACGGACGAGCTTTGACGTAATACGGGTTTTTCAACTTGATATTGCAATTGGCGACTTCAGCATTGGGCCTTTTTATAATTCGAAAACGGCACGGCAAAATTGTACTACCATTCCCTCTTACGTACTAGTAATATTATAGAAGCTGATAACGTAGAGGGCAATAGTAATTCATATTTTGAAGTACCGTGCCGTGCCGTTCGAATTATTTATAGGCCCACTCTATTTAAATACTCATTAAAATACTCGTGGCAAAATCAAGAAAATCGTGGATGTCTTTTTTATCAAGAATTGAATTAAATTAGTAAGCGTAGGTAGGTAGGTCTGTCATGTTTAATTTACAAAAATTCGGATTTTAATTTAATATGGCTATAAAAATATTAAAAACAAATGAAATAAAATAATGCACTTTCTGGGTTAATGGGTCGACGGGGTCGACGGTAGAGGAGAGAGTTCTGGGTTAACTCTCTCTACCGTCGACCCCATCTATGACCTCGGTCAAAAATGAGATCAAGAGTTAACCCTTCTCATTAAAAAATGCAGTTTAAATGGTGAAAAAACCCGCAGCATCCTTATATTTTATCTGGCATCGAGGTGTTTGTCATACAATTCTGGTTTTGACAACCCTATTCAGCGCTCTCGTTATTGAGATCAGTATACGGAAACAATTAGAATGGAAATTTCATTAGCATTTTTTGTTTGTGAATGAATACGGGAGTCAATATGAATACATTTGCACAGCCCAGGGGAGCAAATAAACAGAAAAATGAAAATTTCAGACAAGCAGAGTAAATATAATTGCAAGCTTTTAAATTTATTTTATTTTACATATTTATAACTAGCTTCCCATCCGGGACTTTATTCCCGTGGGAGTTTCAGGAATAAATTATACACATAAACCTTCCTCTTGAAACGCCTCATCCATTGGTGAAAATTGTATGAGAATTCGTTTAGTAGTTTTTGAGTTTATCGCGTTCAAACACTCTGTCTGGTTGAAGAGAGCGAGAGATTTTGTTTAAGTATAATATTTATTTATAAAATCATCAACAGAGTTAACAACAATGCTTGAAACTATATACAACGACATACGCTATTAATACAATTAACAGGATCAGTTATATTTATTTATTAAAAAAAGGAAGTTACAAAAATTGGATACAAAAAAAAAAGGAAACGGCAACGCAACAAAATCTTTAAGATTTATTTATGTACTAACTTACAACTGAATATTGAACTTCAAAATATATGCATTTTTTAAATTTGGCTAACAAAATTTTTTTAATGTTATGCGACACTATCAGCAGGCGTATTCAGGAGCGTTCGACTATTTTCCGTTCGACTATTTTCCGAATTCGACTCGAGTCGAAGACGAGTCGAATGCCACGGAAATCTTTATTCACAACGACGTTCGATTCGTCTTCGACTCGTTTCCGTCTTCGGAAACTATGTGACATAGATAACACGTTTATGCAAGCATTTACGGAAATAATAGATTTGATTGAACGAATAACTGAGTGAATGAAATATTATAACATTTATAAAATATCATTTTATTTCTTTAATTTAATTCTTAGATGAATTTCTGGCCTAGAGAAAATATAGTTTTACTTTTTAAATGGTTTTTAACCATAGTAACCTTAATAATTCTTCATTATAAAAACTTGTTTTAAAATTTACGAAATGTCTTTGTAAACGAGATGTAAAGTGTCAAGATCTTGCTTTGCTTTGTTGTGGCGGTTTATTTTGTGTTTTCTTGAAACTAACTTGAAATGTACAACATACTGATTCCCGCAGGAATTTGGGAAATTTTACAGTTTATGTACTATTCCGACGTCGCTATATTAATTGGACATTTCATCAAAATCCGTCCGAGAGTTTTAGCGTGAAGAAGGAACAAACATCCATCCATACTTACAAGCTTTCGTATCTAAAATATTAGTAGGATACTTATGTGTTTTTAATCTGTTTAAGATGGTGTGTTGAAGCTACAATATGAAGCTACAATAGGGTTTAATAATTTAGCTTCTAGGTACTCACTGTTCCACTACTTAACTATTGTTATTAATGAGAAATGAGTATTCAATGTTTGTAAGAATACCTAACTACTGTTGTAAATAAACCCAAGCGATTTAAATAAACTGTTTATTATAATATGTTCAGTTTTATTCAAGATTTTTTTTAATAAGTAACAATACAATTATATACTTGCAATAAGTACTATCACAGAAAAAAAAGGTTTGCATCGCAAGTGAACAATAAAGTATGCTAAACTACTTAAAAATAGACACAGTCAATCTTCATAAGTAAATGTTCTTAATGGGGATAAGCAGAGCATTCAGTAGGTACTAGCATAAGTGCTCTCAGAACCATTTACCTCGAGAGTTAAGAAATAAGTATTATGAGCATTTTACATGTCATGTTTGTGATTTTTGCCCAGTCAGCCCAATAACTATGGAGTGATTTCAATTTATTTGTAAAACAACGCCAAGGCCTTTTAATACTCCAAACACCTTTCGATGCAGTTTATGGACTTCATGTGCATTTTATTAAATTTTTCTTCAGGACTGTTCATGTCAGCCTGCGAAATCGGGGTCATCAGGCTAGGTTGGGTAGCCTGAATACTCTGAAAATAGTCAAAAATTTGGATATTAGTACATATATCTAGTTATTTTATTTCTATGAAGGCAATTTAAATATAAAGTTAATTATAAGCAACTAGCTTTCCGCCCGCGGCTCCGCCTATAGGTTATATCGTGCCCAACTGTGGGATAAGATGTAGCCTATGTCCTTTCCCAGGCTCTAATCTATCTCTGTATCAAATTTCATCAAAATCGGTTCAACAGTTTAGGCGTGAAAGACGACAGACAGATAGACAGACAGAGTTACTTTCGCATTTATAATATTAATAAGTAAGGATAAAGAATTACACAGATAAGCAAATCTTATTTTTAACAAAACATTTCCTACTTGATAGTGAATGCTATGAAATCACATCCACATCCTCATAACTTCTGGCGCATTCAGTGCCTGAGTTGTTTGCGTTATTGATGTAGACATTGATGCCTGGCCCTTTGTTACAAAATTTCTGTTAACTATCTTGTGCCAGAAAGTGCAAGGCTGTAAAAAAAATTAGATCTATTTGTAACAAGATCTTACCACAATTTTTGTTTAATAATGAGTCTCCGATGCCTCTGTATCTTGTGAAAATAAAGGCAAGAATCTGTATTTTAAATTACACCTTACTTACTTTGAATTCCACGGGAATGGCTAATATCTTGGTGGTTGGTGGATAATATGTTTACAAATTACTCAACAAAGTGAGATATTCGCAAGGAAGCGACTTTTAAATGATATATGTTTTGAAAATTGGTATCTTGAAAAGTATTAGAAAAATCCCTTATCTCCATGTTGGAAGACATTGTCTCCGGTCCTTGTTTTGCTCTTTCTTTATTTCTCACTCGGATTGTAACGTAAAACTGAATTTTAACTTTATTCTAGCACAAAATGTTTATTTACATGTATAAGTCGAATGCTCAGAAGCAATCGTGAACTTTTCCGAATTTGGATCCGAATTAGAATGTCAAATTTGACATTCGGATCGAGCCGAACGCTGCAGAATACGGTGAGTCGAAGGCATTCGAAAACGGATCGAATTTCGATCCGTTCTCGATAGTCGAACGCTCCTGAATACCCCTGCTGTAATATCTAAATCTGTTTTATTACTAAGGGAATTATGCAATCTCATGAGTGTGTTTAGTGGCTTTTAGTGGTGACCCAGGATATTGCTCTTTGCAATATTTTCTGGAAAAAAAAATCTATGTCTTGCATTACAAAGTGTTTACCACACCTAGTGGTTGTTTACCTAGTGGTTACCTTAGCAAAAAATGCTAAAGTATTAATCATAATTTTCCACGTTAAAACGTATAAGTCACCGTCTTCAATCCCAACAACAGTTCGCACAAAGTAGATAACCAGTATTTTTTGCAGACTACAGTGTCTATTAGCAGATAACGAAAATTTTTTTTTTTAAAGCGCTTAATCATGTTCGATAAAATTTATATGGGACCACCTCTGGAGTATACCCTTTCCAACAAAAGAAAATTTGAAAATCGGTCCATACTTGGCGGGGAAATCGATGAACATACATAAAAAAAATGCACACAGTCAGACATCGAATAGAACCTCTTCCTTTTTTAAAGTCGGTAACAATAGTTAATGTTTGTGTTTCATTTTAGTTTTTCCCCTGTTAGCAGGGTCAAGGAGGTCAGAGGACGTCACTGTTATTCCAAATCCTAGATCATTGTTAAACGTACCCTAAATGTGATACAATACAAAGGGCTGGAAAGGAATTTTTGTTCCACCGTCTCTTTTAGTCATCATCATCATCAGCCTGTATCAGTCCACTGCTGGACATAGGCCTCTCCTATGGCACGCCACTGAGCTCGGTCTTCAGCTCTCCTCCACTGCCCGCTACTTTACGAATATCGTCACCCCACCAACAGGGCGCCCTACGCTACGTTTTCCGATTCGTGGTCTCCATTCTAGAACTAACCCAACGGCCATCGGTTCTACGACAGATATGATTACACGACAGAATTAGGTTATCGATTTTGTGTTAATACTTGTCAATTTGATTGCATGGCTTTATAATGATTATACTGCTATTTTTTTAGATAGATAGATAGATAGATAGATAAAAACATTTATTCACATAATCACAGCACACGAACAATCAACATAAAGCATTACAACTCACAAAAATAAATTAAACATGGAACACAACACAAACAAGTACAAAATTAGGTAATCAGACAGGTTAGAGAGAGAGAGTCGTGTACTGTGCCGGTGAATGGGCTTTGGCTCAGCTTAATGTTACAGCAGAGCTGCAACGCTGATAATTCTGCCAATACCCAGAGCATTCGAAACGCACCTATTCATCGTATCTATTCATAAATGAATAGATACGATGAATATACATATGCTTTATTAGAGATAAATTATGTAATGTAAAATATAAAATATTAACAGAGAAAAAAAAAAAAAAAGAATAAAAGAGGTATATACAAGAAATTACCTCAGATACATAAATATATAATTGGATTGTGGTATGATAAATTAAAACAATAATTATATAAATCAGTGTATTTTAAAATAGAAGGCCAATTTTTTCCGGATAGTAGTTTTTTATATAAGTTTTTGTTCTGAAATCAAATTTTCTTTAAGTTTGCACTTAAATGTCACGAGTGAATTAAGAGTACGGAGCGGTGGGGGGATGTTATTCCAGCATTTAGTAGCACTGTACCGGAAACTTCCGCGAAATGCTGCCGTTTTATGCTGGGGCACAACCAAAGGGATAGAGCAGACACGTACAGCACAGCTGCGCATGTGTTCACGCCATGAGAGCTTTCTAAACAAATAATCAGGCTTTTTAGTTTTTATTATGCCAAACAACATGCATGCAAGGTAAAGCTTTTGGCGTTGCTTCATCTTCAAAAGACTGGAATTATTAAGGTACGGTGTTACATGCGATCTAGGTGGGATTTTAAAACAATAACGCGCGCATGCGTTCTGCACACGCTGAATCAAGCGTTGCGATCTTTCCAGCAAACATGGCCCATAGACAGACAGACAGTGGTTTACCCTTGAGAGAACCAGAGATTCGCAGAGCTGTACCCTAAGGTCAACACTTAAATAGTCACGACATCTGTACAGTACTTTTAACCGGAAGAAGCAATTCCGTACAATGTCGAGCACGTGCTCCTCAAAGCGCAGCTCACCATCCATAACAACGCCTAGGTTACGTGACTTAACAACACATTCAACGTCTGCACCCATCAGCTGTATTTTTGGGCAAGAGTCAGCAACACGTCGGATCATGTTTTGGGAACCCAGTACGATGTATTTAGTTTTAGCAGGATTCAAAACGAGCGCATTCGCTTGTGACCACTGAGAAATTCTATTTAAATCATCATTTATCTTATCAACTGCATCCGCGATACAAGAAGCCTCCGTAGAGAAATCAATATAAATCTGTAAGTCATCTGCGTATAAATGGTACCTACTATTCCTAATACATTTGACGAGATCAGAAGTATACAATATAAATAATACAGGGCCAAGGATAGAGCCCTGAGGCACGCCCCTATTTACAGGATTTAAGCTAGATCTACATTCGGATCCGTTTGAGGAAGTGATAGCCACTTGCTGCGAACGCCCGCTCAAGTAACTACGAAACCAATCAACTGTCAACTCATCGAAACCATAGTAAACCATCTTAGCTAACAAAAGAGTATGATTGATAGAGTCAAATGCACGAGAATAATCAAGCAAAACAAGGAACGAGGCTCGCCCCCTATCCCTAGCAGTAAGCACATTGTCAATCACGTCAAGTAAGGCAGTAGCAGTACTACGACCCTTTCTGAAACCCGACTGGTATTCAGGAAAAATGCAATTTTTTTCGCAATACTTAACAAGCTGGTTACAAACGACCTTTTCTAAAATTTTGGAAAGATAGGGTAAAATACTTATCGGGCGCAAGTCCTTCACTTCCGAAGGGTTACTTATCTTAGGGATGGGTCGCACTATCGCCGTTTTCCACGTTGAAGGAAATATTGAAGATTGGATTGACTTATTCACCATGGCAGTTATAACAGGGAGAGAGTTCGGTAGCGATAATAACACCATGTCTCTGCTTAATTTGTCCACACAAGTAGCATTGGTCTTAATGGAAAGAATAATCCTGCCCACCTCAAACTCACTTACTGATGAGATTCGGAAGGAGCCCGAACCGTATCGATTTGTCCGGAAAAATAATAAATCTAAGGCCTGCACTTGATTATTGCCAGGAACATCAAGAAAATGAGCATTAATGGCATTAGGATCATCAAAGTTAGAGGGAAGATCGCTAGTACCTGTACTGGGGATAATAGTGCGTTTAAGATTAGTCCATAATCTCTTCGGGTGTTTAATATTATTATTGATATTTGATTTGAAGTACGCTGCCTTTTCAGAATGTAAACTAATAGTGACCAAGTTTTTCAGTGATTTATATTGAGATTTGAGTTGTAGTTTAATGACCTCATCCGTAGATTGGCGGTATTTTGTATATGCTTCATCACGCAAATGCATAATATGACGAAGATTGCCAGTGATCCACGGCGTTTGACGGTCCCGGATGCGAAGGGATTTTAGTGGAGCATGAAAATCCAACAACTGCAGCATGCAAGTATTGTACACTTCAACAATCTCATTTACTGTGTCCAACCCGATAATATCGCTCCAGCTAATCTGGGAGAGGTCTCTATTAAAGGAGTCAAAGTCAATGTCCTTCAATGGTCTGAAAGTTATGCTGCGAAGAGGAATTTTCGGTTTTTTAATTTTCAATTCAGCTATGATCATAGCATGCTTACCCAGGTCCGCTCTATGGTCAACCAAAATATTAGAAACTACGTCATCGGAGCAAACAAGATCAATTAGAGTCTCACTAGTCTCTGTGAAATGTGTTGGTTCAGTAACATAGTTCGAAAGACCACAGTGCTCTAGGAAATGCATGAATCGGGTAGTGAAGCTATCATTCTCATGTAACAAATTGATATTGAAGTCACCAAGAAGAATTACTCGATGGGTCGCACTATCGCCGTTTTCCACGTTGAAGGAAATATTGAAGATTGGATTGACTTATTCACCATGGCAGTTATAACAGGGAGAGAGTTCGGTAGCGATAATAACACCATGTCTCTGCTTAATTTGTCCACACCAGTAGCATTGGTCTTAATGGAAAGAATAATCCTGCCCACCTCAAACTCACTTACTGATGAGATTCGGAAGGAGCCCGAACCGTATCGATTTGTCCGGAAAAATAATAAATCTAAGGCCTGCACTTGATTATTGCCAGGAACATCAAGAAAATGAGCATTAATGGCATTAGGATCATCAAAGTTAGAGGGAAGATCGCTAGTACCTGTACTGGGGATAATAGTGCGTTTAAGATTAGTCCATAATCTCTTCGGGTGTTTAATATTATTATTGATATTTGATTTGAAGTACGCTGCCTTTTCAGAATGTAAACTAATAGTGACCAAGTTTTTCAGTGATTTATATTGAGATTTGAGTTGTAGTTTAATGACCTCATCCGTAGATTGGCGGTATTTTGTATATGCTTCATCACGCAAATGCATAATATGACGAAGATTGCCAGTGATCCACGGCGTTTGACGGTCCCGGATGCGAAGGGATTTTAGTGGAGCATGAAAATCCAACAACTGCAGCATGCAAGTATTGTACACTTCAACAATCTCATTTACTGTGTCCAACCCGATAATATCGCTCCAGCTAATCTGGGAGAGGTCTCTATCAAAGGAGTCAAAGTCAATGTCCTTCAATGGTCTGAAAGTTATGCTGCGAAGAGGAATTTTCGGTTTTTTAATTTTCAATTCAGCTATGATCATAGCATGCTTACCCAGGTCCGCTCTATGGTCAACCAAAATATTAGAAACTACGTCATCGGAGCAAACAAGATCAATTAGAGTCTCACTAGTCTCTGTGAAATGTGTTGGTTCAGTAACATAGTTCGAAAGACCACAGTGCTCTAGGAAATGCATGAATCGGGTAGTGAAGCTATCATTCTCATGTAACAAATTGATATTGAAGTCACCAAGAAGAATTACTCGGTCAAACTGCGAAAATGACATAATGGACTCAGTCAGGCAATCAAGAAAGTAGTCAATATTCTTAAGCCAAGGGGGGCGGTAAGCTGTACCCACGATGATACGAGTTGAGTTTATTGACAGGGATATCCACATTTGATCAATTACAACCCCACCAGCCCGTCCCACAGGATGCGGACATACACGTACCGTTACTCCGCGCTTCACATAGAAGCCAACACCCCCACCCCAGCGTTTTCCCCCGGTACCAGGAGGTCGCGGAGTGTGGCGCAACCGATATCCAGGGACTACGGGAGCGCGCCCTTCTTCACCCTTCTTCAGCCAAGTCTCATTAACTGCCAAGATGTCCGGATCATGACTTTGAATAGCCACTATAAATTCTTCATGTTTGGTAGCCAAGGAACCAGCATTAAAAATACCAAACTTAAAATATTTATTTTTTACCATTTTACTAGAATAGAAGCAGCAGTAAATCCCAAAAAAAAAACATGATTAAAAATGATATTGAGCTCTCATGGCCCATCACGCAGGAAAAAACAAAGCAAGAAGAAAAATAAAAAGGCATATGAATATGACAGTAACGTTTGTGAGTTTTTAAATAATTATTGTTAATATAAATATAGTCATAAAACGTGAGAAAATCCAAATACAAAAATATTACTCTTATGTACATTAAAGTGTAGTTATTGATGTAAATAATAATAAATACTAATACAATTATGAAGCACAAGTTGCCAGTCAAAGCGCTGTATACATAGCATATAAACCAAATTACTACTAAATCAGCCACCAGCATAGTACACGAAACGACATCTAAAATAAAGCACAGAAAGAAAAAGCATAGTAAAAATACAAGAACATAAGAAGATAGCCCAGAAAATATATAAACTGATTGACGTTCAAAATTGCCCGCCACCATTGAAAATATAATCCAAAAGAAACTAATTAGAAGGGTAGGCAGCGAGATATGTCTCATTTCCAACCGTCCATGCCACGGATACCATACTTCACAAAACATAACAAACAACTCAAGGAAATAAATCGAATTTACAACGTTATAACTGTGGTCGAAAAGTTCAACCTTATACGTGTAACACTGTCTTTTAAAAGTATTGTTACGTGGTAGTAAACTTGAGGCGGTCGGCTGGAAATGGGTCATAAATATATCGTAGAAAAATACAAGTGAAAGTAGCCTCAGGGCGTGGTTGTCAGTAATTTCATCGAAACATTCAAAAGTATAGCTTATTATATTATAGTCATAACCTTTTATTGAAAACAACTCTGTGCTAAATTCGCCTGCATCTAAAACTGGGCAAAAAATAACTGAACCATAAAAAACTGTTTTTGTACAATAATATCTGACAAGACAAACGAAATCCATCATGTGTTGTAAACATGTAAAACTAACAGTGTACGTTACTGGATAAAACTCTCTTTGGATTTTATAAAAAACAAGTAAAAAACATGCAAATTTACAAGATTCGTATATAAATAATTGGCATAGCGGGTAGTTAAAGTCGGGCAACCCGACTCGTGCATAACAATAATTAAAAGAAGTTACGATTTTATAAGTTGGCGTATCATTTAGCTCGACAAAAACGTCTGTAACACAGTATTTAGAAGATAAATTAATAAAAAATAGTAGTAAGTGACTTTGATAAAATTGTAGTGAGCTTATAAACTTATAAACATAGTAGTGCCATAGGAAAAAGTGCCAAATAACAACAATGATAAACGAAGTGTGTACTAATAGTGATTTCAGTTTATTTTTGTTTTTAGAACAATATAGGGTTAATAAAATGCATAATAATAATAAAATACTTTTAAGTTTTAAATAATTTGCAAGTAATAAAAAATTAAAAAAGACAAAAAGAACGTGGTGCTTATTGGCTACTGGGAGCAGGCTGGGGACCGAAAACCCGGTCTAGATCGTCTTCAGTACGGATACGGAAGAAACGTGAGGTAGGTAAGTCTGACTTTCTTGCATATATTCTACCGTCCTTTGTCCAAATGAATTTCCACCCTGACGCCAGACCGGTTTCGCGAGCCTTGGCGAAGAGTACCCTATTCATCTTCGTTAACCTTTCATTTAGATAAAATGGTTTGGCCTGATGAGGTGGGAGACCTAACTCCGCCGTGGTGACATTACGGCGGACGCGGGCCGCTCGCAGGAGCTCGTCTCGGGGGGCGCGGCGCGTCAGGCTGACTACTATGCGGCGGGGGCGATTGCTATCGCCGTCGGTACCGGGCCGAGGCGGAGCTCCGAGGCGGGCCGCACTAACCACGTCACGGGGGTCCAGGGTAACTCCTAACTTAGAGGCAGCCACGGTAACAATGTGAATAGTGGACTCCCCGGGGAACTCGGGCACGCCGGCAATCTCGAGATCTTTGAGGCAGGCATCTTGCTCCCTATCATTTAAGTCAAGCTGCAGTTTTCCGATCGTTTCCTTCAGAGCACGACCCTCGTTGATACCGATTGAATTTGCTTTAAGGCTGACTAGCTCAGCCTGCAGCCTACAGTTTTCGATCTCAAGGTTTTTAATGCGACCACCCACCGAGTCCATCTCTGCCCTCATATCACCAATCTGCCCACTCAAAAACTCGGTAGTATGATTAAATTCATTTTTTAACTGTTCAATTGACCTGCTCAATTCAATTTTAAACTGTTTCGATATGGATGATTTAAGGCTTTGAAGATCGGCATCTAGTTTATTAAAACGAGCATCAAACATTGTCTCAAGCCGTCCCAATAAATACTCCATGTCATCACGCTGCTTTCGGTTCTGTGGCACGGGGCTATTAGTAGGAGTAGGTGAGTCATTACCTTCAATCCGTTGTGCGATAGGCGTGAGATTTAAGTCACGACTCATGTTGATATCTGCAGGTGGAGAGGGGCTGAGTTGATGTTGAGATCTAATAGGGGTATCTTCAGTCTTCCTACGACCTGTGACATTGGAACAAGGTTCACAGCGCCATTTCCGCTTCAAATCATAATTGTTCGCATTGTAATATGCCGAACTCATTTGCACACACATATAGTGATATGCATCACGGCAGGCGCAGCATACCAGTAGCTCCGAATCGTAGGCGATCGCCTTCGTGCAAGCCCTACATTGCATCATATTGCCTAGGTTTTAATGGGGCAATCTATGAATGAGTCAGCTGAGCGGTAGTTGAACGACAGAGCGAGCGGGATGCAGCTATGCGGGAGAAGCGATACGCAGCACAGTTAACTACAATGAATCACTTGACGGTTAAACGTATGAGACAATATTATTTATTTTTGAAATTATGGGTTCACTTTTTATAGTTTCACCAAACTGTCACTATAGTTGTTTAGTTTATGGCTTAAGCTTTATTTTAATTTACGAATTATGTATTAAAACACACTTTAACTATAAATATCAAAAATAAAAACACAGACGATTTAAAAGTTGACCGGCTCGCGCGAGGTGCGTTCCGAAAACCCAAATTTTTCTTACTATAAATAGGACTTTTCTTACTATAAATAGATAGATTTTGTTAATAAAGTCAAAGTCAAAACACCTTTACACTTAAAACAAGTTGTTACTGTTACTTAAGGCGACTACAGCACCCGATAAAGGCAGCGCACATAGGAATAGTGCCATCTCCGTCTCCTCAACAGGCCTGGGCCGGCAGTGCGAACAGTGTCGATACACGAAGTTTACGGATTATGAAAGCGTGCGTCCGTAAAAATATGTTCGAAAGATAGAAAAATGAGATTTATGGAAAGGTAACAGCTTAAATCGAAAAATGCGTTAGCTACTTATCGAAAGTGTTCAATCACGAACATTTTGATAGCAAATTCAAGTTCCTGTGTGCATTTTACTATCGTTTTTACAGCCTAAAAGATACACAATATTGGGTATTTAGAGGTGACTTTGTGAGCTTTTTCTATCGAACCAAAAGTGCTGAATCATGTTTTCAGCAAACTACTTATCTAGTTTATGTCCTGAATATTACCGTAGTATTTTTTTTCTTCGATTTAATGCAGTGCGTCATGCTTATCTACGCATCATAAAATCGTAATTTAGGTGCTGTAGTCGCCTTAAAACATGTCAAACTTACATTACATATTGTATGTTTTAATAAAGGATTTAAAAACATACATTATATAACGATATTCGACATTCAGACTGGAGTACCTATAACCTATATGCAGTCTTTTTCAAATGAAGTTTAGTAACCCAAGTCACACGATCCACTAACGAAATACCCAATTTAATTTCTATTAGAAATATTTAAAAAAATCCATACAGATTGACCCCTAAGAATGAACCTATCCAAGCGTTTCACAAAACAGTCAGGACAGTTCATCGCCATTGCTCACTAAATTATTATGACTTAAAAAAAAGAGCGAGTGTATAGGATAGCTATTCCACAAACCAATGATGTCATAATGGCGGTTGAATGACGATGGTCTCCATTTTATCCGTTCAGGTGGCGAAATTAAGAACTATCCAAATTACACGGCTGCTTTGACTGGTGGCCCCACCGCCAACTGAATTTTCAGTTGCTGGGTAGTTTGCAACTTTACGTTCGGTTGGCGGTGGCGAGCAGCTCTCAATACTCAATACTCAATAGTTTATTGCGTTTCCACATTGAACAATAGATGATAAAATGGATGCTCTAGCACGATAACGACAAACACGCGCTCGGCTCACGCTGAAACTTCACTTTGATTTCGCGAGGGTCCCGTGCAAAGGCTTGCTCGCCCTACGGTGTTGTCAATGTTGACATTTTGACATAGGACCGCGGTGTTGTCGCGGCGCTGTCACTATCGTCGGCCTGCTGGGTGATTATCAGCAAGAATATGAAACTTAAATAATTCATAATTTCGCCACCTGAACAGATAAAATACCGCCATTATGAAACCATTTTAGTGAAATAACCATCCAGAATACACGTGTCAGAAGTGAAACTTCTTAGTAAGTCTAAGTTATTATTATTCTGACGCGACTTTACTAAGCGCAATTTCTTTCAGACAACAATAAATTGTTTTCGATAAAAATTGTATAAATTGTTCATTGTTTATTTCAAGTTCTCGTCCCATTTAATGAATGGTGAATGGTCCTCCGAAGTGTGAACAAAAGGGACACCATTTCTTTGTCCTCAAACGGGAATAAAAATAATTGAAAACAAACCCGCTTTCGAGGATTGCTGGATTATCCAAGATATTATTATTCTTCCTTTATTAAACAACTGGCATCCCGCTCGGGACTTCGTTCCCGTGGGAATTAGGGAAAATTATGTAGCCTATGTCCATCGGGAATAATGTAGCTTTCTAATGGTGAAAGAATTTTTCAAATCGGTCCAGTAGTTTCGAAACCTATTCAATGCAAACAAACAAACAATCAAATCTTTCCTCTTTATAATATGTACAGATATAGATGATTTTTCAGTCTACAACGGCCAAGTTTGTAAGACTTCGTTTTTACTATTGTAAATATAAGTACAAGTTGTTTAAGAGAAATATATTTTTTTAAAGTTATTGCTTCCTGCTTCAAAAGTGTGAACGTGCTCGTGGTGAAATGCGTCATGGTCAAATGTCATTCAAAAAGTGTCGAAATGATAACCTCAGAGGGTGAGCAAGCCTTTACGCGGTGCCCTCGCGCAATCAAATTTTCACCGTCATCTGAAAGTCGTGACGCGCGAGTTTAATAATACTTCAGGCATTCATTTCGTTACCAGATAGCATAAGAGATTTATCATCAAAAAAATTCAAAACAGAGCTATATAAGTTTCTTTGTGACAAATGTTTTTATAGTGTAGACGAATTTATGGCATATAATATTTAATGGAATATGTATTTTTAATTCATTTTGACATTTTAAAATAATTATTGTTATCTTTTTTTTTATCTCACATTTTGACATTATGATTCTCTTTCTGCCTTGACATATGTATTCCAAATAGTATTTTAATTTTTAACCCTATTGCATACCATTCAAATGGTTAAATGTGTGAATCTGCCTATCATATACCACCAATGTACTGTACCACATTTATTGCAAATAAAGAATATTTCATTTCATTTCATATAATTATTATCAAAATGTAGATCACCTGAGCCTTATCCGAATATCTCATTATTCTACACCTCTTCGATCCCTACATCAGGGGTGGCGAACCGATGGCACGCGATATAAATATTTTGGGCACGCCACCGACCGATTGACAAAGCACAAAAATAATAGCTATGCTAATAGACAAATTAACAAAATTCACTATGTAGTTTATCTAACGAACTTAAGTGAGCCTACGTTACGGAATGCGTAGGAGTGGTGGGCGGGAAGCGCCCTTGTTTTAGTTTAATTTCAATATTTTCACAATAAGTCAACATTATTTGATGGTACGTCTATTGGGTCATTAAAAATTTCTTTTAAATAATTTTCCACGGTTAAAACGTATGAGTCACCGACTTCAATCCCAACAACAGTTCGCAGAAAGTTGATAACTAGTATTTTTTGCAGACTACAATGCCTGTTAGCAGATGACCGCAAACGAAAATCTCACTCATTTATTTAGATGATGTTCTGGTTTGTAGTATTTTTTTGTTTTTGTTGATTTTTTTAAAAGTGCACAATCATTTTCGATAAAAGTATGGGACCACCTGTGGAGTATATTCTTTCGAGTCTGTAAAGTCTGTAAAAAATGGCACGTTCATCCATAAAGGTTCGCCATCCCTCCCCTACATACTCGTCGTATTGACATTGGAATCACACGTGTGTGCAATATCTCAACTCAATTGGTAATTGGTAGGCGAGGAGTGGAGAGGGGGGGGGGGGTGTATTCAAATAGAAGATTCGGTAGTCAAATAGGGATCTACCACACAAATTCTCAGCGTCAGCTGATAGCGCATTTTGTATGGGAAGTCTATTTTTTTTTTCATACTTCCACCTTTGTTCCTTGATAAAGTTGTTCAGTTTCATGGACTGATTTACCACCTCAGAGGTTGAAAGTGATTTACCTACAGCTCTGTATATTGGAGCATTGTTAAGCGATGGAATAGCTTCAAATAAATTAGCGAAACTTTAGGGGGTGGTTCTTCCCATGAAACTGAACAGCTATCTCCAAAAAAATTCTCAAGAAATTCTCAAAAAAAAGTTGTAGGGGAATTTTTTTTATGTTTAGACCTATGTTCCTTGGGGAAAGTTGTACAGTTTCGTAGGCTGATTCACATCCTTTATTTTCGATAATTAACTTAAAGTTACTCAATCTTCTTCTTCTTATCGTGTAGGTATAGTCAAGTGTGTGGCAAACAAAAAAACTCTATTAATAACAACTGTATTAAAACTCTCCAAAATAAAAATAAAAATAAAAATAGCTTCCCGCCCGCACCTTCATTCACATGGAAAAGTTGCCTGTCACTCTCTACACCTTACACTTTCCCTCTAAAAAAAAACAGATCAATCCGTTGCCCCGCTGCGATGTGAAGACAATACTTATTGTTGCAAGAATAAACCTTTATATCTTAAAAAATTAAGAAAATTTGAAAAAAGTTTATAACAAAGTGAAATAATAACACTTACACAATTAACTAAGTCAATAATAATCACAATTATAACTCTTAAATAAAGGTGCATTCATCATCTGATGCGTAAATTTTTTGACTAAGACGATTGATCGACACGACAATCGCGAAGTCGAAACCTAGTGTAAAAGAGCAATAGCATTATTCGTCTCGATACCTTTGCCGGGTCACAGGTCTCCCATAACGGCCGTAACAACCTGAAAAGGATTCCCTACTGATAATAATTTCCCTATAAATCCTCAGTCGGTCCCTTGACGCCGCAGTGCACGGACGCGCGCGTGTCACGCCTCCGCGACGAGGAAAACTGGTGAAAATAAAGAAAAATCCTAAGTGAAATTGCCTTTGAAACTTAACAATTCCCTTGTGTGTGGATTGGGACACGGATTTTTTGCTTCGGTGAGTAATTTTAAGTAATATTCAAGGACGATACCTGTTGCTGAAATGATGTTCAACAGAAGCGCTGGTGGGTAATCATTTTTATTCAAGCGGTCGTGATTTAGACCGTCGT
This sequence comes from Aproaerema taeniolella, assembly GCA_949987775.1. Taxonomy (NCBI): domain Eukaryota; kingdom Metazoa; phylum Arthropoda; class Insecta; order Lepidoptera; family Gelechiidae; genus Aproaerema; species Aproaerema taeniolella. The sequence goes on from OX465264.1 coordinate 8,853,842, forward strand.
TTTGGTGTTTTTTGGTGTAAATATTTAGGGAATCGTCGTTGCTGTGTGTGTTTCGTAGCTCCAGTGTTCATTGTGCAGATAGAGAGGCGTTATCATCACGATATTGATCGTTTTTTTGTGGCGAGACGTACCTAATTTTATTGTCTCAGCAGGACATCAATTTGTCCTCCCAAAGGAACACACTTGTTGCTGTTTCTTTTATTGCCCCTGTTCTCAAATTGGTTGTTTTCTTTTTCCTTCTTTAAATGTCGGTCTATTTGTTAATAAAACTGGCACCCCAAATATAAAAGCATTTCTTTCAATAAAAAAATTCCACAAAAAACCCCACAAAAAAAAAAAAAATACCCACAAATAAAACTTTCCCTTCCTTTTTCCTTACATAAAAAAAAGTTCAGCAACATCGATTAATTAATTTAATATTAAAGCGTTTAGTTACATTAATATTTACCGACGGACAATAAATTTATAAGAGAAAAAAAACTTTATTATCAATTATTTACCGATGTAACAACATGGTTTAATCTGCTTATTATTATCAATTATTTACCGATGCGGAATGTTTTGTTTAATTAAAATGGGTTACTATGCTCAATTCCAGGCTCAAACTCATTATTTTTTAAACCTGTGTGATCCTAATGTCACACTACACGTGCTATTTTAAATCATTCTATGGAAAAGAGTACCAAAAATTATTATACGAATCTCTACAAAAACATTCCTTAGTAATAGTATTCAAGAAAATAAATAATTTTTGAATTATTTTAAAATAATTATTATAATAAGTAATTTAAAATGGTTTTTCGCTTATTTCCAAGTTAACTGTCACACAGAAATTAAGATCTTCATTTAGTAAAAAAAAATCGAATGAAATTGTTATGTCTTCTCTGGAACGATCCAATTATCTAAGTCAATTATCTTGTCATCTTCTAAGAAAGGAAGTTTAAGAAAATCCGGACTTTATTATGTAATAATAATTAATAAATTCTTGTAAACTTTATGAATTTAGTACCACCGTACTCCTCAAGTGGATTCCGTAAAAGTCATGTGAACATTGTGAGATAGGCAGCGATGTCTTTAAGTATCTTGCCATTCTATTGCCGGCTGACACGACTGCTGAAATCCTCTCAATTTCTTTGACAGAGGGTTTTACCCACTAATTACATCACTTAAAATATAAGAATATGGATTTTCAAGTATGATGTGTATGTATTTATTAGAAAATATATTTGTTTTAGTATTTTTAAAACGCTTATTCGCGCGTGAGGAATATTCACAAACAATTGAGAAGTTTGGGGAATAAGAAATTTCGCTGCTTGAGTTGAAGGCACGATAGCTCAATTGGTTAGAGCACCAGGAGTTCTAATCTTAAGGTCGTCTCATTCGAATCAAACATGTTTCTTTCGCTAAAATTATTTATTTAGCAGTTATCTAGCTCCAAGTATAAGATTTTGACAAATCCTCCTAGTATTTTTATTTTTATTAAGAATAGGTTCGCTCTTGACCGCAATCTAGCTCAGGGCAAAGATGTGGTCGAGGATGTAGCGAGCTCACCCAGAAGAAGCCTATTCACTCGTACTTTAGAATATCTTTAAAGTACGAGTGAATAGGCTTCTTCTGGGGTTGTATGAGCTCGGAAATACAGATTATATTATTAGTATTTGAATAAAGTTCATGTTGATTGGAAATGGCAAGTAACACAAACCTATAAATAATAATAATAATAATTTATTTTAAGCCTCTTAAAGTATAAACACGTACAGGAACTTATAAAGCTAGTACAATAGTAAACAATGTCTTTTGATGGGGTACACAATAACAATATTCCCTGACCTTTATGCTAGGAAAACCTGTGTTATAAAAGTCAGTGGTTCAGTGCTAAGACACCAGTGACTTAACCAGGAAGATAATGAATCTCTGATGAAGACCAAAGATCACTGGGAGCAGTGAAGAATAATAAGTAAAGCAGTGAAGCCTCTACGAGTAAGCTTTGGCCCCAAGCACGTTTTTAAAATGTTCAAAACATGATATAACTACGAATTGAAAAAAAACTTTCAAATAGCAACAAAGTTTTCCATTATGTCTTGGGTCCCTTGGAACTTACGCAAAGAACAACACGAATACCCATAACCCGAGAACAAACAACTAAAGGTGTAACAAAGGTAAAAAGCAGTGTCTATTAACATTAGCAACAAAATTAAAACATCTTACTTAAGTAATGGAGATAAGGTAGACAGGGCCCAAGAAGATTGTGTTGTAAAAAACAGAGCACTCTTCATAATGAGTATTGAAAATCACGAAAAAGGTTCCCAAGAACGTAAATGCACGTAAAAGGAAGCACCTTGTGTACGGGCAGACGTAAATGATGTTTATTGGTGACCCTCCCCGTAATTTTGTGAACAAGTTAATGGAATTTTAGATACTAACCCAATCTTGGGTTCTTTTAAGAGTGAAAAGATGTTATTGTGTCCTTCCTGAGAGCTCTGAAGACGAGCTTAACCATTCAAACTTTCATATTTAGGTACTTGTATCTTTGAACACAAGCGTATTCTTTAGGAAGTTTTTTATTTTATTATAGAGAATAATATAATTTATTTTATTATATATTATAAGTTTTTTATTTTATTATAGGGTTGTCTCTTGACCAGTTTGTTAGTTTTGTAACTTTGTTTTTTAATTACAATAAATAAATAAACGTTGCACACTAAAATGCCCACACTAAGGTTTTCCCTTGTGACGTGAGTCCCTTGGAACTTGGAACATAAACAAACATCAGTTTTTACACAAATAATTTTCCACGACAGGGAATCGAACCCTGAACCTGTCGTTCCTAAATATTAGTAAGGAGGCGCCTATTAATAAGAAGAATGTCGTTATTTCGAAAAATCGCGAAAAAAAATTCTCTTTGATTTCTTAATACAATGTTTCATGTTTTATCTAAAAATGTTCCGCTTAGAATGCTGACTAGTATTTGAATAATAACTTGATGCTCTGCCTAACCCAATAGGGAATGTTTGTGCATTAATGTAGCAAGCTCTTTCATAGTTCGCATGATATACCAAACAGGGCCCCGATTCTGTAACTTCAGTTGTGTGTCGATGTAATGGAGGCCATTTTATCCAATCAGGTGGCAAAGTTGGGAACTATCCAAATTTCATACATCTAATGATGGCTGCTTTGACTGGTGATGCCATCGCAAACTGAATTTTCGGTTGCTAGGTAGTTTGCAACTTTACGCTCGGTTTGCGGTGGCGCTGCTGGTCGGGATAGTTGTCAGTAAGAGTATGAAAATGAAATACTTCTCAATTTCGCCACCTGAACAGATAACATGGCCTCCATTCCATGGAAACACAACTGAAGTTACAGAATCGGGGCCCTACACGATGGCTCTATCATTTTTTTATTTTATTCAGGAGAACAAACTACAATACTATATGTACTTACTCATCTAAATAACAAAAACTATAATTAATAGTACAGCCAGCATCGTTTTCCACATTTAAATATAAACACTTTAGGAGACTTTACAAACAGGTTTCACAAACAAGATTTTAGATACATACATAGATAGAAACACTTTTACTAAAACAAAACAAAATTAATTTTCTAGCACATGTTTAAAGCATTACGTATCATGCTATCTCTTATCCGGCCGCCATCAATATAAAAGGTTTTTCAAAGAACTAATGTAAAGTCATCATAGATTTGGTATTATAGTTCATGAATCCTTTTTATGAGTCAGCGTAATCAAAGATTTTATGAATATTCATAAACCTACACTGCTTTTGTTCCTTATCATGTGTATTGCCTTATTTTATCAAAATCAATAGTAGCTTAATTATATTTAACGATAAGGCAGGGCGAGCATTTAGATTACGCCAACCATTTTGATGTCGACTTTTTAGAAGGTGTACATCTTCGCCAAATACTTGCTTTTTAGTCAGAGTCCTACAAGAGTTATTTTTAACAATATATTGTTTTTATTTGTAACCTAATTTACTTATTTACTAATCTGACAGTTAACATTTTAATTACTATCGAAAAAGCTTTTCTAAATAATAAACTTACATGGTCAATAATTGTTCAAGCTGGTGTATTTAAAAAAAGGAATAAATGTAATGATCTTTAAAAACGTCTATTAAGTATAATTTTCTACGTTAAAAAAACGTATGAGTCACCGACTTCAATCTTAACACAAAGTAGATAACTAGTATTTTTTGCAGACTACAATGCCTATTAGCAGATGACCACAAACGAAAATGTCACTCATTTATTTAGATGATGTTCTGGTTTGTAATATTTTTTTGTTTTAGTTGATTTTTTTAAAAGCGCTTAATCATTTCCGATAAAATTTATATGGGACCACCACTAAAGTATACTCTTCCGAACGAAAAAAGAATTTTGAAAATCGGTCCATAATTGGCGGAGAAATCGGTGAACATACATAAAAAAACACATACAGTCGCACATAGAACCTCCTCCTTTTTTGAAGTCGATTAATTAAAAATTGTGTATAAACCCCGGCATTTGATTGCTTATAACATTTAAACGGCTGGACCAATTTTCAACAAATACAGCTAAGAACCATTTCGATTACGTCAGCTTTCAAACAAAAAAACCGCATCGAAATCGGTCCATTCGTTTAGGAGCTACGATGCTACAGACGGACACACAGATACACAGACTAAGATACCCACACAGACACACAGATACACTTGTCAAACTTCTTATAACACTCCTCTTTTTGTCGAGGGTTTAAAAATGTCCAGAAAAGTAAGTTTTACCAGTTATTCAGCCTGAAAAACTATATAACCTCGTGGTGATAATTTTGCTGACACAATATTTGGTGGTAATCTACAAAATCTATTAAAAACATAAGCCTTCTAAGTTGCCTTTTAAGCCTATAAGCTGCCGACTCAGCTTTACCCTTAGTGCTACGTAATATCACTATAAGGTACATCAGGAAGGAGCAAAACAAATGAGCATCATCTTTCACTACGTAGGATTAAGGTAAAGGTGCGATAATCGTCTGTTTCTAGCGCAGGCTTTCGATATCGATTCGGGTGCGGGCGGTTGGTGGCGAAAATAAACAATTTCACACCTTTTTGCGAGTACTTATCGCGCCTAGTGCTCTTTTGTCAATATGTGAAAAAAGGTAGAAGTCCGCGGTTCGTAATAGGTACTCAGGACAATACGGTAGCTTGAGTTTATTTGGTTTGTAGGGACGACGTGTTATGAAAATAAAACTTGCGAATATTGGTACTGATAGCGAATCAAAATAATAATAATTATATAGAATGTGACAACTATTAGTTCTCCCCAGGATTAGTGTAGAAAAAACCAACTGAAAGTGCAAATGAAGTAAATTCGAGACAGGAAGGCCAAAACATTATCAGCAAACATTATTTGGAACATTACTCACGCGTTCCTATCTATTTTCCGAAAGCCAACCTAAAACCCGTGATAACTCCCTGAGGATTCGCGAATTTCCTTCTGCCCTATTTCCACCATTGTGTTCTGTAAGCCGCCGCGCCGCATTGTAGCCTACTTTTTTTAGAAAAGTATCTTTATCCACAGGTGAAATTCTGAAAGTAAGCCTAGGCTGGTTTTTATGCCTTTGTAAGGATTTGTGAAGATTTTTAGTTAGTAGGTATTTATGTTGTCAGACAAGAGAAATCAAAGCCAGGGGTGGCGACCGCCACTCTGGTGCTATCCTGATGCAATATCTGTCCCGGAGCGGACTAAATTTGTCAATAAATTTTTTTAAAACAGTGTAGTGATAGAAAAATTCAATTGACATGGTGTATCCGCTCCTTTTGGTTCCGACAAAGATCTCCGCGGCAGTGCTTCTCGCCACCAAAGTTTTGCGTCAACAAAACACTATCGGTTTACGGTCAATGGAAGGAGCTTATAGGGGAGAAATTAATACTTACTCTAAAGACCACATAGACATAGATTCGTTTGAGTTTCCCGAAACGGATAAGCCTACAAACTAAACGCCAGTGACTAGATTAGGTACCATTCCTCTGCTACAAACGTAAATCAAATTTAAGTGGTTATATTCTATCTTTTTTACTAGACACGTAAAAGCTAAAATGTCTTCAAATCGTTTGAGCATTCATATGAGGAAAATCAATAACGGCTATTCATTTTATTTCAGTAGGACTTATCGCCCTCGAGTCTCAAGAGTCGCGTAAGTCCCGTAAGCTCCATTTGTCCCGCTTGTCTCATAAGATCCCAAAGCGATGTAGTGGAGGCATGGACCTAATATTACTGTAACAGGACTGTTTTTATTTTTTTTATTTATCCCTTTCGGGAAACATACAGCCATGTCTTCAGTGAAAAATCTTCTTTCTTTAACTTAACCTTAGCCCTAAGCTCCTCATGTTCTGCGTAAAACCGGATAGCGTCTGTTTTACGAAAACTGGCGGCGAGAAGCACAACCGCGAGGATATTTATCGGTACCAAACGGAGCAGAAACACTGTTATCACTGGAATTTTTTATCACTAAACGAATTTTAGTCAATTCACTGCATAATACATTATCACTATTATACTAAACAACTTTTTCACGCAGAAAACGAAAATTCCATTGACAAGCCCACGCCGAGTTCCCGCTAAAGATCCATAACAGGACTGTGTTCTTGAAGTTGAAAAACGAGCCGAGCGAGATATGTAGTAGAGGCTGTGTGTCCCTTTCTAACAAATAATAAACATTTCATTTTTGTTATAAAGGAACATTTTAATGAAATTAAAATGCAATTAAAACACAAGTGTTTCAACTAACATTTTCTAGCCAACATTTTCAATCAATTACTTTTTTAGACTGGCAAGGTGAGAGAACGAGATACACGGCCTTAATCTCTCTCGGCTCGGATTAGCCTCTGTACAATTCACGATAGAAAATATACTTTAATCTGTTGAAAGTACAGTTTATTTTCCTAAATCATATTTTTTATAGTTATAGATCCTTGTATACTATACTAGGTCCATGAGTGGACGATATCATATTAAGCTTGTAATGAAAACAGACGTTAATGGAACAGGGGTCTTTTACCGTCGATTCCAATGAGAAATCCATCGTACATTGCTTCTACACAAGGTGCAGGAGTGACCTTTGAAAATATCATTTTTTTATAGAGAACGGGCTTGCTCTTCCCCAAGGGCGAAGATGCGGTCCAGGATGCAGCAAGCTCACCCAGAAAACGCCTATTCACTCGAACTTTAAAGAGATTCAGATTATATAAACTCGAAAATACAGACGCAGGCAGAAAATTCCATTCCTTAGCGGTTCGCAATATAAAAGATGAAGAGAAGCGCTAGGAATCTCGACAAGGTAAGGGTGAACGTCCAATAGAAGAAAGGGGCAGGCGGAATGAGCTCATAAGCACACTCCCCGAAGTATATCTTGTACTTATACCAAAAGAAGCAGTTTACTAACAATTGGAAAGATCACATTTTTTTGTTAAATATTAACGTTATACTTGTCTAATAATTTAAAGCTTAAGGATCATTAAACAGTCAGCATCGTTGATGTTTATTTAATCATATAATATTTTTTCATCGATACTCAAACCAATTGACTTACGATCACAAACTAACAATGCTGTTGTAAGAACTTGCTTACCATCTTCTTTCCATAGAAACCTATTCATATTAACTGCAATAATAAGTTTGTAAAACCTTCTATGCAAATTAATGTAAAAATGTATGCAAAACTAGTTTCGCGTCTGCAAAAAGCCTTGTATTCATTGGAAAGTTGGTTTGGAATACAGTTAAGTAGGTAGTTAGGAGACTGGAGTATTACATGGAGTGATTTTAAATTAGTTAGCGTAACTTTAATGGGTGATAATCCCCATGAAACTGGACAACGTTCCCTTAGGAACCTGTATGAAATTTAAAAACTCTTTGCCTTTCTATATACAAAGGCAAATCAGCTGATTGCACAAGTTGTAAAGTGAGGCGAATATTATTTTCATACTGGCTTTCCGCCCAGGACTTCGTTCCCAAGGGAGTTTGGGAAAATTATGTACGTGTTAGTCCAGGTTGTTTTTGTCAAAATTGGTCCAGCCGTTTGAGTGTGAAAGAGTAACAAACGTCCATACATACTAACTTTCGCGTTTATAATATTAGTAATATTAGCGTTTATAATAATAGGATTTTACCTATGAAATTGCCGTTTTTCATATAATATTTTTGGAAAACTGAATTTTCCATACGTTTTTGGATTTTTCTCGGGAATGCGAAATCCAAATTTAGCAAAACTTTGTGGGAAGGTTTAGACAACATTAAGTTAATTTTCATTATACTTACTTTATTGAAAGTTGTAACTGTAACAACGGTACAGCAAAAATGAGCAATGAAACGGGCAACGGATAAAACGAGCTATATTTGAGCTTCTTTTTCAGCAAATAAATCTATAAGCTTCTTTTTAGCAAAGTAAATATGTATTAATTTGACTCAATATCTCCCTTATATGGCCAAGATTTTAAATAAAAAACAATGTTAGTAATAGCTGTTCAATCAAATAAATTATGAATAAAATAAAGCTTGAGAAAAAATCGGCAATTTCATAGGTAAATACCTATTATTAGGATGTCGACCTATGTTACTTGAACAAAGTTGTTAAATTGCGAGAGCTGAGTAACATCCCTAATTTTTGCTAATTTAAAGTCAACAAATATGGGCAACTTTTCTTCTCAAACAAAAACGTGGGCAGATTGCTAGTAGGGACTTAACCGTATGTTGTGCAAAATAACTTTCACCCTCCACTTGGTGCGTCCAGCAATGTTTACCCAGATTCCTGGGCAAAGGTAATTATACTGGGACTGTACGGATTCCGGAGTAATTACTCGTAAACTTAGAACTCTCGGGGATATTTCAGCGGTATTTGGAATTGCTAGGGACGTTAAACGTGTTTAGGAGGTGAAGATGTCATTCTATTCTACCATCAGAACCATCTGCAAGGATTAATAATTTTTCCTTCGCAACTGGTTATGTAGCTGCGGTTACGTAGGCAGGGTTATTTTTTGTTGTCATCAGTGTTTTTTTCTTTTGTATTTGTTTGCATATTTTTTCTATGTTGCGTATTATGTAGGTACAAATATAAATATATACCTGAATATAATTGGTTTTAAAAAGAAGGTAGAAGTTGTAGAAACTATTTTTTAAAGTAAAAAAATGAACTTTCTCTTCCACAGCCGTTGGGATAAAATCTAAATTTCAAATAAAATAAAAGAAAAAAATAACAAAATAGTATTTGAAGTGACTTAAAATTAACTAGCAAGACTTTAGAAGGTGATTCCCCAAGTAGCCTATAAGTAATTCTTAAAAACATTACCCTCCTTCTTTCGCAGTCGGGTAAAAAATAGACATCTCATAAATACTAGGGCAATCAAGTTGTCTCTCCTTAGTAATATGTTTTAGGCAAAAATACTAGGCATAATACTAAGGGGAGAAAAGTTTTTAAGTTTTTTTCGACTTGTGTTTGTCGGGAAAAGTTGTTCATTAGTGAGCTGCGTCAGAACCACAAATTTTGCTTACTAATATAAAGTCACCCAATCTAACCCGTTAATTGATATTATAATTGGCAACTGGCTAATTGTCCAAATTAGCAGCCATGGCACCTGTCCGTTACAATTTACGGATTAATTCCTATGGTGACCTACTCAGGGCTCGATAAAAATAGTAATGGAGTCCATTAATTTTCATAAAACGATGTTACATTTGCCTAGTTCGTGTAGAAAAGGAACGGTATCATTTAGCAAACGTTTGTGACGTGATGGATTAAAACAATACGGACATTTTCATAAAATAAAAATAAAAATATTTCCGTGGAATTGTTAAAAATCAAGTAAAATGGCTGGCTACGAGGTGATAGGCTGGATAATTTTCAATGTCTGTTAGGAGTTGTTAAAAATCTTTAAAATTTCATTATTAAGTTATAGTTTAAAATATTGGGTCTTTTTATAATTCGAACAGAATTTTCGGGCACGGTAAAATTGTATTACCATGTGCCGCGCCCTCCGTACACATTGGAGTAAAAGTTCAGTTTATCAAAACAAATAGATCGTTGAATAGCTGCTAGTTTGTTCAGTCATAATAAGCTAATAATAGAGGCGCAGAAGTGTACTGCTAAATATACAGGGTTTATTGCTGCTCTGACGCCGAGGGGCTGGATTTAGGTACATTGTTTACAGACTAATTACTGCTGGAATTCATTCGCAACTGGTACATTTTCACTCAATACGACCGTAGTGTTTTCATAACTCACCCAATATGAGGTATAAATCTCCTACATAAAAACTACACTTAGGTAAGTAGGCATACTAAAGTATTATGTACGATTTTATAGATCAATATATTAAATACTGTTAAATCTGAAATAGGTATTCAAAGAATTATTTAATAATATTGGGTGGACCTATGAAATTGCTCTTTTTTTCACAGTTGTAATTTTCTTCATACTTTCAGCAGCTACCTATATCCAAAAATATTTTTGATTTTAATACTTATTATTATTTATTTATTTATAAAATAGGTAAGTTACACATTTTCTAAAATAGGTTATTTTTAAAATTCAACAAGAGACGCGTTCTTATTGAATAATTAAAATGAAATACCTACCACTAATTTAATTTACTTGGTAATATTATCGAGATTTTGAGCACAATTTAAGTATACATTTTTCTATAGGTTTTTAGAATTTTTATGGCTATTAAGTATTAGCTGAATGTTTTCCCAACTTTCCTACAAAATGTTGTTACATTTTGGTTACATTATAGGTTCCTAGGAGAAAGTTGTCTAGTTTCAAAGGAACTCCATACAGGTTGTAGTTTTATTGCAATAGTAAAGAAATCTCAATATATCAAGTGCTTCTATACATATCAAGGTATAAGTTATCCAGCGTCTCTCTATTGCCGTCCAGCGCGGGAATGCGGCCAGCTTGATGGGGACGTTTGGGCCGGGTCAGATTCAGGACGGGTTATTTGATTGGCGAAAATTTCGTGATTTTTTATTGCTATATTTTGTAATTGTTTTTTACAATTTAGTCAGTAAGACACTCACTTTATCATCTTCTTATATTCGTGTTTTCTTATACATAATTGAATATGCATACCACAAAAAACGTTCCCTTTTTCTCTCGACAACAAAGAAAATAAAACCAAGTAATTTCGTTAAATTATTTACATATTGAAGTAATAGTTTAACCTCAATTCCGTAAAAACATTCTTATTATCACTTTGATCTGACAAATCGATTATATTCTACAATGGGTCTGTTCCATCAATTAGATACATAGATAACAACTTTATTGTATGTATGTATGTATGTAAATTTTTTATTGCTCAAAAACAGTGTTATACAAAACATTTTATAGGTAATTTAATAGCAAAGGCAGACTTATCCCTGGAGGATTCCTCCAGTCTACCTTTGAGTAGTTGAGAGGGGAGACTCAGGTGACGCGGGTTATGATGCAATTAAAAAGAATTATTCACTGCTATTACAAACATTTTCTATAATAATCTTATAACTATGTATAAGTAAAACTACAATTAAACAATAAGTAACGCAGTGAAAGGGCGCTGACTCAGCATACGTACTGCGGGTAAACCACTTTGGATTTACCATAGCGCTGATCTTTCGCCAGGACCCAAAAAAGTGACAGAGAGAGCACTTATCAAATGGCATGAATTTTTGGATATTGTGAGTATAGTTAGGTATCCACCCATGTTTCTTGTCTGTATACCTAATTGTCTCGCCGTGTGGTGACCGGTTGAGAATAACACCATCCCATCTCTTTCTGTGGGTGTCGTAAAAGGCGACTAAGGAAACAAAAATGAGACCTGCCTCCTAGTAATCCAACTTAGGCAACGACACCTTAGTTTATTTTTAATCTGAGGTGGCGTCTTATGGTCGCATACGGTGTGGTAGGCTCTGTAAAGGGCCGTCTGGTTTGCGACCACCCTCCTAACGAAGTCCGGCGCCAAACAGCTTGCTGTGTTCCGTCGGTGCGTGGGAGTACCTTGGTCCCCAATCTTGACCAAGAGTTAACCCATCTTACACACGCACCACATTTTTCATTTTTATTTTATTTTAATATTATTGTTATGTAAATTTTAGCAAATTATGTGTCTCAAGACAAAGAGACTGGTTACCCACAACACAGGGAATCCTAGTGTGTGTACCAGCACACACTGTTATTTGTAAAATCCTGTTTATGAAAATAAAACTTTTCGAATTTGAATTTTGAAACCTAATGAAATTCTCGAATAATAATTTCGTGATTTCAATGTTGACCTAGGAAAGTTGTTGAGTTTTATGGGCCCATTAATATCCTTAATTTTTGCTAACTTAATTTAGACTCACCTATACATTTTCTTACTTTCTTAATATGTAGGTACCTCTAGCCACCGATGATGTCTAACGTTATAAGTAACTTTAAAGTTTCTACGAAAAACAAATGTAAAAGAAACCAATCGCCAACAACGAAAGTTCGGAATAAGATTCCCGGAATTTTCAGACAAACTTTAGACGTCGGTATTAATTTATTCTGAAATGTCTTTTGGTTGACATTTGACTCCAAATAAAGATAGACAGGGTAATACGATCCACGTGTATCAAATAAAAGGTCGCAACCCTAGAAACTTATTTTTCGTATCTCAAAAATGGTGCATACTATTATTATAAACAAAGTAATAAAGAAGTTAGATTTTTTGTATAGTCTGCCTGAATTAGGGCATAAATATCTACTAGCCAACTTTAGTAGGCCTTTTTATAATTCAAACGGAATGGAACGGCACGGCAATTGTTTTTTTTTATGTCGTGACACGGATTGTGTGTGTACTTATTTGCCACTGACAATATAAATCGAGGAAACGTCACGACATAAAATGGGAATTTGGGAAACAGTTTTTTCAGGAAAGGAACAGGTAATGTTTAGTGTGGAAGGAAATTTACCTAAAGGAAATAAGATATGTAGCAAGCTCACCCAGAAGAATCTTATTCACACAAACTTGAAAGAGATTCGGGTTATATGAGCTCGGAAATACAGTAAGTCTTTTTTGAAAATAAGTTATAAGAAATGAAAAAAACATCAAATTTTCCTAGTGGCACTATTTAGGGACATAGGAAGCAATGATAATACATATTTGGCGTCCCCGGAAATTCCGTTCGAATTATAAAAAGGCCCAGTAAACTAAAGACGAACCAGCAATCACATTAATTGCATTACTTCGTAAAATAAACTACCTTTGACTGTATGTAGCAGGTATTTATCTTGCGCTCATTGAATCTGTCAAAGCAAGCTTTACAAACATATGGAAACGGTCTCCGCTTTTCAAAGCATTTCAGCGTTTTAATGAGTGCGCAGTATGACTTTCAACCACAGTACCTCTCTAATGTCACTATCAAAGGTTTTAATTTAAATAAATACCACTTCTGTCTCCTTTCTAAACTTATACCTAATGTTTTCTGGAAAGAGTAGAGCAATCTAGCAAAGAGTCCTAGAATCTTCTAGACAATGTCACATACTTTTAGCGATAAAAAAATCGAAAGTAATAACATGAGTGGGATGTCAGACACAGGGGTGTGTGTGGTGTCATAAAATCTTAGTGCTCTAAAAAAGTCATTCTCGCTAGTGGTACACCCTAATGATCAACGGACGAGGCTCTGACTCATTACAACCCTTAGGGTTTCTTTAGACATTCTAGGATTTCTACACAATGTCACATTCTTTTAGAGATAAAGAAAATCGAAATGGGTGAACTTGTGAGTTCAAGTCACGGATTAAGAAACCCTTTCTGTTTTGAGCTCGCTAGCAGTTATAGTTTTCGAAAAATATACTATGTTTCAACTCCCTATCATGTAAAAAAACCGGCCAAGTGCGAGTCGGACTCGCGCACGAAAGGTTCTTTACCATTATCTATAAAAACGAGCAAAAAAATCACGTTTGTTGTAGGGGAGCCGGGAGCCCCTTAAATATTTATTTTATTCATTTTTTTAATATTTGTTGTTATAACGGCCACAGAAATACATCATCTGTGAAAATTTCAACTGTTAAACTATCACGGTTCATGAGATACAGCCTAGTGACAGGCGGACAGACGCACGGACAGCGGAGTCTTAGTAATAGGGCCCCGTTTTTACCCTTTAGGTACGGAACCCTAAAAAGCTTCGATTTCCATATTATTAATAATAATATCTACCACCCTATTGAATTAACAGACACAATACATAAGTCACATGGTCAGTCTATGTCTATTCAATATACATATCGATCTTCTAGTCGTTTACAGAATGTGACTTTGTCTAGGCTTGACCTCTCTTTTAATATTAAGTGTGTTTGTTTATTTGTCTGTCTGTCTATCCTGTACGATATGTTTTCACAGGATAGTTCAAGGGTGTGAACTATGTGTCGCATTGCTTAACGCCTTGATATATCGACAATTACTTTTTCATTGTAGTCTTCGTGAGTTTCTTCGTTTTTGCTTGCAGACCTTATAGTACTTCTATTATTTTATTTTATTATCATTTCGATTGTTCTCATTTTTGTTATTTATGTTATTTTTTTTAAATGATTTTTTTTTACTAATTTAGTAATTTTTTTTATCTTAGTGAATGTTTTTTTTCGTAAATTAAATTTTTCTACTAATTTTTATTTTAGTAAATGTTTTTGCAGCGATTTTTTTTATTTGAGTTTTACTGAACTGTTTGAAATGTCATGTATTTTTATATATTAACTTGCTGTACGTTTTAGTCTGCTTTAGTGCAGCATTTTATTGATAAAATAAAACAAAGGGTTAGAGATTGAAATGGACTACTTTATGAAACGAACGAAAATAACTGGTAAAATAATAATAACTCGTTCATTATAACTGGCGTTGTCTAAATTGATATCTGTTCCATTCACATCCATTAACTCGCTTTTCACGTAATAACACAAATTCCAATAGATTTGGCTTTGATCTACAGGCGGGGAGACAGGTACGGATTCAATATGTTGTAATTGTAAACTAGTAACGCAAAATGCGTATAAAAACGTCACTATGTGTTTTTCCATTTTTGACTATAATAGTATGTATGCCTTTTTGTATATGGGGTGACGTTAAATTAGTAAGCGAAACCGAAGTGATTCTCCCCATGAAATTTAAGGCAAATCAGCTGATCACACAAGTTGTATGGAGAGGCGAAAAAAAAAACGCACGCAACAGTTTTACCAACTATTCATACAAGTCATAAGCGCAACACACACCAAAGCCGCCGGCCCGGCAATTGTAGTACTTTTTGTTTTTTTATTGTTTTTTTTAAAAGCCCAGAATCATTTTCGATAAATTTTATATTGGAGCACCTCTGGAGTAAATTCTTTCGAACAAAAAAAAATATTTTGAAAATGGTCCATAATTGGCGGTGAAATCGGTGAACATACATGAAAAAAAAAATACATACAGTTGAACATAGAACCTCCTCCTTTTTTGAAGTCGGTAAAAAGGCCCATTTACCTGTAGCTTTGAATCCAACTCTGTCAAAGGCTTCACGAGGCTTTTAATAACGTAAAAGCCCGTCTCTGACGCGGTCGAGTGACTCGATACGAACGATATTGCTATTCCACGCCGAATTTTTGGCTTAATAACAAATTTTAATCAACTAAACATTAATATTCAGACCGAAAGTGGAATTTTGTATTTGACAAGTTCAATAAAAGGTTGGTTTGAGCAGATTCAAGCATAAAAGATGACCTATTACAATGTATTTGACGGGCGTTTTATGAATGTTGTTGACAACCTGTCAATGGCTTCACGAGGATTTGTGGCGTGTGGTGATCAGTTAACAATAACACCACCCAATCTTTTTATGCGGACGACTAAGAAAATACAAATGAGACCTGCCTTCTTTAATCCATCCTAGGCAACGACACCTTAATTTGTTTTGAATTTGAGTTTGCCTCCTATGGTCCCATGCGGTGTGGTAGGCCCTGCAAAGGGCTGTCTGGTTCGCGATCACCTTCCTACCGAAATGCTAAACGGCTTGCTGTATTCCGTCGGTGCGTGGGAGTACCAACCAGTGCCTTAATGGCATTTTGTTGGTTGACTTGCTTCTTCGTCGTCCTTGGTCAAGACTGAGGTCAAGAGTTTACCCATGTCATAATAATAAAATTAAAATAAAAACCTGATAGGTTATGTCATTAATTAAATTGTTTTGTTTATTTATTTATTTATTTATTTTATTTTTGTGTGTTAATTTGTGTACTTCATTAAATTTTGCATGCCTATGGTGGTAAAACATTAGATACTATATTATTATTGTAAGACCTGATTAATGACTATGTTTTTAAGCAAATAAATTGATTGATTGATTGATTTGCCTACACCACAATCTTTAACTTATTCTGCGATAGAATACGACCGGTGATTGAGGTACTTTTCCGCCAAGCGGGTGGCGGCTATTCGTCTAATCAATGGCGTCCCAATGGCGTTTGAATGACAATAGTAGCCATTTTTAACCCCCGACATAAAAGAGGGGTGTTATAAGTTTGACGTGTGTAAATGGGTATATGTCTGTCTGTGACATCGTAGCTCAATTTTTTTATAATATAAACATGAGTCGTATAGAATCAAAGGCGGCAATCTGACTTAAGGGTGATTATTGGCAAATGTCAAAAGAAGTATTCCATACAAATAACTTATTCATCGTAAACTTAAATATGTATTGCAAACATTATTACTTTTAGTTAAAGAGGTAGGACACACTAATACGTATACAATATGCAATAATGTTTTATTTCAGATAACAGTTTTTTTTTAATGAGTTTAAATTATACAGATTGCAGAATTTGAAACTGCTTCATACTTTGAAGTGGTTTTTATATAAGAAATAGCAAACTGTGAATAATGGTAGAAAGTATTTAAAATTCTTAGTGTTGCCACATTCACAGCTCATTTTTACTATAAACGTCAGATTGCAACCTTTGATTCTATACGACTCACATAACCAACCGAACCGAACCTAAAAAGCCTAATCTAACCTAACATAACCTAACTTATCATAATTTCAAGCAGTCGGCCTTTAAAGTTTCGTGAAATTGTTATTTTCCTGGGCAAATTGTTCGCGGGTGATTATAATTTCACTAGTGAAATGGGAACATGTGTGTTGGCTTTTTACAAGACACATTAACCCATTGAGTGCCAATACGCAATATTGCGTAGGTTAGAAATAATAGCAGAAGCCAACTACGTAATATTACGTAGAACTTCTATAGAGCGTAAAGGGTACGCTCTGTTATTTGGCACCCTGTGTTGAATATTTATATTTTCTTTGGCCTCTTCAATAAAACAAGAGATATATATTTTTTAACTTTATTAATTTTTAATTCTCGAACGTAATATAGCCATAGCCAGCGACTGATCAAGAGTATTGACCGCCCTAGGCTAATTACGAGGACGCGGCTCCGCCAGTTGTCCTTCAATCTGCATGACATTCAACCTTAGGGTGGCAAACCATTTTTTAAGCTGACCGCACATAAAGGCAAAGTACCTCACGCATTACAAGATATACATATGTAGGGTAGATGGCGAAGAAACGATTTTAGCGCCCCCCCCGATACCCGCGCCCTAGGTTGCAGCCTAATTAGCCTAAGGGTTAATCAGGGCCTGAATATAGTGTAAAATACCATTTGTATGATGGCCACCGATTTCGTTTTGGCATTCAATTGGTAAAAAAACAGTACAAAGGGCAGACTTATCCTACCTTAAATAGTGACGTATTTAACATTGCAAGTTAATAAAAACCTTGTAAATAAGTTCTTTTTCTCTACAAGGAGCTAAATAAAGCTGTGCTTGAATCCCTCACGGGTAGTTTCCACCAGTAAATTGGACCAGTCAAGATAGCGTTGGCTTGCAGACTCGGATTACGACGGGCAGACTCGACGAGTATATTATAGACTAGTGGTGTAGAGATGGTGCACTTTATTGAACTATCGATAAAGTTATCGATAGCTTAGTAAGCATTTTTTGAAACAAATATCAACTGCTAAATATACGTTGCCCGTTATAACAGAAAAGGTACCTTTATAAATCTTTTTAAGTGTGGGTGCACTAAAAAAGAATTTCTTTCTCTCTTTTTCATCGTGCTGAGTCAATGCCATTTCTGTGCATACACTGGTCCACACTGTTTTCAATGCAGAATTGAACATTTATGTATTTCAGTTTCTTTTATATAAATATTTTTTTAGTCTAAGTTTTCACTTTTACTTGTCTTTCCTGATTAATGTGTGATCACCGAATAAATGATATTCTATTCTATTCTATTCTTCCTACATATACGGGGTGATTTTGAATTAGTTAGCAAAACCTTAGGACATTACTTTTCCCATAGAAAATCCATATTTCAATAAAAAGGAAAATCAGCTGATTGCACAAGTTGTATGGAGAGGCAACGATTTTTTTTTATATTTCGACCTTTTCGGAAAGTGTAATAAGTTTGGTGTGTGTATCTGGTTGTCTATGTATCTTTCTGTGGCATGTAGCTCATAAACAAGTGAACCGATTTCGATGCGGTATATTTGGTTTGAAAGCTGACATAATCGAGAATGTTCTTAGCTATATTTGGTCAAAATTTGTCTATTAACGATGAACGACACTCATCAACACTCCGAAGACCTACAGTTTGGTTCGTCTTTTTCTTATTTGCCCTGCAATTTATCGATCTAAATTGAGTAATATATATAATTTCCCAGCACTATCGTTTAGGCTACAGGTGTGTCGCGAGCGGAACGCTATCTCAATTTGCCAGTCGCACAACTAACCAGACTTTATACTTACCTATGTAAGTGTTTGCATATATGTATTTACATAATATACATACGATACGATAGTATGCATTTTACTACACTAACTACATAGATAGACACATCTATGTAGGGTATTAAATAAATGTTGCATTAGAACTGAAAGGAGTTGTTGTTATTCTACATAAGTATAGAGGCTAGCACATCAGGTTACTACTTGTAGTTACAAAACCGCTCCTATCGCAACCGCACCGAGTGCGCGCGTGTGGTAACCGGATGTGCGGCCCTCCGTACACACACCTACATATTGAGTGACTTTAAATTAGTTAGCGAACATCAAGGATAAGAATCAGGCTTAGAAAGTTAACGACTTGTCCTAAGCAGGTCTAATTATTTTAATTTTTTTTAACGCCTCTCGCTACAACTTGTGCGATCAGCTGATTTGCCTTTGTATGGAAAATCGTTTTTTCTTGAGAATTTCATGTACAGGGCTTTAGGTATCTCTCTTTCAACCTCTTTTAAACCAAATCAGTCCATGAAACTGAACAACTTCCCCAAGGAACATAGGTCAAAATACGAAAAAAAAAATTTTGCTGATCATCAGCATATTATATAGCGCATTTTGTATAATACGAAAAAAAAAATTTTGCTGATCAACAGCATATAGTGCATTTTGTATGGAAGATCAACATTTTGCTGATGAAGTTTGTATGGGAACTCAAAATTGTTAAATTTCATGGACTGATTAACCACCCGAAAGGTTGAACCTAAAGCCCTATTAGTTTCTGGGGAAAGTTATTCTGTTTAATGGTGAAAATCACCCCCTCAATTTTCGCTTAAAGTCACCGTATATATTTCTGTCGGGACAGACCTTTCAGGGTTATGACATGACGCCCACCACGTTTGACTTACATGCTGAGGGTTATTTAGATGGAACACGAGTCAAATGGTGATATGTCAATGGTGATATGTGTTGTCAACCATTCGCCCGTAATATGATTTTACCTTTCATTATTAATACATTTTATTATAGGACCAACTCTGATAGTGAAATAAAAGTGTAAGGATTATTCTATTTATTATTCTGTAAAGGACTCCTGTCCGTCGGTCGTTCCGTCCCCAGGGATTGATTTCCAATTTTATTACTAAACTTTTGTTGACGTTTCAAAGGTTGAGAGTTAAAAGTTATTGGGTCACTTTAGTTAGCGGAAATTCAGGACGTTAGTAAACCCAAACTGAATTAGTTTATCTAGGGAAACTAGGTGAAAATATGAAAAAAATATAATGTCGCCTCCCCACACCAAAGGCAAACCAAACCCCAAACCAAAGTAGCAATTTATCACAGCATTTCCGTGTTCCTGTACCTGCTGTTGTCCATTGACCAAGTCAAAGGCCATTGTGCGGTTTGAAAACTCTGGGTTAGCCAAGTTCGCCACACACTTGACTATAGCTACACGATAAGAAGAAGAAGCCTCTCCATACAATATGAGACATATTGTACAGTACGTTGTACAGTACGTAAAGTTTCGCTAGTTAATTTAAAGTTAGCCAGCAAACGATGTCTTTTTTTTAAATTGCAATCGATGTTGCGGCAATAAATTAGTTAGCGTAACTCGGGGATATAATTTTAAAACAAATTTACCTGTAGATTAGTCATTGCGGAACTTTTAAAATGAAGCCATAGAACACAGTTATATAAATAGGCAGGTATTTATTATAATGTGGTTGATATGGAAGGTATAAGTTAGAATACGGATTAAGCGACGTGGGGTTATATCCTCTAAAATGGTGATCGCCAAAAAAGTGTTTAATCAATTTCGATAAAATTTATAGTAGACCACATTAGGAGTACACTATTTTGAACAACATAAAAATTTTGAAAATCAGCCAACAATTGGCGGAGTTATCGTATAACAAATATGCAAAAATAACATACAGTCGAATTGAGAACCTCCTCCTGTTTTTGAAGTAGACTGAAAATGCACTAGAATAGCACATAGGCTATTTAATTTTACCAAATTCCTAAGGGAACAAGGTCCCAAAAGGAAAGCTTCTTACCAGCCCAATGTCCCCACCGAGAGGCACGGGCCTCCCTTCGAAACAAGCAGTGA
This sequence comes from Aproaerema taeniolella, assembly GCA_949987775.1. NCBI lineage: Eukaryota > Metazoa > Arthropoda > Insecta > Lepidoptera > Gelechiidae > Aproaerema > Aproaerema taeniolella. The sequence continues at coordinate 8,874,734 of OX465264.1, forward strand.
GCTTAGGCCATAGTCCACCACGCTGGCCCAATATGGGTTGGTGGACTTCTCGTCTTTCGAAAACGAATTTTCTCAGACGTGCGGGTTTCATCACGATGTTTTCCTTCACTGCCGAGCAAGTGATAATAATTACTTAATTAAAAATCCGTACATAAATCCGAAAAAACGAATTTAGTGGTACAGGCCCGCACCAGGGTTTGCACTGGCTGGTTTATTACCAACTGGGCTATCACCGCTAGTTTCTAATAATAGAAGTCCACTATCTTCGTTTATCACCTACAATGAATCGGTCGGTGCTCTAATTCCTCCACGTCCGCCCTACTAATTACTATAGAGCATTTTCTTCAATAAAACTTCTATTCTTTGGAGCTCAGTGTTAATTAATTTATGAGACATACCTGCTATTTAGGTCTAGTAGTCTGGGAAATAAGAGGATTTTTTTGTAATATACCGAGAAGAATATTACAGGTTTTGCCAAGCTTTTGTTAGAAGACTAAGTGTAATTAATTCGTATATTAAATCTCAATATTCAGTGAGAATATAATGAAGTGGTAAATTATATAAAAGGTCTCCAAAAATAACGTTCTTATGCTCATTTTAACGAAATTATTTCAAAGTGTAATCAAAAGCTATATTATACTATGAAAGTGTTGTAAGTGTTAAGTACACACAATTCATAATATCAGTTGTATACAATTTTATCTGTCTTACAGAAACAACAAAATTACCATTTAAAATGTTTTGATACCATGTTCGAGGACGTTCATGTTTGTTTCGCGATTACTGCCCCAATTAAGATTTTGGTGATTATTTTTTAAATGGTGGGTATACTTATTTTATCGCAATTGATTCAGTGCTTTTTGAAAATTTTAACTATAACTATAAACACATACCCGTTATTTCTAGATGACGTTTTGGTTGTAGGATTAGTAGGTGTTGAAGTCGGTTGATTCTAAAGTTTTTAACGTGGACAATTATTACTTCCATACTGGGACGACCTTTAAAAAAACTAAAGGTAACAAGGTCAGGATTGTATGGTTTGGTGTTGCAGTTACATTTCAATCACAAATGAGACCTGCCTCCTAGTAATCCATCTTAGGCACTGACACCTCAGGTTTGTGTTGAATCTGAGGTGGCGTCCTGGTTCGCGACCACTCTCCTACCAAAGTCCGACGCCAAACAGCTTGCAGTGTTCCGTCGTCGGTGCGTGGGAGTACCAGTGCCTTAATTGTCATTTTGTGGATTAACTCGCTCCATCGTTGACCTTACCTATGACCTTGGTCAAGATTGGGGTCAAGAGTTAACCCATTTCATGATTTAAAAGAAATCTTCATGCAAAACTTAATTACACCCCTCAAAAGCTAAACATCTAACCATTTGTTATGATATGTGTGAGGACTGACGCATGGCATGTATCCATGTAAACATACAACCGTGTCCACGACTCAGCCACACCCCAATTTTTTGTTGATAGTCTCATGTTCCTAAGTAAGTAGATTCAGTTTCACCAATTCTTTCAAATTCAATTAAAATTCATTGTTTTCGAAAGAATTTGAGAGGGGACTAAATCAAGGCGCAACTAACAGGAGGGCTATTCTACTAAAACATAGTCTCAATGGCTGTTGAATGATAGTGGTTGCCATTTTATCCGGTCAGGTGGCGAAATTGAGAACTATCATCGTACATTTTATAATGGCTGCGCTGACTAGCATTGCCACTGCCAACTAAATTTTATGTTGCTAAATAAGTAAATAGTTTCCAACATAACGTTTGGTTGGCGGTAGCGCTTTTTTATTTTATTATAAGATGGGTTAACTCTTTATCTCAATCTTGAAGGTCATAGATGAGGTCGACGAGTAAGGGAGTTAACCCAGAAAATGCCTATAAAGGCACTGGCACTCCCACGCACCGACGGAACACAGCAAGCTGTTTGGCGTCGGACTACGGTAGGAAGGTGGTCTCGAACCAGACGGCCCTTTACAGAGCCTACCACACCGCATGAGACCATAGGTCGCCACCTCAGATTCAGGAAAAATTGAGGTGTCGTTGCCGGATAGATTAATACGAGGTAGGTCTCATTTGCGTTTCCTTAGTCGCGTCTTACGACACCCACGGAAAGAAATGGGGTAGCGCTGTTGGTCGGGGTGGTTGTCATTAAATGTATGAAGTTCCGATAGTTCTCAATTTCACTACCTGAACGGGTAAAATGGTCGCTATTGCCATTGGCGTATCTAGGGTTATTTTCTAGGGGGGGCCGCGGGCCTGGCAAAAATTAATTGTACTCTAGCTTAATACGCTGTGTATTAAAAAGTAACTAATACTGTATTATAGTATGTAATAATAAGTAAGTGTAGATTTCTAAGCTGTAGATTTTTTTTTAAAATGATTTTTGTGTGAAGTTATCAGTATTTTGGCATCAATTATAGAATTTCGAATTGGTAGCCCAATATTCTGGGGTGGGCCCTAGACCATACTGGGGTGGGCACGGCCCACCCGCCCCCCCCCCCCTATATACGCCTATGGCTATTGCCATTCAACCACCATTGACATGCCATTGTTTAGAGGAATAGCCGCCCTGTTCAATCTCTGTTAAAAGGATCACAAAAGAAATTGAAAATAAATGTGTTGACACAAATAATCCTTAGAATCTATTAATATATCAGTAAATAAGAAGTAAACAATAAAAACACAAGAATGAATCTGTTGTGAAGAAAAATAAATATATGTTTTCTTTATAAATGTAAGGAGCTTATTTTAGGCCGATTGATGTTATGAATACTCAGCTATTTAAATATATGTAGATGTGATCGTACATAAAAGCCCATCGTCTTCAGCACTGTTTGGAAGTGAGGGTTTTAAGCCATTGTCCAACACGCTGGCCAAATGCGCGTTTGTGGGACCGCATGCTATTCGAAAACTTAATTTTCTCAGTACGCCTTTTATCACGATGTTTTCCTTCACCACAGAGCAAGTGATCTTCTTCTTATCGTGAGGGTGTACTCAAGTGTGTGGCGAACTTGGTTAAGCCTGGTGTCAGAGTTTTCAAAACGCACAATGGCCTCTGACTTGGTTTCAATGACTGTAGTCAATAGACATCAGCCGGGACCGGCAGCCTAACGTGCCCTCCAAAGCACGGAAACGCTCGGGTTAAATTGCCACTTTGGTCACTCATCAGGTTCCCTGCCTGTACGTTGCTTAACCTCACTGATCGGTTGAGATCAGTGAGCGCCACTGGGCTAAATTTAATTAGAGATCTGTTAATATTCGTACATACAGTGTTCATACCATCACGCTCGAGATGCAAAGTAATCCAGTTCAAAGTCAGATATCTGTGCTATTGAAGCCTGAAATCTACGTTCTAACTTGAATAGGTTTTCGAATCACTGGCTTTCAAATACCTAGATAGCAAAAATTTTAAAACAAACAGTATGGTATTTATACAAATCTATCCTACTAAAAATAAAACCCCACTATTTGTGAATTTGGGGGAGGTAAAATAATGTTAAAAAGTAGCTTCAGAGAAGTAAACTTTATCTCTTTAAAATACTGCTTTTTACAATGTATATGACTTTAAATTAGCGATAATTTACGGGGTGAATCCCCCTCATGAAACTGAGCAACTTTCCCCATAGAGCATATATAAAATAATATTATAAAGGGAAAAGATTTGATTGTTTGTTTGTTTGCATTGAATTGGCTCCGGAACTACTGGACCGATTTGAAAAATTCTTTCACCATTAGAATCCTACATTATCCGGGATGGACATAGGGTACATGATTTTCCCGAATTCCCACGGGAACGAAGTCCCGAGCGGAATGCTAGTATAAAATAATACTAAAAATACTTTGAGATTCCGCACAAAAGTAAATCAGCTCATCGCATAAGTTGTTCAAAGAGACGAAAAATGCTTCTCTGAATAAAAAATGTTCGAAGAGGCAATAGAAAGCCCTCTTTACAGCGGGTGAAATAGGCTACATTATTTTCCCGATATCCCACGGGAACGATATTTTGGGTGAAAAGCTCGTGGGTCTTTTTATATTGCCTCCTTTGTACCAGTGATACTAGAAGTTGGGAACATAGGGGTAATGGTTAATACACATTTTGCTTTGCCATGCGTGCCGTTTGAATTAGGTATAAAAACGCGAAAAAAATAAAATATTATCCATTGATAATAAAGATAAAATTGTACACTACTGTATCCTTAGTGTACTTTGGCACAGTATAAAGAGGGCGGTGCGGTATCGGGTTTCAAACTAAAGGAAAAATATTTCTTTTGAGTTGCTTCCCAGCTTCAATATCTGGAGTGTCGTTTTGCTGTATTTGTAATGGAATTGAAACATTCTGAATATTCTTTCTCGGTGGCTATTTCACTAAAATGGGGTCTCAATAGCGGTGGAATGATAATGGTGACCATTCATCCATTCTGGTGGCGAGAACTATCTAAACGGGTACATATTAGAATGTCAGAAAACATAATGCCTTTACTTAAAATGCATGAGCCCAAAATACCCGAAATCGAAATACCTCATGCTTTTAAAGTAAAGGCATTATGTTTCTGACATTTTAATATGTACCCATCTAAACTGCATATATTTTAGGTAGTAACAATCACTTAGCGCCATTGCTAAGTGAATGTGAAACTTCGCCGCTTGACTTGAAGGCGCAATAGCTCAATTGGTTAGAGCGTCAGGAGATCTAATCCTGGGGTCGTGGTTTCAAGTTCCATTCGAGCTGAATCTTTTTCTTTCCCTAAAAATTTTATGCTGTGTAACGATCGGTTGATCAGGCATCGACACCTCAATTTGTTCTGAATCTGAGGTGGCGTCTTATGGTCTCATGCGGTGTGGTAGGCTTTGTTAAGGGCCGTCTGGTTCGCGACCACCCTCCTACCGAAGACCGACGCCAGACAGCTTGCTGATGTGATCCGTCGGTGCGTAGAAGTACGTGTGCCTTATAGGCATTTTCTGGGTTAAATCGCTCTATTTATAACCTTGGTTAAGATTGAGGTCAAGAGTTAACCCATCTTATGATAAAAAAAGGTATTAAGCAACTTAAGGTACAGTTGACGGTGGTGGTTGTTATCAAGTGTATGGGGTTTCGATCGTTCTGAATTTTGCCACCTGAACGGATTATTAACCATTTTTGGTCACAGTTATTATTCAACCGCCATTAACACATATGGCAGAAGACAAAAGTTCCCTTAGGTCTCCAGAGAGTGAAACCGTTGGAATCGCATCACCATGCTAGTTTCAAAGCATTTGTGGTGCGGTTCCCGACGTTCAAGCTGGAGACAGTCATGAAGGAGACCTTTTGGCCGGAAGGCGTGGTGTTCCGCCGTTTCCGAGGGAGATTCCCGGTTGCAGACACCCCCGGAAAAACACCCGGGAAATAGTGTTAGTTAGTTTTATTTTATTTTGTTTAATTATAATTCATATATATATTAGTCTGTAAGATATTTATCTGTAAGATATTTATCTATGGGCCTTAGATGCCTGATAATAAATGATTTTATTATTATTATTATTATATTATTAAGACACTACTTAGTGAAATAAAAGCCCTGCAGGCCGAGTACGATAGTGACAGCGCCGCGACAACACTGCAGTCCTATATCAAAATGTCAACAATGACAACGCCATAGGGCGAGCAAGCCTTTGCGCAATCAAAGTGAAGTTTCAGCGTGAGCCGAGCGCGAATTTGTCGTTATCGTGATAGAGCTGCTGGTTATTGAGTTCTCTTAGAGTTATAAATGCGTGCTAGAACGTCTTACAATTGGTTAAAGTCCGTTTACAATATCAAATAGCAAAAGGAAAGCATAGTTTATTTTGTAAGAAGGGAGGTATCATTGTACAGTCACAGCTTTTTCACTGAAATAGTGTTTCGTTGTAGTACCTACGAATAATGTTTTTTTTTTCTTTTACACGCGATGCTTTGAGTAAGGCTTCCAGGGTCCATAATTTAAAAAACACTATTCTAAAGTCATCATCATCACCATCATATCAGCCCATTGCAGTCCACTGCTGAACATAGGCCTCCCCCAAGGTGCGCTACTTTGCACGATCCTCCGCTTTTTGCATCCAGCCACTACCCGCTATCTTCTTTAGGTCATCTGACCGGCTGGGGGCCGTCTTACACTACGTTTGCCAAGACGTGGTCTCCATTCTATTCTAAAGTACCACAAAAAAATTAAAGCTACTCCATATACAACTTTAAATTAAAAACTATATCACCCCCGACATTCGATTGCTTTTATAACTTTTAACTTTAAACGGCTGGACAAATTTTGTTCAAATATAGCTAAGTATAATCTCGATTATGTCAGCTTCCTAACATTAAAACCGTATGTGTATGTCTTACGATGCCAAAGACATACACAGAGATACACAAGTTTTTTTTTATATTATTTTTATTTATTTATTATAAGATGGGTTAACTCTTGACCTCAATCTTGACCATAAGGTCAAAGATGAGGTCGACGATGGAGCGAGTTAACCCAGAAAATGCCTATAAAGGCACTGGTATTCCCACGCACCGACGGAACACAGCAAGCTGTTTGGCGTCGGACTTCGGTAGGAGGGTGGTCGCGAACCAGACGGCCCTTTACAGAACCTACCACACCGCATGAGACCATAGGACGACACCTCAGATTCAGAAAAAAATGAAGTGTCGTTGCCTGGGATGGATTACTAGGAGACAGGTCTCATTTGTGTTTCCTTAGTCGCCTCTTACGACACCCACGGAAAGAGATGGGGTGGTGTTATTCACAACCGATCACCACACGTCAAACTTATAGCACCCCTCTTTTTTGTCAGGGGTAAAAAACACTGTTCTAAAGTATTAAAGCCACTCCATATAAAACGCAAACAAACCCCACTTGTTCCTCTACAGAAGTCGTTAATCAGCAAACTGTTCAAAGGGCCACTTGAGTATTTGTTCAATTAACGAGAAAACAAAAAAGTTGCAATTTTGGCTGATTCAAGAGCACTCTTCGAGCCTGAGGTCCTGAAAGGCGAAGGGTCGAAGGGTTCTTTAAGTGTTTTGAACCTTCAATACTTAAAAATGAGACAAATAAATTAATGACAACAATAAATTGGGATTTTTGGCAATAAAATCTCTTTGGGTTGTTGACGGTCGGTTTGGTCGAGTAATAGTGGTTTCTTGACGGGTTCTGGGTTCGATTCCCGGCCGGGGCAAATATTTTTTGAAAAAGCAGATGTTTCTTCTCTGGCCAGTGGTATTCATGTCTGTCTTTTTGAATGTTTCAGGGGATTCACGACACAAGGTAAAAACAAAGGTTTAAAGCCTTTGAATTTCGCTGCTTATTCTTTTGTTTTTTCAAATAAAAATACAGCGATGTGAATTTGAGAGAGTAAATATTAATTAAATTTTATAACACAAATTCATCCGAAATCCAACCACACCAAACCAATCAATCCGGTATTTGCATATATTTCGAAAGCTTTCAAATTTTTTAAATCTAAATCCGTTCTAATGGAATTGGCGCGCCTAAAACAAAAAAACAAAGCAAAATCCAATTTAAAGCTGACGTAATCGAGATGGTTCGTAGTTATATTTGATCAAAAGTGGTTCAACCATTTCAGAGCTATCAGCAATAACTGCTTTATTACAAAACATCAAAACACCACTTAGACAGACAGTCCTTAACTTGACTTCCTTTCATATTAATTAAAATACTCTTGACATTGCCAAAATATCGATAATTGACGCCTTTTTTATTTATGTACTATAAACAGTTAACAGTTTACGATTTATTCTTTTCGGCTTACTAAAGTCATTATAATTTTAGGTACTTTTTTTTAATTTCGACTTTGGCTTGAGGCTTGGGCTTGAGGCTTCGTATTACACTTATGACAGCCTCATGGGGACTTTAAAAATAAAAAACAAGAAAGTCCTGGAAATCAAGAAGAATTCCTAATTTCCGAGAGTTTTATATATCTATACTACAATCTATACATATTATAAAGAGGAAAGATTTGATAGTTTGTTTGTTTGCATTGAATAGGCTCCTAAACTACTGGACCGATTTGAAATATTCTTTCACCATTAAAATCCTACATTATCCCCAATGAACATAGGCTACATAATTTTCCCGAATTCCCACGGGAACAAAGTCCCGGGCGGAAAGCTAGTCTGACATACAGATATAAATTTTAGTTTATATCTGTATGTCAGACTAGCTTATATCTGTATGTCAGACTAAATTTTAGAGTTACTAATACATCTCCAATATTTATCAAACACTTCAAGTATCTCCGCCTTTAGATTTAAAATGAAAACGCGTTTAGTTGTGAAACTACTAATAAAATATCTATACTAATACATATTATAAAGAGGAAATAATTTTTTGTTTGTTTGTTTGCATTGAATAGGCTCCGAAAATACTGGACCGATTTGAAAAATTCTTTCACCATTCATTAGAATACATTATCCGTGATGGACATAGAGTACATGATTTTCCCGAATTCCCACGGGAACGAAGTCCTAGCCGGAATGCTAGTATTTAAATAAATAGGGAAGAGTTTAGGAGCAGCTGACGCCAAATAAAATCAGTCACTAAAAATTTAAAGTAGGATGACTGTATCAAAGACATCTTATAATAAAGTGTTTTTGTTGATTTTTTTTAATACTCAAGTACTATTTTTCAAATTTTCTTTTTTATTTATACACTAACTTTCCGCCGAAGATTTTGTTCCCGTGGGAATTCAGGAACATCATATGTTCATCACGGATAATGTAGGATTCTAATGGTGAAAGAATGTTTCAAATCGGTCTTGTAGTTTCGGAGCCTGTTCCATGCAAACAAACAAACAATCAAATTTTTCCTCTATATAGTATGTATAGAAAAAGGAAGAAAAGTTCTTTTAGTTTGTCGACCCATGTTTCTCTAAGGAAAGATTTTATAATTTTCCGTAATTAAAACTTTACTAGATTACGAAAAAACTAACTTAAATCTATTCAAAAGTTTTCAAAATATCGCGTTTCCCTCTTTATCGCGTTTTACCCCAAGCACAGAATAAGTAATACCTAGTACTAACGTACCCCAAGTCAAGGCCTCCAACCTCCCTTTTAATTCCTTCCTTCCTCCACAATTTATTCGATCCGTATCGTATTCTACCACAACGTAATTGTTCAAGTTTGCATGTTTATTTATACGGATAAAATGTCAGAGCCATTTACAAATACACTACTAATAATAGGCCTTTACCTATGAAATTGCCGTTTTTCATAATTACAATATTTTTGGAAAACTGAATTTTCCATACTAACGTTTTTGGATTTTTCTCGGGAATGCGAAATCCAAATTTAGCAAAATTTTGTGGGAAGGTTTGGACAACGTTAAGTTAATTTTCATCATACTTACTTTATTGAAAGTTGTAACTGTAACAACGGTACAGCAAAAATAAGCAATGAAACGGGCAACGGATGAAATGAGCTATATTTGAGCTTCTTTTTCAGCAAATAGATCTAAAGTAAATATGTATTAACTTGACTCAATATCTCCGATATATGGCCAAAGTTTTAAATAAAAACAATTTTAGTAATAGCTGTTCAATCAAATAAATTATGAATAAAATAAAGCTTGAGAAAAAATACGGCAATTTCATAGGTAAAGACCTATTATTATAAAGATGAACTATTTGTTTTTTGTACAGACAGCTGCAAAGATACCTGACCACCCCTACCAGATAAAGATGAAGTTGTCTATGACAAAACATAAAATTTTAAAATCGTGATTAAGCGTAATTGTTTAGTCGACAAAACTATGTTAATATACAAAATATCATTGTAATACCTAAAATATTTCGTGAAATAACTTCATCCTTATTTCGTAGGGATGGTCAGCTATCTCTGCAGCTGTCTGTACGTTTGTAACGAATAAACTCAAAAACTACTGAATCGATTTCAAATATTCTGTCACCAATAGAAAGCTCCCTTATCAGCGGGTGACATAGGCTACATAATTTTCCTGAATTCCTACAGGAACAAAGTTCCGGGCGGAAAGGTATCACTCTATAAAAATTATTCACTTAGTTGTAAAGTAAATTTTTTAGGCCTATCTGTGTTTAGTAGGCTTAAAACTATTTTGTAGGTATTTATGCAAAACAAAAGTATGAGCAAAATGTATAACTCGGTATACCTTGTATACATACAACGACATACCTTGTATACATACTCGGTATACATAAGACTAAAAGTACTAAAGCTTGAAAAATGTTATGCCGTGTGATGATCGGTTGAGAATAACACCACCCCATTTCTTTCCGTGTGTGTCGTTAGAGGCGACTAAGAAAACACAAATGAGACCTGCCTCCTATTAATCCACCCCAGGCAACGACACTTCATTTTATTCTGAATCTGAGATGTCGTCCTATGGTCTCATGCGGTGTGGTAGGATCTGTCGAGGGCCGTCTGGTTCACGACTACTCTCCTACTGAAGTCCGACGAAAACAGCTTGCTGTGTTCCGTCGGTGCGTAGGAGTACCTCACTATGACCTTGGTCAAGATTGAGGTCAAGAGTTTTTTTTAAAATTATTAACATTAATTATCTATTGTTTCACTTTTTTTAACATGCGAACTGGGATACCGGAAAGCGAATTGATACTGTCCCGGTATCCTCAGTTGTTATTTAGTTCGTGTTCACTTCAAATTACTCCTAATGATACAAATATTGACACCACACTTATTAATAATTTCGCAAATAAGTATATTATACTAATCGTTATAGTAAAAAAAACAACGGGTTGCACTCCGGGAGTGCCGGCAGAAGTGAAAACTTGAACATATATTACTTCCTTGCGGTCTACTCTCCCTCCGTCTTACGAATTTTCGATCAGGTCACGTGTCCTGACGCGAGTTTAACATTTTTTACCCATACTACAAAGTGCACAACGCCGCTAAAGAAGTTTTCACTTCAAAAATAATAATAATAATATTGCCGACTTGAGTCATTATGATGTCCCTGTATGAATGTTTGAAATATGTATGTTTTCTTTTCATTACGATTTGTACCTCTAATATAGGTATGACATTCAAAAAATTCAAAACAATTGAAGGTTCATTCTTTATAAGAAGCTCAGACAAAAAGTGTTAAGATTTTCGAGTGACTTTGTTAATTTCATTAAAACAAATTCAATTTCAGAATTTCGGAATCCGTTTTATTCGTAAATTACTCTGTGATGTCTGGAATTGATTTAAAACTTATTTCTCTTTTTTAATTAATGGTGGTGTTCGCAAAATACTTTATAAAATATGAGGATTCACCATTAATTTGTCTTTTGATAAGGTATTCTTCTTATCGTGTAGGTGTAGCCATCAAGTGTGTTGTGAACTTGGATAATCCTGGTGTCACAGTTTTCGAACCTCGGTTTTGGCTTCAACGACTGTAGTCAATCGACAACAGCGGGACCACCGGCTGACATGCCCTAAGAAGCACGGAAACGCTCGTGATAAAAAGCCACTTTGATCACCCATCTGGTTCCCCTGCCCCTGTGTACGTTGTTTAACCTCACTAATTGATTTAGATCAGCGAGAGCCACTGAACTAATGAGCTAAACGTAAAAGAAGGCCACATTGTTCTCATGTAAGCTTTGAGTATGTAGTATTTGTTTATACATGTAAGTGACATTTCTGTTCAACTAGATTAAACTGCGGTGTCTATGAATTTTAGATAAAAACAAATTAAAAAGGAGGGTCCAAAATAAACTTGTTGAAGTGAATCCGTCCCCCAACACACTATCATGCTCCGTCTGGATCGCTCGCGCTGACAATACGGGAACTGATTCAATTTCTGATTTACTTACCTGACGCGATGTTTGCGAAACCAATATTCTTCGCGTAGATTGTGACATGGTAAGAAGACCTTTTTATTATTTTTATCGAAGATTGAGGATCATAATTTTGTTAAAATATCTCAATTCCGGCTCTGCTTTCAAACAAAAAAAAACGCAGCAAAATCAGTCAATTCGTTTATGAGCTACGATACCACAGACAGACACACAGATACACAGACATATAGATTCATAGACACAGATACACACGTCAAACTTATAACACCCCTCTTTTTTGTCGGGGGTTAAAAAACGTAAGAATAAACCGACTTCAATGCCAACAGTACCTATCGGCAGATAACCAGAAACCAAACGTCCTCTAAATATAATGTGTAAGTATTTTTTATTTATTGTTGATTTTCTTAAAAAGCGCTAAATTACTATCGATACAATTTATATGGACCCACCTTAGGAGTATATACTCTTACCAACAAAAAAATAATTTTGAAAATCGACCGACAATTGGCGGAGTTACCTATCGTGTAATAAACATACAAAAAAACAACATAGAAAACCAATCAACCCCCCCCCGAAAAAAATTCGGAATTGACAACCTCCTCCGTTTTTTTAAGTTTGTTAAAAAGGTTGGTTAAATGTGCTTTTAAGGCCAGTGTTCACCAAAAATGTAACCAACGATTAGCAGCTAACTAGAGATTTGACAATATCATTTTCATACATTTTTTGGACATTTTGTCTGATTAGCTTCTAACCGCGGTTTAACCGTTGGTTATATTTTTGGTGAACAAGGGCCTAAGGCTATTAATAGCTTCTCCAAGAATAGCTGATTCTTTGCTAAGGCCTTTAAGGACGCTTTGCACAGGTTCTATTCCCGCTTAGTTACTCTAGGATTTTCTATAACTACATTTCGTATTGTTAGCGAGAACGTGGGTAGTACAAATTGACTACAAATTGTGGGCGTTTCATATTCCTCGAAGAAATTTTGCTGGATAATTTTCATGATACAGTTAATCTATAGGTACTATCATATTTTAATAGGTCTTTACCTATGAAATTGCCGATTTTATCTCAAGCTTTATTTTATTCATAATTTATTTGATTTAACAGCTATTACAAAAAATATTTTTCTATTTAAAACCTTGGCCATATAACGGAGATATTGAGTCAAATTAATACATATTTACTTTAGATTTATTTGCTGAAAAAGAAGCTCTCAAATATAGCTCGTTTCATCCGTTGCCCGTTTCATTGCTTATTTTTGCTGTACCGTTGTTACAGTTACAACTCTCAATAAACTAAGTAGGATGAAAATTAACTTAATGTTGTCCAAACCTTCCCACAAAATTTTGCTCCAAAATCCAAAAACGTTAGTATGGTAAATTCAGTTTTCCAAAAATATTGTATGAAAACCGGCAATTTCATAGGTAAAAACCTATTATATACTTTGTGAGAGGTGAAACTGAACGACTTTATCTAAAGAAGCTTGCCATGTGGTGATCGGTTGAGAATAATACCACCCCATATCTTTCCGTGCGTGTAGGTAGTAAGAGGCGACTAAGGAAACACAAATGAGACCACCCCAGGCAACGACACCTCAATTTGTTCTGAATCTGAGGTGGCGTCGTATGGTCTCATGCGATGTGGTAGGCTCTGTAAAGGGCTGTCTGGGCGACCACCCTCCTACCGAAGTCTGACGCCAAACATTTTGCTGTGTTCCGTCGGTGCGTAGGAGTACCAGTGCCTTATAGGCATTTTCTGGGTTAACTCGCTCCATCGTCGACCTCATCTTTGACCTTATGGTCTAGATTGAGGTCAAGAGTTAACCCATCTTATAATAAAAAGAAAAAAAAGCTTCGTAGGATCCTGTTCAGCGTCTCCCCGATATTCATGGCTTATAACTTTTAAAAGGCTGAGTATTTCTTATAGGTTCCTTGGGAAAAGTAATTCTGTTTCATGGGGAAAATCACCTCATACAGTTTCTCTAACTAACTTAAAGGCATCTTATATAGGAAACTTGAAAAAAAAACCTACTAAAACTAAACAGCGTTGAGCCCAGAGGGTTTCCAAGATCGTTGCAGTTTATCAGTTTTACACGGTTTTGTTCCGTTTTCTCTCACTTCAGCTCACTTTAACCTACTTTTATTGGACGGAAACGAAGTGCAAATAAGGCTTTTGAAACTTCAGTTGCTCGCAGCGAACAAGTAAACAAACTTTTTTCAGTTGCCGACTAAGTTTTGGAATCTCTGAAATCCACGAACCCTTTTTGAGTTATTTTATTCACTTTTCTTAAAGATTAGGGAAGGTATTTATAAGAAGAATGAGGGCCCAAAAGCTAAGCAAGCCTATGATAAAAGATACATCAAGTTTGATAAGGATATTATCTGCATATTTTTAAGCAAGCAAGTCTCTACGATGTTATTTTTTAATTATAAAACCTGGAACTCACATAATTACATTTTATCGAAGAAATATTGCGTACGGCTGATGTAGTACTTGATATTTAAGCTTTATATCGTTTAGTATCTAAAATTAAAGGTCCTGATCCACTGATCCATTAACGCGCAGCCCAAACCCTCGGACCTAGAATGCTAATTGGACCCAAAGGTTCCTTTTATAACGTAGGCAAGGAATAAGGGAGGATGTTACGGAATTCCCCACGGGAACAAAGTCCCTTTCATTCCCTACTTTTTACACAAAGTTAGTTTTAAAAGCTGAAGATTGGTAAAGAAGGATTTTATATTTATTCAGGGTTAAACCTTATAAATATACTAGCTGATGCTCGCAACTTCGTTTGCGAGTTAATTTTTAAGCTATTGCATAGCTTCTATCGCGGGCCTTGAGCGCGGGGACCGAATCCAGAAATTCCGTAACGAAAAAACCTAATTAAAGATGGCCGCCATACAAAAAGCAACGAACCTCGGTGGCATGCCTAAAGTTATAAGTACATACAAGTACATAAAAAGACGCGTTTTGATGTACATGTATGAAACATATGCCAATCGACAGAGAAAATAATTACAAACAACAAATACTGATTGACAAAATGTCGTAAGTGATATACTTTCTGAGTAATTTCAGTTTGAAAACGTAAAATATAATTAAAAGAAATCGCCTTTTAAATTGATTTAAAAGTCCATTATCATCATTTTAAAGCATCCCGCGTTACGACTAGCATTAAATTGAATTCTTGTAATACTAAGGATAAAATGCAAAAACATATGTAAAATATGTTTTTGGTTAAATCCACATCAAACAAAATCCAAAATCCACTCTTTCATTACAAACCTGGGTCTTTCACCAAGAGAAATATCACGTTAATGCGGCGCGAAGGGTGTGGGGTGAAGGAAATGGAACCAACCACAGGGCTGTTCTTTACCAGTCAGTTTGTCACTTACTGTCACCGTGATCGTAATCAATAAAAAAAGCATGTCATTCATACCCATTGGTTCTACGGTAGAACGAGTTTACAGTCTAGTGTTAAAAATAAGGTTGAAAGTCACTACGTTAACTTAAACGCAGAGACATCGCTCAACTGGAATCAAACATTAATTTACAACAAATATTAATTTATTACAAATGTAATAATATTTTATACATAATGCTGTGAAATAACATGTAAAATTATTTGTAATTTTATCAATAAATAACTATGAACTATGACCCTTGTAGGCCGCTTTCCGCGCCGCGGCCATTGAGAAAGTTCCGGAATCGACTCCCGGTGGGGATCACTTAATAATCTTGAGACTTTCCCCAGTTTGGTTAGGACACTGACTTTTATTTTGACTTCATATCAATGACAGCATAAGAACTGAGAAATGACTAGCACTACAACAAAATGAGTGGAGCAATAAGTACTGATAAGTCCTCTTGTCCCGTTTGATCCACTACAGGACACCAAGACTAAATAATCCTTGTGGCCCCACTAGTAGAGGTAACATCGCGTAAATGTCAACAACTTAAAAGGTGGCTGCCATACTCCATGCATGATCGTACCTGTGCCTTATAAAGGGACAGCAGTTGATTGGACGTAAAATATCGCTTAACCTTATTAAGGATGCCCAGCTTTTTGGCCACGGTTCTGTCTTTGAACTTCATGGAGGTGCCGAAGTTGAGGTTGGCAGACTACTTCATACCAAGAAGTTCAAGCTCACCGGTTAAAGGAACAGATGTACCTCGAAAAGTAGGAGTCAAGTTAAGCGGACTTTTTGGGATTGAAGTCGGTGACTCTTACGTTTTTGACGTGGAAAATTATTATAGTATTACGAGAATCCTCTAATCCGCGAATTTAATGCTATCCGTGAAGCGTGATTCTTTAAAATGATGATAATGGACTTTTAAATCAATTTAAAAGGCGATGTTCTTTTAATTATATTTTACATTTTCAAACTGAAACTACACAGAAAGTATATCACTTACGACATTTTGTCAATCAGTATTTGTTGTTTGTGATTATTTTCTCTGTCGATTGGCATATGTTTCATACATGTACATCAAAACGCGACTTTTTATGTACTTGTATGTACTTGCAACTTTAGGCAAGCCAGGCTTCATACAAAAATGTTCGAACCCCTTTAGATTTTTAAGGTGAGGCAGAGTCGCAGACCGAGCCGAACGCGCGAGCCGAGGCCGTAGGCCGAGGCGAGCTGCGTATAGGGCGAGGCCGAAGGAAAATCGGTATCTGGGGGGTCTGGGGGTCGATGATTCCGAATATCGGGTCAGTTTTTCGATTCCACCATTTTCCAAGATGGCCGCCATACAAGGAGTGGTGAGGCGAGGCCGCAGGCCGAGCCGAACCACGAAGCCACGCTGCGAGGCGAGCTGCGTAAAAAGCGAGGCTGAAAGCCGAGCTCCGCGTAGGGCGTAGCCCGGAGCGTCCCCCCCCCCCAAATCCAAGATGGCCGCCATACAAGTTTAGATTCTAAAGGTGAGGCGAGGTCGAAGACCGAGCCGTAGGGCGAAGCCCGGAGCGTCCCCCCCCCCCCCTAATTAAAGATGGCCGCCATACAAATTTAGATTTTTAAGGTGAGGCAGAGTCGCAGACCGAGCCGAACGCGCGAGCCGAGGCCGTAGGCCGAGGCGAGCTGCGTATAGGGCGAGGCCGAAGGCCGAGCTCCGTGTAGGGCGAAGCCCGAAGCGTCACCAAGCATATTACCCGCCGACCGCCATCCGAAAATTTCATATCCGCCATCTTGGATTTTAGTTGGGGGAATCGTGACGCGAAGGGCAAAGCCCGGAGCGTCTCGATTCCCCCCACCAAAAATCCAAGATGGCGGATATGAAATTTTAGGGCATACCGACATGGGTGTCGTTTAATAGGTTTTCGGGGGTTCTGATTCCGAAAATGACATCCATTTTGAAATCCAAGATGGCGGACATGTATTTTTTGTAAAAAACCGTCATTCATGGGTGTCGTTTAATAGGTTTTCGGGGGTGCTGATTGCGAAAATAACATCCATTTTAAAATCCAAGATGGCGGCCGTAAAAAACAAAAAAAATGGTAAACTTTTTGAAATTTTTACATAGCATTTATAATTAAAAGTAGAGGGCTACTTTTAATTATAATTGCATAAGTTGATACAAAATGCTATGCAATAGCTTTACCGCGGCAGTCCCCGAGTGCCACACGTCTATTTTTTTTTGTACGGAGTACACAGATTGAAAACATCTATCTTACGTGATTTAGATTTTTACATACAAAAGTTTTTTCCCGCTTACTCCCGTTTCCGTGAGAATTTTGCAATATCCTGTTGCAACTAAGCTTTAAGTTTACTAAGGTACCTGCATGCCAAATTTCAAGCGTCTAACTTAAGCGGTTTAGATTTTTCATACAAAAGGATTTTCCCGCTAATTCCCGTTCCCGTGGGAATTTCGGGAATTCCTTTCTTAGTGCACCTCTACAGTACCTAAGCTACGTCTCTTCCAAATTTCAAGTGCCTACGTTTAGCCGTTTAGGCTGTGCGTTGATATGTCAGTCAGTCAGTTTCTCCTTTTATATATTTAGAAGATTCAATACAACGGTAGAACTTTGAAAGGGTAAATCAAATTCACCTTCAAATGTTTGAAGATTTTCCCGAAGTAACCCTTTTGATTGTAATTCGTGTAAATCCAACATAAGTGAAACACAACGTAATCTAATAGCGGCGGAGCGTGGAACAAGGAGGATCCAATTTGTGGCTGCCTTTGTCTAAACCCCACAGATCATAATGTCAGACACCATCGAGCACACGAGTGGCGTAGTTTGAGGCTCGTGGCAAATTCATTGCGTGGGGCCTTCAGTAAAAAAATTAAGAATTCAATGGATGCATTCTAATGCCCGTATTACAGACGGAGACTCAAGTCTTGATCTGTACTTGAGTATTGATTGTCTCTTTCTCTCACTATCAAAATGACAAAGAAGACTGCTACTTTCAGAGACTTGAGTCGCGTTCTGTAATACGGACCCTTAATAAACTCTTTATTTGTGTCTAACTTTAATTGGTTTTAAGTACTTACTTATTCATAACATTTTTTTTCTTTTTTCACCCTACAGTTACGCTACTGATCGAGCATGTTACCAGGGCGGATATTTCACTAATCAACGGTGATCGAATGGAATAACTATTGTGTACATTTTATTTATTCAGGTGGAAAAATAATTCCTATTAAAATTTCATCCTTTTGATGACGGATGCTTTATCTAGCGGCGCCACCGCCAACTATTTAGTTATCAAGGTAGTTCGGTGGCGCTGCTGGTCAGGGTGGCTGGCAGCAAATGTATGGAAATTAATTTCGCCGCGCCATTGAGACGTAATTAATGGAGACGCCCAGTAGAGGTGCATTGAACTATGAATATAAATTAATTAGAAATAAATTTTCAACAATAGCTAAGGTAAGGGGGAGAGACTCGTATCCTATTTTGCTTGCGAGAGAAGTTTATAAATAAGACATGTTTTCATACGCTCCCACGAGGCTCCTTATTGTCACTTATCTTTACGTTACGTTTATGAATAATTTTCCACGTTAAAAACGTATGAGTCACCGACTTCAATCCCAACTACAGTTCGCACAAAGTAGATAACTAGTATTTTTTGCAGACTACAATGCCTATTAGCTGATAACCACAAACGAAAATGTCACTCATTTATTTAGTGCATGTTATGGTTTGTAGTATTTTTTTGTTTTTGTTGATTTTTTAAAAGCGCTAAATCATTTTCGATTAAATTTATATGGGACTACCTCTGGAGTATACTCTTTCGAACAAAAAAGAATTTGGAAAATCGGTCCATAATTTGCGGAGAAATCGGTGAACATACATTAAAAAAAACATACAGTCGAACATAGAGGTTCTATGTTCAACTGTATGTTATTGACATGGAATGTAGGATTTTAATGCAGAATTTGAAGTATTTTAAGCAACACACGATGGTACATACATACACTCACGCCTATAATCCCATTCGGGATAGCCAGAACGCCATGTAGTTCTAGAACCTCGTGACGTCACATTTGACATTCATTTTGAGAGTTATTAGATGGAACATGAGTATAGTTTATTTTATTTTTTTATTTAAAGATGGGTCAACTCTTGACCTCAATCTTGACCATAAAAGTCAAAGATGAGATCGACGATGGAGCGAGTTAACCCAGAAAATGCCTATAAAGGCACTGGTACTCCCACGCACCGACGGAACACAGCAAGCTGTTTGGCGTCGGACTTCGGTAGGAGGGTGGTCGCGAACCAGACGGCCCTTTAAAGAGCCTACCACACCGCATGAGACCATAGGACGACACCTCAGATTCAGAAAAAAATGAAGTGACGTTGCCTGGGATGGATAACTAGGAGGCAGGTCTCACTTGTGTTTTCTTAGTCGCCTCTTACGACACCCACGGAAAGAGATGGGGTGGTGTTATTCTTACCGATCACCACACGGTTACAATAGTGGTGATAGGTTGTCATCCTTTCGCCCACGGTACAGCAAAATCCTCGCGTCCTACTAACTGGATTCTACAGTATGCCTGGGAAGAGTTAGCAGCTAGCACATTCTAAGTTTTTCTTGCACTTTCAGTCCAGCGTGGAAGTTCTATAAACTAACACACGATGTTCTAAAAAAATAAATATTTAATTGATTTGATAAGCTGGTGTCTACGCTGTCAGTCTACGAGTGTTTCCACTTTTCTGTCCCTGGCTTTTGTCCGTTGTATTATTATTTGTATTTACTGAGCGGAATTAAATTTCTCGCCATATTGATTGCGACAGTATCAAAAGATAACCACAGATTATTCCTAACTTCCTCACCGAGTTATTGTTCCAGTGGAAATTTTATTTTAATGGATGGAACAGAACTTTGCTAATCAGTGACATGCAGTAATTCAGTGTAGTTTATTTCACGAGGAGCAGCACCAATAGCATCCTGACGGCGTAAATTGACCGGTGCGACTCCCACATCTTTAAGAGGTGGATGGAGGTCCACACGGTTATAAATACTACTATAAAATGTAATGATGTACCCTACTTATATTAATTTTGTAAGATAAACTGTATATTAACACTTTTATGGGCTCCGCCCGAAACAAACGATTTATTGTTATATTATATTTGTCCTCGGATACACATTTTAAAATGTAATTTGTATGAATAGTTAAACATTTGCAAAAATGTTAGACATTAACTGTTTCAGGTAATTGTATTGACTTTGACATAGCCATTTTCCTATTACATCTGATCGAAAAAAAATCAAACTATACCCTTGATATCACAAATACATAACTACGAGACCTGTGTCAAATTTTCTTCAAAAAAAACTTGCTGGGAATCCTTGTTCTGGTGAAAACAGAAAGAAACCTATACAATACAAACAGAAATTTCAATTTAGGGGATCCGTTGCTTTCCAGGTATAGACTGATAATGATAAACAAATGATCCCGTACAAACACACACCTCTGAAACCGTTTTTATTAAACCTCTCATCAATTCACTGACAGAACCTGTCGATATTTTTAGGGGTCCGTCGTACGTAAACTGGGGTCGTTGCGCGCCCTGCCGGACCAGTATATCCCTCCTCCTTCGTTTCCCACCCCACTCCTCATCCTGTTATGGCGGTTCCTTCACGGTGCACTCTGTGCGTTTGTGGAATTCACTTCCTTATGACATTCGAGCGAGTCGTTCATTGGATGCGTTCAAGAGAGAGCTGAAAGAGCATTATTTATCTTTCTAAGTATTATCCATATATTATATGTATTTATATATTATATTGTATATATATTATATATGTAGGTATTTATTATCTATGTAGCAAATTGCATGTGTTTATAAATATATTTATTTATTTTTATTTGTATATTATTTACTTAATATAACATACCCTAATAAATTTAATTTTTCACATTTTCTCTTGGTACACCCTTGCCCACTTCAACTGCCTCTCCCTCTCACATAGGTTAGCTGGAAGAAAACTCATTTCTTGAGTTAAGCTCGCCGTCCTTTCTCTTCTGTAATCTGTATGTATATGTGTGTATAATAAGGAATAAAGAGAAGAAAAACGTTTTCGAAAGGTGTGCAGTGTACCAACCCACATTGGGCCGGCGTTGTGGGCTATGGCCTTATTTATTAACAGTTTGACAGTTCAGGGTTCTACCTACATGTGGGTCCCGGTTGACAAGCCGCACAACTGCACGACTTAGTATTGGGACTGCAGTGTTAAATCTGTTTTTTAACCGACTTCAAAAAAGAAGTGCATCTTACTGCATGTATCTTTTTTGGGTTCCGCACCTCGAAAGGAAAAAACGTAACCCTTATAGGATCACTTTGTTGTCCGTCCGTCCGTCTGTCTGTCTATCAAGACCCTTTTTCTCAGGAACGCGTAAAGGTATCAAGCTGGAATTTATAAAAAATACTCAAATCTATTGTCCCTTGGAGCTGTGAAAAATTCAAACTTCTAAGCCAACTCAATCAAAAGATACAGCCATTTATGCCGCAAATTTCCGCAAATTTTCGACACTCGCAAGGGAATCAAAGCCTACAGGGTACTTCCCGTGAACTCAGAATCTTGAAATTTGGTACGAAGCAACGTCTTATAGCACAGATAAAGAAAAATTGCGAAAACCGTAAATTTTTAGTTACATAATTAAAATATTTTTAGTAATTTTAAACTTACTACCCCTTTCCTCATGAACGCGTAGAGGTATAAAATTGACCTTTTACTTATATACCTACAGGTTTGTACGGAACCCTCGATGCGCGAGTCCGACTCGCACTTGGCCGTTTTTTTTAGGTATGTTCACAAATGTCTTCGCCAGTTGTAGACCAATTTCAAAATAATTCTTCTTTTGTTCGCAAGAAGAATTTTGAAAATTTCTTGAGGAGGTCCCGTTTTTTTTAAACGACTAAAAAAAGGAGGATGTTCTCAAGTCGACGCGTACATACAGAACTTTAGGTATCTCTCTTTTAACCTCTCGGGTGGTTAATCAGTCCATGAAACTGAACAATTTCCCCTAGGAACATAGGTCATAACACAAAACAAAAATTGATCTCCCTCATAAAATGCGCTATAATGCTGATGATGTTTGTGTGTTTGTATAATTTTTTTTTCTTATTTTGACCTGTGTATCTTGGAAAGCCCTATATTTTTTTTAAGAGTATACTTTTTCTTTTTTCTTCCTTTATAAGGGGTAACCCTAACATATGCGGACCGTAGTCATTATAATCAACACTTTATGACACAGAAGCAGAAAACTACAGGAAATACATGTAAAATAGGCGACCTTACTACTAAGCAGCAATTGTTTCAAGACAGCCAGGAGTAAAGTAATCAGTCCAATGATAAGAAGTTGCAGCGTTGCCAGATTTTTTTCGGGAAAAGTGGGATTCAGAAACATTTTTAGTAAAAAAGCGGGCTTTATGCTGATGAAGTGTGTATGGGAACTCAATTTTTTTTTCGTATTTTGACCTACCTATGTTCCTTGGGGAAAGTTGTTTAGCACCCGAGAGGTTGAAAGAGATTCACCTAAAGCCCTGTATATGTCCCCGTAATTTAACACGAAAAATAAGTTGCGGGCATCAGCTAGTATTTAATAAGACCACAATCGAGTTCATATTTAATGAATTAATTATGTAATTTTATCGCGCTACAATTAGCTCACTTTACGTACGGAACCAAATTAGTAGGTGCTTGAAACTAACTGTATTTTATCCGAAATTAATTACTTTCAGGAATTACCGTTCAAAGGTTGTTAACGGGCGTAAATGATATTGGATTTCGTGTTGAATCTTAAAAGCTTTTGGCTTGAAGAGTTACGTTTGAAGGTTATCATTACTATTTAATAATTTTAGTCTACAAATTCAAATTCTTTTACTTTAAAATCTACAAGCCTATGGAATGAACTGCCGTCTGATGTCCGTCACTCTAAATCTCTCACTATTTTCAAACACAAGCTTCGTGAGCACTTACTTATAAAATCTAAAACTTGCAACTGATTATTTATGTTGTATATATTTATGCTTGCATATGTATTTATGTATTATTTATGTACTTTTCATTAATTTATTTTGTTTATATTTATTTTACCGAAAACTTTTATATCTTTATTACTTATCTATATTACTTGATCTGCGCACTACGCTTCAGTCTTTTTAAAATGGTTCCTTTCAGCCAAAGGGTTGTCTGGAAGAGATCACTTTTAGTGATAAGGCCGCCTTTTGCACTAATGTAAATTTTCCCTTATGTTTTTGTTTACGTGTGCAATAAAGAATGTATTCATTCATTCATTCATTCATTCATTTATTATTTACTTGCTTTCTGCCCGAGATTTCGTTCCCGTGGGAATTCTTAAAATTATGTAGCCTATGTTCATTAGGGATAATGTAGGATTCTAATGGTGAAAGAATTTTCCAAATCGGTCCAGTATTTTCGGAGCCTATTCAATGCAAACAAACAAACAATCAAATCTTTCCTCTTTATAATATTAGTGTAGATGAAGCGCTGGTAGCCCAGTAATTATTTCAAAGCATAATTAAAAGCTATAGTGATCATTTTACTATGATCAGTGAGGTTAAGCAACGTACACAGGGGCAGGCAACCTGATGGGTGACCAAAGTGGCAATCAATCACTAGCGTTTCCGTGCTTCGGAGAGCACGTTAAGTCGTCGGTCCCGGCTATTTGAAAACTCTGATACCAAGGTTAGTCAAGTACTTGTATAACCAAGGTTAGTCAAAGCACTTGGTTATACCTTAAATTGCCACTTTGGTCGCCCATCAGGTTCCTGCGTGCATTTCTTAACCTCACTGATCGGCTGAGATCACTGGGCTAGGAGCGCTTCACATGGAACTACATAAAATATACAAACTGTAAATCTGCAAGGTTGCCATATAGCTCAGTCTGTAGGTAGTTTTGCATTGCAAAAGGTGGCGTAGAAAATGTTTCGACACAATATTGTTTAGGTATGGCAGGTTAATAAAAATCCAAGTTCTCGACCTTGAAGGACCCAGGCGTTAGCCGCCATCTTGAATTAAAGGTGCCAAAATTAGGTATATTTTAAATAACTTCTCAATTGTTTACTAAATCACAAAAGTGTCTATGAAGGGTTCAAAGAAGACAAAATTGCCTACATTTTTTGCATACATTATTATTCTGTAAGTTTTAAAGGTAAAAAGTTACAAGCTCAAAGCTCAAAACAAAATCTTGTTTTTTTTCGTTTATAGTTAAATGTTCCGTTTTCGGTATTGTCGAATAAAGTTGGTCCCATACCATACTATTCCATCATTGAATATGGCAACCTTGCAGATTTACACCCTGTATACAGATAGTAAATGTAATACACCTACATCAATGTTGGTAATGGACTATCTTCATTAAAATGTAGAGGGTACCTATCTCAATATCGCTCGTTAGCATTGACATCGACGGGCACGTCCGATAACATATTGATCGATGTTCTGCAAACGCACGGCACCTGCTACTCACTCGTGAAACCTCTAGAATAGTTCCCACAGAACGAACGATCAACATATCGATGGAATTTTCGAGTGCTGATTACATTTTTGAAGTTTTTACGAACATGCTTTTTACATTTTACCGTGAGTAAATGCTGCCGACATAAATAAGATCTTTGCTCTGCAGAAAAGGGCTGTTCGCGTGATTTATTAAATGAGACATAGGGCCTGATTTTTGAAACAATAGAATTCCTATTCGCATACGAATTGACAAGATTTGTATGAGATTCTCATGCAAATCTTGTCAATTCGTATGCGAATTGGAATTCTATCGTTTCAAAAATATGTCTCATAGAATGTCTCTTTGGAACAGATTGAAGGAAATAGATATTCTGATTTTTTCATCTCAATTGTAATAATATTTTATATGTAAAGAAAAATGCTCATTTGTTTAAGAAAAATAGTAATAGGCACAATGTAATTAGTAGAAACAAACATAAACTGGATGTACTAGACAGTCTTCTCCACAAAGTCACGAACTCTTTTATGGGTCAATGTATACGTTTCTATAACAAGATTCCCATGTGTATTCAAAATTACCTTTAGATTTTAAGACAGTTTAAGACAGAAATTAAATAAAAACTTTGCAAAAAGGGCTATTACATAATTTCTGATTACCTATCGCAACCATGGCAATAAACTGCTCAGTTCTAGAGTTAGTTCAGATTCAGTTAAAATTTGAAAATAAAGTGTAAAGAGATTTTTAAAAGAGAACCCTCGGAGTTCTTGCCTATTCTTTTCGGAGAAGACTACACCTTTGCAAATAGGCGTAGAGTAAAAAAACGAATATGTAGGTACAGAGGCCAGCGCATCAGGTTACTCCATTTTCATTGCAAAACCGCTCTTATCGCAACAGCACAGAGTGCCCGCTTGTGGTAACCTGATGTGTGGCCCTCTGTACCTATGTATGTAGAAGTAACGTCCTGAATGTTCTATGAAATAAATTTATTTAAACTTTGATCTCATTGTACGCATCAACTCATTTAAATGGTACAAAATATGTTTTACAGTGGTATAGACTAGGGGCTATCCATCAAATTGTAGTAACTGTGGGCCTTTTTTTATAATACGAAAACGGCACAGAAAATTGTATTACCATTGCCTCCTATGCATTACTGATACTAGAAGCTGGGAACATAGAAGGCAATGGTAATACAAATTCTGTCATGCCGGGCCGTGCCGTTCGAATTAGGTATAAAAAGGCCCGTGATGTGTGTACTCTTATCTTATATTTTTATTTTTATTACAAACTAGCTTTTCGCCCGGGACTTCGTTCCCGTGGGAATTTCCCCGTCAATTTTCCAATGTTTTTAATAGTTATTCTGCTATTCGGGACGGAGAGAAATACAACAAATCAAAAACCATGGAAATCGGTCCAGCCGTTCTCGAGTTATAAGTGTTGTAAGAAACACGACTTTCTTTTATATATTATATATATATATATATATATATATATATATATATATATATAGATATAGATATATAGATAGATAATAGATATATACTGAAAATATGTCAATAGCAACTAAAATTACTTCTTTATTTCTCACACAAAAAACCTAAAACAGTACTTAAGCAAAACTTCATGATGTTTGCCGTAAAAAGCGGAAAATTGGTCTTCCTGATTTGTCCTAACAAACTTATTTGTCAGTAGACTTCTTTCGCATTGAAAAAAACCTATGTCACTCCTCAACTATCTCTGTGCAAATAAACTTGACGACTTACTCCACTTTCTCACTTTACATTTAATAGCATGAGGTACTCCAAAAACGACTAGTGATTCTCGTTGAGTTAAGATCCCCTTGGTCATCCATCACGGTTTTCGCCGAGTAACTCCGCTCCGATGACAGATGACGTGATTGGAACTATCCATCTTACTGCCTGACTTGTAGCTCTCAAATCTATACATATAATATAAAAATGTAGCCGATTGCTGTCTGTACATGGAAGATATATGAGAATAACTATTATTGGGGGCCCTTATTAACGCAATAGAACCCAAAACAATGATTGATGGAATTTTTGTCTGTTTATTTATGCGTTTTGTGCGCGCTAATCTCAGTTACCCGGTGATAGCCCAGTTGGTAATGAGCCGACTTGTAACCGGAAGGTTGCGGGTTTAAATCCTGGTGCGGACCTGTACCACTAACTTCATCTTTTCGGATTTATGTATGGATTTCTATTTAATTATCATTTGCTTAACGGTGAAGGAAAACATCGTAATGAAACCCACACCTCTAAGAAAATTCATTTTCGAAAGAATAGCGGTCCAACAACCCGCATTGGGCCAGTGTGGTGGACTAAGTATATGGTCTAAATCCCCTTCGTCTTTCGAAGGGAGGCCCGTGCTCTTCGGTGAGGACGTTTATGGGCTGGTAAAAAAAATCTCAGTTACAGTTAACTAATTTGGGTGCGGTTTTGAAAAATGTATTGTACCACAATACAATACATTTCACTTCTTCTTCTTTTTATTCTTATTGTGTAAGGTGTGATGTGTGCCAAACTTGGCTAACCCTGGTGTCAGAGTTTTAAAACCGCATAACTTGGTTTTAACGAAGTCAGAGGCTTCTCTTAAAATGTATGTTTGTTTTATTTCAATCAGTTCAAAAATAAAAGAAGTATATCAATTTTAAAATCACGTCGAACGTGCGTTCGGTAACGCAAACGAAGTTGAGGGCATCGGCTAGTATTGAATACAAATATATTTTTTAGCTACCGAGAATTTTTGGGTATATATAGTTTTCGTGAAAAAAATAATAATAATAAATAAATAAAATCTTTATTTTCACCAAAAAACAGTTTACATTATTGATACGGGGCTGGAGTCTCCTTTTAAAGATTTATTCTATTTTCAGACACGTGCCTATTCATTGTTGGCAACATGAAAATTATATTTTTCTTATACACTCTTTCAAAGGTAGCACCATGTAGCACCATGTATTATGTATGAAGATGTAAATTTTGGTCAAGTACGTTCGCCTAGGGTGATCTTCTGATTCCTCGAACTACGTTCGCATGTTTATCTCTTTCTTAGGCAAAGTTGCTTAGTTTAGTCATCCAAATAAATTCAGTTTCACTAAGTTATCAGTTGCCTTTTACCGTGACAAACTCGGAAAAGTAATTAATATGTTTATTAAGATTAAAACGCGAACAGTTAAGTTGGTTACATAAAATACAATTAACATGTTCACAGCAGCTGACGCCGCCATTACAGTTTCTGAGTGGCAATGCCATTAACATTACAAATTAATTTATTAAAAGCCTATTAAAATAACATTACAGTCTCAACTTAGTTTTGTTTTAGATAATTAGAATGTAATTCATTACTTCCACGCTTCCAAATTAGACTGAGAGTGAAAGGAAAACTTAAAATGTGCCAGCCGACAACTTTTACTAACCATACTATAGAATTTATTTAGTAGGACGCGAGGGTTTTGCTGAACTGTGGGCGAAAGGCTGACTATGTATCATCTCTATACTCATATTCTTTCTAATGAACATCGAATGTGGCGTCAAGTGGATCTATAAGCGTGGGTATATATAAGGTCCTAATTTATTTTATTTATTATTTTTTTTTTTTTTTATTTTTTTTATTTTTTTTTTTTTTTTTTTGTATTTTTTTAGTGACTTTCCTTCAAAGACGTTATTGTATAGGTTAATAGTATTCCAAAAAACAACATAAAATTTAATTATCTTAAAATAAAATTTAGCAAAAAAATAATAATAATAATTTTCCATTTAAAGATAAAGGAATGGTTCTCTATCACTTGAAACCGGCCACTCCCCGCTCGCCCGCTCTACTACTGGCATTATTATTTACGTTTGAATGGATGGGTTTATTCATCATAGTAATTAAAAAATATCATAACAAAATTTTTCAAGACCTTTTCAATTTAATATTATGCCTTTGTTTTTTGACTCAAATGATATATTTTGACCTACACAATAACGTGTTAAGAGGAAAGTCACTAATAAATTAGGAACTTATATGTATTTAGTATAGTACTAATTCATGAGATACTGTCGTTAATGGTTTGAAATATAAAGCTTAATAAAATAAAAAAGAAATGATCGTAACTGACTTTGTAAAAATTTAGTTTAAACATTCTTTTTTTATATTTTTTTAAATTACAAGCGGACACTAATAAAGGTTAGCATGTGGCATGTGAAATCATCTATCTAACGCCTACTCATTGATTCCATTCTTATGAGCTCAATCACGTTATACTGGGTGAAAAAGAACCTCCTAGCTATATTCAAAATCCTGAACCAGTATCACTCAAAGAACAAAATGAAAAAAAAAATATTTTACTATTTTTTCAATGGGAATAGTTCATTTTTTGCCTAAACGTAGACATTACTACTACACCAGGTACGCGAAGGGTGCGGGTGTTGTCCTAAAAAATCCCCCCCCCCAAAAAAAAATAAAAAAAATGTGTTCAGTAAGAGATACTGGTTCAGGATTTTCAATAAAGCTCGGAGGTTCTTTTTCAACCTGTATATACTGTAAGTTTCTGAGGAGTTGGAAGGTTAGCATGTCTTGGAAAGATCACCGAAGTAACAGTTTATCTTTCAAATCAATCTGACCCGTGAAATGAGCTGATGATTGTCAACTCTTTTGTCAAGTAGGAAATGAGCTGATGATTGTCAAACTACTAAAAAAAATCTATATAAATTAAAACTATTAACCATCTCAATCGCGTCAAATTTCAAACAAAAAACACATCATAACTCTAAAATTAGGAATGTTGTATCACACCCGACATTCGATTGCTTATAACAGTTATAACTTTTGAACAGCTGAACCAACAAAAAAAATCGCATCGAAATCGATCCACTCGTTTAGGAGCTACGATGCCACAGGCAGACACACAAATACACACGAAGAATAGTATGTGCTTGTCCATACAAAAAGAGAAAACGTTTTTCCACCTCTAAATATTTTCAAATCTGAATATTTTTAGTATGTTATTAACACAATGAACCACTAGGTTTATAGTTTTCCATTTTCCAAAATTCGCTATAGATAAAAACTTATAGGTACCTCAAATGACGTTATTTTTGTATTAATATTTTGTCGAATTAAGCCGTCTGTTGTACAAACGCAATGTATTTTATTTTTAAAAGCGAAATCTATAAACCTATAATATATTATGCAGAACCGATCGACACCAAAATCAAAGTGATCTGTTATGATTTAGTTAGTGGAAAACGTTTTCTCCCCAAATGCAAGTTTCTCCAAGAAAAGTACTTATTGTCAATGGCGAGCTGCAACGGTCTCTATCGCACGCGATGCCCGGGACGGGAGCTTGAGTGCGCGAACGATACCAAAAAATTCTTATTTCGCTAGAATCGCGAAGCTATTCTTCCCTCTTAAAACATCAAGCAAGAAGCGTATATACCTTCTTGATGTCAAGCGATGAATGTCGGTGATTTAATTTTTTTTAATTTTTGAGTTATATAACTTTCCTCATCGCTAAAAGAATGTGATATTGTCTAGATGTCCTGTTCAAATATTTGCTTGGTAAGAAGTTGGCAGAATCTATCTAGTAGTTGATTTTCTCATGTGGACCGACGCGACGGTCGGGTAAGCTTTCAAGTCTGCAAATATAAACTGTTTTTCTTGTTATTCTTGTACTTAGTTTGTGGCAACATTTGTTATACGTACGCCTCTAGACTTCGAAAGAAGTGTCGACTTTTTTTGACTTTGTTAGAGTGTGTTACGATGTTAAGCTATTATAAGTACCTATCCTAGATGTTTAGGTATCTCTCTCCTTGACCGTGTATCAAACGAGGAAATTCAATGGAAAACTAGGGTCGAAGACGGATTGGCTAGGAGGGACCACGGACGGTGGACCAAGGCAGTCACAGAATGGTGGCCAAGGGGAGCCAGACCTATATGGATGAGATTAGCACAGGACCGACCGTGACGATTGGCGCTACAGAGAAGAGGCCTATATCAAGCAGGGAGTCATATGGGCCGATGATAGTGATAGATGTTTGCAACTCGATATACTAAATAAAGATCCGAATAAAGTGCACGTTACTAAAACAGGTGAATCTATCTATCTATATCTATCTATCTATCTATCTATACGTATTATAAAGAGGAAAGATTTGATTGTTTGTTTGTTTGCATTGAATAGGCTCCGAAACTACTGGACCGATTTGAAAAATTCTTTCACCATTAGAATCCTACATTATCCGGGATGGACATAGGGTACATGATTTTCCCGAATTCCCACGGGAACGAAGTCCCGAGTGGAATGCTAGTGTATAATATAAAGGTCCCCTTTGAAATTGGCGTCTTTCATACAATGAAATATTCGTTTTTTCATATTTTTGGATACGTTTCAGTAATGTGAAAAAAAAAACTGTGGGAACATTTTGCTACTAATTGTTAGATTTAGTTTACGTAAAGAACTAATAAAAAAAAGTTAGAACGACAAGAAGCATTGAAACGGATATTCAGTCAAAACAGCTGTATTTGAGCATGATAAAGAAACACACTTTCACTAAGGATAAAATCTTCTGAAGTACATAAAAGTTCAAAGTACGAGCACCATACTCATGTAACAGCTACCTAAATGATAAGTATCTCAAGGGCCGTTCGCTGACGTCACACCGCCCTTTGAAGTATTGCCGGTCGCTTCTTGAGGACGGACACAAATTGGATCCGGCATCGCGTTTGAGGTAAAACAGCTACTTACTAAGTTGTGGCAGGCGAAGAATTACATGTTTTTTTAGTAGAGTGTCTGTTAAAAGCTTTAGATTTTGACTGCAATTTTTATAATTCGACAACGGTGCGGCACGGCAAAATTGTATTACCATTGCCTGCTATGCAGTAGTGATGCCAGAAGCTGGGAACATAATGGTGATCCAAATTCTACAGTGCCGCACCTTTCGAATTATAAAAAGGCCCGTGAGATGATGAGTGTTAATTTAGAATAAGTATCGGTTCATGGTTGCCACAGTCTTCAGTGAAATAGATAAAAATTAAAATTTTTGTCGTAGATTTTTTAACGTTTCATTCATTCATTCTCACCTAAGCTAGAGGTTATAGATTACAGTTACACAGTAGAATGTTTTTTTATAAATTGCAATAAAAAAATTGTAAAATTAAAAATGTTGAAAATAAAAACACTTAAAACAATAGCCACCAAATGATACATTGACACCTTTCATAGGTAACCATTTTAGTTTAGAAAAGAAAACACAACAGGAATAACATAAAAGAATAAAATAACATTCAGAATTTTAAAGTGACGTTACGTATAACTCTATGAATGCCATTCGCCCTTCATTTCAATTTAGTCACTTCAATTTTTAAAAACATCATGTAACTTTAGTGTTGAGTAGCTCCAGAAAACGCAACTCAATCAGCAAGTCAGCAACATAAAATACAAAGATGGTGCAACCCTTTCGTCAATCAACATTCCCTATTTGAGACGTCCCAGACGAAATTCGGACGAGCGACAGAACTGAGACATTATTTAAAAGGGTCACCTTAATTTCGGTCACCTCGAATTCCTAGCATTTTGAGTGGTTGAGTGAAAAGGAATGTAGCAAAGGTTTTCAAAAATGTATTGGCCTGTGTGAAGTAAGAAAGAAAGAAAAAATAATGACTTAATGAAAAAACGAAATCCCCTTCGCGTTTCGAAGGGAGGCCCGTGTCCCTCGGTGGGTACGTATATGGGCGTTAAAAAATAAAATAAAGATACCACATAGTTGATTTTGTATTTTTCATTTTAGTTTTTCACACATTTGCTTGTCATGCTGTACGTTCACACTTTTGGCTCTTGAACTGAACCTTAGCACTAGTTTGTATCTAGTACTAAGATTTCATTTTTGGCTGATGTGCACCTCTTAATAAATAAATGAATTTCAGGACAGAGGCCATTTTGCGGTTTGAAAACTCTGACACAAGGGTTGGTCAAGTTCGCAACACATTTGATTATACCTACACGATAAGAAGAAAAATAAATAAATTAAATAAAGGCTAGATTAGAGCGGTAGTGAGAGGCCCAGTTGTTAGTAATGAACCAGACTTGTAATCGGAAGGTTGCAGGTTCAAATCCTGATGCGGGCCCTGTACCATTAAATTCGTCTTTTCGTATTTATGTACGGATTTTTCCCTTAATTATCACTTGCTCAGCGGTGAAGGAAAATATCTTGATGAAACCCGCACGTCTAAGAAAATACGTTTTCGAGCGGTTTACCGACCCGCAGTGGCCTGGCATGGTGGACTATGACATGAATCCCTTTCGTGTTTCGATGGGAGGCCCGTGCCCCTTGGTGAACACGAATATGGGCTGGTAAAAGAAAAGGCTAGATTAGGCACCTATTTACATAAATACCTACGACACGGACGGAAGGTTAGTAAATAATGTAATGACGCTGGATTTCTTCCACTGTAAGTGTGTTCGACGACCTATTTCCCATCTCCCTACGTACTCGTATCGGGAAGTTGAATCTATACTATTCTATACTAATATTATAAAGAGGAAAGATTTTTACCTATTTTTGTATGTTTGTATGTTTGTAATGAATAGGCTCAAAAAGTACTGGGCCGATTTAAAAAATTCTTTCACCATTAGGATGCTACATTATCCCTAAGTAACATAGGCTACATAATTTTTCCGAATTCTCACGGGAATTAAGTCCCGAGCGGGATGCTATACTTAATATTATAAAGAGGAAAGATTTGTTTTTGTGTATGTATGTAACGAATAGGCTCCGAAACTACTGGACCGATTTCAAAAATTCTTTCACCATTAGGATGCTACATTATTCCTGAGTAACATAGGCTACATGATTTTCCCGGATTCCCACGGGAACGAAGTCCCGAGCGGGATGCCAGTATTGAATATAATAATATAATAAGATCATGTGTATTCGGATATAAATAGAATACAATAGAAATGCACGGATTGCACAATACACAAGTCCTTGACAATGGAACTGTTTTATTTTCTACTTCTGTAACCTCTACTAAAAAATATTAATGTTTTATACATATAAACTATATATAAAACCATTTCTATGTTCCTGTATATAAAAACTTAAATAAATAATGTGTTATGTGCTTACTGTGATGCGGTGGAGTTTCTAAGAAGTATGTACTATCACGTTCATATATGGAGGCATAGTCAATACAAAACGCAGAAAACAAATCGCTTGCGGCTGCTCATATACTCACACATGGACACAAATCAGTATACCGCATACCCCACTACGCTTGTTGCTCTGATAACAAGCATAATTTCACGACCCAAAGCCTTGGTGGCGCAGCGGTAACACCGTCTGCCTGCTGTAGCGAGGCGCGGGTTCGAGCCCGACTGTCGCCTAATAGCTATGACATTTTGTTAGATATGTTTTGGTTTTCAAACATTTTTATAGTCATAGACCATACCATACAAAAATTTAATGCAATGAAGTTAGTTTGGATTCGTTCGGTTCGGTGTTCATGAGCAACCTGTTTGTCATTGCTAGATCATTAGCGAAGGTGCTCGTGTATTCTCACCGTATCGGCAGTTTACTGTGATTTCTTTTTTCGACATGCATAAAAATAAATATAAGGTTGCAGGAGAGGCAGCGTATTGTTGCGCTGCACAATATAGGATATAATATATCCCAAATTGCTAATGAGACTGATCTTACTGTGAGTATCATAATGTTTACTTAATATTAACACTGTTTTTAAATTTATAATTTATTTTGAGAACGTAAACATGTCATCTGAATGGTTAACTTAACTATTTTAATGCAATTTATTAGTGGTGCATAGTTTTTGTTCCTTAATCTTGTTATTTTGGTTTTAGTGAAGGACCGTGCAATGTTGGGTGAATCGTTAAGGAATGAGGGTAATGTGTAATCTCGGTCGCGCAGTGGACGCTCGCGACTTATCAATGAATCACAGCGTATGGTGCAAAAGTATAAAAATAATGGATTCATACGGAAGATAAATGGAGTTCATCGATTTTAAGGCTTAACAAGTTTAATTAAATATTGTTATATGTGAAATTGTGATATTTATCTATAACTTATTCTTTAGTTATTATAAACTATGTATCTACTGACTTAGTAGTGCAAGCTGAATTTAATTTTTGTTGAGGTTAAGCTTCAATACTCTTTTATTCAAGAAAACGAATCTTTAAGCTATAACCTTAATAAAACTGTAAGTGATCAAGTTACAGAAAAAAAAAATGATTTTGTTAATAAGAAATAAAATTACCTAGTCGAATTTTATGTTTGTTTTATTCAAATACTTTATCACTGATACAATAATTTAACATTATTATTATTAATGTAATATTATATGTAATAAAAATTAAATTAAAAATTTAAAAACCCCCCCCCGCAAAAAAGTAAAGCGGACATTTAAAAAGTAAAAAAATAATACCTTTCGTTGAGCCATCAAATTCATTTCAGAAATACCTATATATATTTTAATTATCGAAATCGATGGATGGCACGATAGGGTTTGCTCATTAAAATGGCGCTATAATGTCGCGTCGGGGTACCGCTTTAGTGAATCAGTGAATAGTCAATCAAATGAAGGGTCTGATTCACTAAAGCGGTACCCCGACGCGACATTATAGCGCCATTTTAATGAGCAAACCCTATCGTGCCATCCATCGATTTCGATAATTAAAATATATATAGGTATTTCTGAAATGAATTTGATGGCTCAACAAAAGGTATTATTTTTTACTTTTTAAATGTCCGCTTTACTTTTTTGCGGGGGGGGGGGGGGTTTATAAAAGGTAGCATTTTGTAGAGTTGAGTTTTATAGTCAGCTGTATATTTTTTGAGTTGCAATGGTGGCAACACGGTGAGCTGATGCTGCGGCCAGGATATCCAGAACACTAGCACATCCTTGAAAAAATAATAGCAGATATGTCGTGTTTGGACTCGTTTTGATCAGTATTTGATTCTGCATACAATGCAATGGTGGTGTTGCATACAATGCAATGGTGGCAACACGGTGAGCTGATGCTGCGGCCAGGATATCCAGCACACTAGTACACTCTTAATTATTTTGAAAATAAGTTAAAAATTTTGAAATAAAAATTAAATTAAAAATTTAGAAAACCCCCCCCCCCCCGCAAAAAAGTAAAGCGGACATTTAAAAAGTAAAAAATAATACCTTTTGTTGAGCCATCAAATTCATTTCAGAAATACCTATATATATTTTAATTATCAAAATCGATGGATGGCACGATAGGGTTTGCTCATTAAAATGGCGCTATAATGTCGCGTCGTCGGGGTACCGCTTTAGTGAATCAGTGAATAGTCAATCAAATGAAGGGTCTGATTCACTAAAGCGGTACCCCGACGACGCTACATTATAGCGCCATTTTAATGAGCAAACCCTATCGTGCCATCCATCGATTTCGATAATTAAAATATATATAGGTATTTCTGAAATGAATTTGATGGCTCAACGAAAGGTATTATTTTTTACTTTTTAAATGTCCGCTTTACTTTTTTGCGGGGGGGGGGGGGGGGGTTTAAATTTTTAATTTAATTTTTATTTCAAAATTTTAAACTTATTTTCAAAATAATTAAGAGTGTACTAGTGTGCTGGATATCCTGGCCGCAGCATCAGCTCACGGTGTTGCCACCATTGCATTGTATGCAGAATCAAATACTGATCAAAACGAGTCCAAACACGACATATCTGCTATTATTTTTTCAAGGATGTGCTAGTGTTCTGGATATCCTGGCCACAGCATCAGCTCACCGTGTTGCCACCATTGTATGCAGAATCAAATACTGAACAAAACGAGTCCAAACACGACATATCTGCTATTATTTTTTCAAGGATGTGCTAGTGTTCTGGATATCCTGGCCGCAGCATCAGCTCACCGTGTTGCCACCATTGCATTGTATGCAGAATCAAATACTGAACAAAACGAGTCCAAACACGACATATCTGCTATTATTTTTTTAAGAGTGTGCTAGTGTTCTGGATATCCTGGCTGCAGCATCAGACAAAGTAAAGTAAATACACATTAAGAGTCTAAGAACCCTACCGCAGCTAACAAAAGAGCTGATGACCTTGAAACGGCTGAACCGATTTTGATAAAACGTATCTAAGAACCATCGCCAAAAACCCTGCTTGTAAATAAAAAAACCGCATCCAAATCGGTTCACCCGTTTGAGAGCTACGGTGCCACAGACAGACACACAGATACACAGACACACACACATAGCGGTCAAACTTATAACACCCCTCTTTTTGCGTCGGGGGTTAAAAATAGTTGTTAATGCTTTAATAAACAAAAATAAAATACAAAATGAAACTACTCGGCTGGGAATAGAACCGTAAACCGTTCACCCTGCTAGGACAGTGTTTATCCGCTGGACCATACTTAACGCTAGTAAGATCGACAAAATAAAGATACACTACATCGTGGTTACATTACCCATTGTTTGATATGACTCAACAGCAGCGGTGAGTGGAGGATAGTGCAATGTTGTATGAATGCGTCCTACAAAAACTTCACCGAGGACCCAAGAGATGTCGCTTAGCAAAATTATGTTCTTAGAGGAGGCTACAAGCTTGTGTGCGTGAGAAATCGTTTGTACTATGTTCAGAGGAACATAGTCCCTATTGCAACGCGCTAAGTGGTTTAACTATGACTCCATTATTGAACGACACTGTACCTATTTTTGCCAGTAGAATTCAATTTCAACTTATTCATTATGCAGCCACTACTAATGTTTTTAACCCCCGACAAAAAAGAGGGGTGTTTTAAGTTTGACGCGTGTATCTGTTTGTCTGTGTATGTATTTGTGTCTCTAGCATCTGTAGCATCGTAGCTCCTGAACGAATTGACCGATTTCAATGCGTTTTTTTTTGTTTGAAAACTGATCTAGTCGAGATGGTTCTTAGCTATATTTGATCTATATTGGTTTAGTGGTTTAAGAGTTACAAGCGATGAATATCGGGGGTAGTACAGTTATTTTTAAATTTAAGAGCTATAAAAAGATCTTAGATTATTATTGTGAAGAATTTTGTTTTACTCAATATCAAACTCGCTTAATAGTAAAACGGGGTTTGCCCCTTTGAAAACTTACCTGAAACGTGTTATATGACAAAGATTCCCCTGCGCCAAAGTTTTGTTTGGGGTATTGTATACCTCATCATACTTCCTTCTTTGAAGCATAAGGTATGCCTGTGCCAGGAGGTTTCGCATTTCCATTATTCATATAAAAAGTAATTTTAAAATAATTATTGCAGTCCCTTGTTTTTTTGTAACATACTCGGATCGGAGCCGCTTCAACTCATTATAACTTTGTGGAGTTACTTTTCTGTCGTTAAGTGTGGGAGTTTCTTTTTTCCTGTTATAGAAAAAAAGGTCTTGCAAGCGATTTACCGAGGACCAACTTAAATCTGTTATTTCACTGTCGAATATGGATTTTTTTAGTCAAACTGAAAATGACAATCAGCTATTCTCAACAATAACTTTTCCTTTTCTTCCCCAAAACGACTTTAAAGAATATCGGAAGTTGTAGTTTGATCACATTTATTTTCTGTTTCAGGTACAAAGTGATGTAAAGTGAGTGCAGTGAGTGACAAGCATGGCAGTAAACAGTCCGGGCGGTTACCCCCCAGTGTCTCCTAAGCCGCACACTCCTAAAAGTCCTCGTCACTTCGTCTTTCCTCATAAATCCCCTTCCATTGCTTCCAGCACTTCCTCCTCAGGGTACTACACCCCCCAGTCCGGTTGCAGCTATGACAAGCACCAGCCTCCTAAATCCCCAATTGCTCACGGCAATCGCAGCCCCATGAGTCCAAGGCACTTTAATTTCCCCCAAAAATCCCCTTCTGGGAGATCTAGTCCCTGCAACTTTGACAGGATCCACCAGGGTCTTCATTACTCCACATCTTTGAAACACAGTCGGCGAGAGAAATCTCGTTCACCAAAGCCACCTCCAGTGCACATCCACACGAACCCTGGCTATGTTTCTCCAAATAGAGGTCGAAAGCTGTACGGTTCGACATCGACAGTTAGTTCACCTCGCTTGGCTACGTCACCAAGCATCGTGTCCAGTCACACGGATGACTCCATGGACGCGATGCCAGGGACTCCCTCCGCGATTGTCAACGACGCTGATGACGAGATGACAACTACATCTTCACGGATCTGTCGAAAATCCACGTCAGATTTGACAGACATGACAGATGACACTCCTCAAACCCGCTCAACCAGTATAAGTAGACCGTGCTCGCCTATGCGGCGAGGGTCAATGAAGGGGGGTCTGGCGTATCTGGCCAGTAGACGAGGGTCCCGCGAGTCCACGATATCGAACTGCGATTCGGTGGAAGACATCGGACCTCTCAACTTCCAAAATACTATGCGTGGTCGGCAGAGGAGAACGTCCAACTTCCTTGAGTTGCCAGGTGAGTCTAGAGTCAATTATCATCAGACAAGTTTAGATCAGGTTATAATTTCGTTGATATATCTGGGGGCACGGCAGTGCCCCCACCAAGTCGAGCAAAAAAGCGTCACGGCCGTACCATCCTTTTCTCGAAGCAATTCAGACCATTTTCGACCCCCTGTAACTTCGTTGTGGATAAAACTAGAAGACTGAAATTTTCAGTAACCATGCAGGCATTGTAAAGACACGGTATATTTCAAATTTCATTCAATTTGAACCAGTATTTTAAGAATTATAACGGGTCAAATTTCTTGATTTTGTCACTCACTGACTCACCGATCATCAAAATTCTAAGGCACTTCTAGCAGACCTAGAAGCTTCAAATTTGGAATATAAGTAGTGTTTGGTGTATGAATCAAGGAAAAACTAAAAAATCTAGAAAAGACCGCAAAGAAAATTAAGCCCATACAGCCAAGTCTTCAGTTAAATTTTTCAATATTGGCTTTATTCGTAACGATGTTTTACGGCAGTTATTATTATTGCGTGCGAAGCCGCTGGTTTAAGCTAGTCCCATATAAATATAGGCGCATGGTAGTGCCCCTGCCAAATCGAGCAAAAAATGGGTATTCCCGTCATGAAAACACGTGTAAATTCCATCGCCTGAAAACACATGTAAATTCAATTATTTAGTGCGATGGCCAAGTCTCGATATATTTATATAAAACATTAAAGAATTTTAATATTGATATGCGTCACTATAAGATGCTGTTAATTATTACGTAACAACTTAATGCTTCGAGTACGGAGATTCCAGACACAATTGATTTTCAATTGTTATGGACCACGATCGTGGTCTTATAGACTGGACGTATTAAGACAGAAAGTCGCTTAAGTAGAGACTGAATAAATTAATAACCGACTTGGTATTACATGGATCTCACAACTTTTTACCGCAGAACAACTGAGTTGCGAGACTTGTTTTTTTTGACAAGTATTGTTTTTGATGGGATTGCTTATTCTGGCCGTGTGCTGATCGGTCGAGAATAACACCAAACCATCTCTTTCCGTGGGTGTCGTAAGAGGCGACTAAGGAAACACAAATGAGACCTGCCTCCTAGTAATCCATCCCAGGCAACGACTCTTCATTTTTTTCTGAATCTGAGGTCTCGTCCTATGGTCTCATGCGGTATGGTAGGCTCTGTAAAGGGCCGTCTGGTTCGCGACCCTCCTACCGAAGTCCGACGCCAAACAGCTTGCTGTGTTCCGTCAAGAGTTAACCCATCTTATAATGAAAAATAAAATAAAAAAATATAAAGAGGAAAGATTTGTGATTTTGTATGCTCGTACCGAATAAACTCAAAAACTACTGGAACGATTTCAAAATTCCCACGGCAATGAAACCTAAAAAAAGCTAAAGGCGAAAAGCTAATAAAATATACAGGGCTTTAGGTGCATCTCTTTCAACCTCTCGGGTGCTAAATCAGTCCATGAAACTGCACAACTTCCCCAAGGAACATAGGTCAAAATACGATAAAAAAAATTGTACTCCCATAAAAAATGCGCTGTATGCTGATGAAGTTTGTATGGGAAATAAATTTTTTTTTTCGTGTTTTGACTTATTTTCCTTGGGGAAGTTGTTCAGGTTCATGGACTGATTAACGACCCGAGAGGTTGAAAGAGATTTACCTAAAGCCCTGCATATTTTAAGCTAACAGATAAAAATTAAAATGAAAAAAAGATTTACTGATGATCATTTCATCAGCAAATCTTAATAAGTAATTCAAAAAATCAAGTGAAAAGCTGGATATTGGTAACTTTAGAGTGTTTAGCAAGGTTTTCTGAAAGTTATGCTATTAAGCATCTAATACAAATCATCAAAAAAGCATCTAATTAGTTTTATGATTACAGATGCAGGTTATGCCCTCATATTTATATTTGCACCAAAAAAATTCATATTGAGTCGTATCATAGTAATGATTGTGACCTTAGTCCAACTCGTAAAAGAAGCCAGCCGATATCTGAAAGGCGAGAATCGAACGTTACAACCACCAGTAAAGCGAGTATCGCGGTAATAAATAAGACCTAACACGAGATAGAATGAGCGGATCCGGTGATAAATGATAGTCATAAAATGAACGTGTGTGTCCATCTTTTTTTACTGTGTTACTTATTCAGTTACATTTTACGTTAGATCATATATTTTAGGGCATGTTAGCGATTGCAACAGGATGGTAACCATCTCATCTTCATCAGCCCATATACGTCCCCACTGCTGGGGCACGGGCCTCCCTCAACAACATGAGGGGTAAATGCCATACTCACCACGCTTGGCAGACGGGTTGGCGAGGATTTTGATATAATTGCAGAGTTTTCCTTCTCTGTGTGCAGATGAACTAGCGTGCATATTTACCTTAGTCGCCTTGTACGACACCTCGGTAAGAAAGAGGGTGGTCCTGTTCTACTCTGCCGGGGACTCACACGGCTACAATAAGTTTCAAATACAGTGCTCCTATTTTCTTACTGTTCGAAATTATAAGTATATACCTTTACATTATTAAGATGCCATTAGTAAAATATATGTTTTTTTACCAGCCCATATATGTCTCCACCAAGGGGCACGGGTCTCCCTTCGAAACACGAAAGGGATTTTAATTTATTTATAACTAGCTAGCAAAAGCCCGCGACTTAATTAAACAAAACTTTGCAAAAAGGGCTATTTCTGATTATCTATAACACAAGCAGCTATGGCAATAAACTGCTCTGCTCTAGAGTTATTTCAGATTTAGTTAAAATTTGAAAATGAGGAATTTTTTTATGAGATTAACAAGAGCACCCTCGGAGTTTCTTGCCTGTTCTTCTCTGGGGAAGACTGCACCTTTGCGAATAGGCGTAGTCAGTGGAGTCAAAAGAACGATTATGTAATGTATGTATGTATTTAATGTAACTTTGACTTATTTTAAGTAAAGATGTCTGGGAGAGAAGCGCGTAAGTTTGCCCTGGCGCTAGATCTCACACAGCTGGTGAATGAAGTTATTCGAGTACTAGATGTTGATGGACATACTGCCAATTGCCTCGACCATCTGCTGACAACTGATCCAGATAGGCTCTCTATCAGTCAGTCAAGTCAAGTGGTTTAAGAACCTCGTCTCAAGCGCACGCGGTGCTATGTAGACGTATTGCTAAGTGTAAATTTATTCACAAATTATTTGCAGTTAAGCGCTGCGTCAGCCATCGCTTGAAATTTGTTGCCATGAGTGCAAAACTTGTGGTGAACGAGCTCCTTGCATTCCTTCAACAAAAGCTGGATGTAATGGACGAGGTTAGTGCTCTCCAGATATGTCAGTCGAACTTTAGTGAGGCTGACATCGCTGAGGCGAAGAAGCTTTTCTTCGTGTCCACCAACAAGCTGGACCAGATGGTGTCTCGCCGGCGTGACGGGACGCGGAAGAGTTTACAGCTGAAGGAGACCGATCCTGACGACGTGCCTACGTTCGTGGCCCAGAAGCTGCACAAGCTTCCTCCCGTCACGTTCGACCACGTGGACGTCACTTGCCTCCTGAAGGACATCGTATCCTTGAAGGCGAATCAGGCGCAGATGGTGTTTAGGTTCGAGGCATCGGAACGCACCGTGAGTGAATTGCGCAAGGAGGTCGATGCCTTGCGTGCGTCACTCGCAATATGTAGGTCACCGGACGCCGCCGCCACGGACATCAACTCGAAGCGCGGAGCGTGCCTCAGCACATCGCTGGGGTCAAGTTTCGAGTCGGCTGGTGCGTCACCGCCCGCTGCTGTGTCAGCAGCGCGCGCTCCGCCGGCCGCCGCCGCTTCGCCGCCCGCGCCCGCCCCACGCCCTGCTCCCCCGCCCGAGCCGCTAGTCCGGCGAGCCGCCGCCGCCCCGCCCGCCCCGCGCTATGCCCCGCCGCAGCCCGCGACGCCGGTGACTGCCGCTACCACCACGCGAGCGTCCAAGACGTTCGCTAAAGTCGTCACGGCCACGTCCCAGTTGCTGTGACCCAACCTCCTCCAAAAGTGGGACACCGTGACGAAGATGGCTTCGTCAAGGTGCAGAAGAAGCGCAAGCGATCGAGTAACAAGAATCGCTGCGGGACGGCGGCGACGGACCCGGAAGTGAGTCTGCGGGCTGAAG
This sequence comes from Aproaerema taeniolella, assembly GCA_949987775.1. Lineage (NCBI taxonomy): Eukaryota > Metazoa > Arthropoda > Insecta > Lepidoptera > Gelechiidae > Aproaerema > Aproaerema taeniolella. The sequence goes on from OX465264.1 coordinate 8,918,048, forward strand.
CTCCGAGCACGACTGTGTACTTGTCGCGACTGCACTACAGCACTGAGGTGCAAGACGTCGTCGAGTACATACGGCAGAAGACAAAAGTTCCCTTAGGTCTCCAGAGAGTGAAACCGTTGGAATCCGTCACCATGCTAGTTTCGAAGCATTTGTGGTGCGGTTCCCGACGTTCATGCTGGAGACCGTCATGAAGGAGAGCTTTTGGCCGGAGGGCGTGGTGTTCCGCCGTTTCCGAGGGAGATTCCCGGTCGCAGACACCCCCGGAAAAACACTCCCGGGAAATAGTGTTAGTTAGTTTTATTTTATTTTGTTTAATTATAATTCATTGTATGTTAGTCTGTAAGGTATTTATCTATGGGCCTTAGATGCCTGATAATAAATGATTTTATTATTATTATTATAGCGGTTTCAGCCCCGTTGGGAACATCTGATCACTGTCTGGTGAAATCCGTTTAGGTCTACTCTCCTCCGGATAATAGCCTTAAAGGCACTAGGAGAGTTTGGAGATACGAGTCAGCAGACTGGGATGAGATGCGGCACTTTTTTGCATCTTATCCTTGGCGGCAAATGTGCTTCTCTTCAAACGATCCTTCCGGTTCGGCCAATGTGATTTCGTACGTGATACGGCAGGGAATGGAATTTTTCATCCCATTCTCCGATATTCCGCTCGGTCACAAAGCCCGGCCCTGGTTCAACGTAGACTGTGCACGTGCTGAAGCACGTAAAAAGCAGCATACCAGGCCTGGGTTAAAGCTCGCGATCGCGGAATCCGAGCTAGGAGGGTTCTTTTGAAGAAGAGGGCATTCAACTCTGCTGCCAAGTCGCGCAAACGGGTAATCCGTAAGGCTCGATTTGACCATATCAGTCTAATAGGGACCAGATTAGCATCATACCCTCCGGTTAGTAAGCAATTCTGGTCCTTATCGAAGTCCGTCGAATCCAATTTCTGCCGTCCAGCGCTACCTCCCATGCAGAAACCTGATTGATCGCTAGCACACTCAGCAAAAGAGAAAGCAGATATCTTTGCATCTCTTTTTAACCGACTTCAAAAAAAAGGAGGAGGTTCTCAATTCGGGTGTTTTTTTTGTATGTTTGTTACCTCAAAACTCCGTCATTTGTAAACCGATTTCAATTTTTTTTTAGTTCGGAAGCATCTACTGCCAAATCTGGAAGTAGGAATCGGAATCTGGAATCGGTCCCATAAAAAAAATTATCGAAATCGCTTCAGTAGTTTAGGTCAAAAAAAAAAACTGAAATTTACGGTCATATTGTTACGACCGACGGGTTGACGCAACAAATACAGTAACGACATTTAGCGAACGAAGTAAGAATTAAATTACTACTGGCGTCATCTATGTGTGAAAGGCAGAACTACTTGGTAGTGAGCGACATCTAGCGTCTATTGGCTGAACTTCTACTAGTGAAGGACTCTCGTAGAGTGTGGAACTTCCGGTTTAAATCGAGTCGCTAGAGCTGTCGCGAATCTTCTCGAGTGATCGATCCTACTCGAGTTGGGGTATAAAAGCGCGCGCGCCGTGCGTGAGTACGAAGTTAAGTTTGGAAAAGATCTCCGAACAGCGATCGAGAAGAGAATAAGGAGCGATAGTGATTCAGTGTTGAAGTGCATAGTGAGTTAGTGACCTAGGCGAGTTTTATGGACTGTGTTAGTGCTTCGTGATTGGACTAACGACTGTGACTTTACAAGTGGATAACGTAGTGTCAGTTTCGCGAGGATTTCGGATCTACGTGAGCGTCAAGGGCTACGCCTACTACAAGTTTAGTCCAGTAGTGGAAGTCTGGGACTATAGTGTTAGGTGTGGACTATAGTGTTGAACAGTGTGATCAGTGTTGTGCGTGTTGTAAACTGTGAATTAAAAACTGTGACCTTATCTGTAAATTCCCTGTACGCGAATTGTGTGGAAACCACGTTCTTTTACAATAAACCTCACTTTTGGAATTTGACAATTATTTCTCTATCCTGGCGTACCCTCCGGTCGTGACAATATAATGTGGATGATAATAGGTCATCAATGAAAACAAAGCAAAAACGAAGTAGTTCCCTGAGACTTTTAAGTTGTTTTTTGGGGCTCCTTTGTGGGGATCTACCGTTTAGTGACCGGTAGCGTATATTACCACTACACATCTTCCCTGCTGTCTGGTAATCGGTTGATAATATCACCCACCACCCCATATCTTTCATGCCATCTGGCGATCGGTTTGAGAATTGTACGTACCCCGTATCTTTCTTGCCATCTTGCGACTGGTTATGAATATCACCACCTCATATCTTTCCGTGGGGTGAAAGTAATTGATCACTATATCGCTCTTTAATCTCGAGTGATTTAGTGCTTTAGTGCTAACCACTTGCTCAGTGATAAACTAGCTTTCTGCCCGCGGCTCCGCTCGCATGGACTACAGGTTATATCGTGCCCAACTGTGGGATAAAATGTAGCCTATGTCCTTTCCCAGGCTCTAATCCATCTCTGTACCAAATTTCATCAAACTCGGTTCAGTAGTTTAGGCGTGGAAGACGGACAGACAGACAGACAGAATTACTTTCGCTTTTATAATATTAGTATGGATCTACGAGGGAGTTATATGAATGATAAATGATAACCTTTAAAAAGAATAAAATAAAATATTTTTAACAAAAAATTGACCCGCCTTCAAAAAGGGTAAAATAGTTTTTTAAAGCTACGGGTATGTTCACGAGTAAGTAGTGGTTACGGGTAAAACAGTAAATAGGTGAATTCATAGCGGAATATGGTAAATAGAGAGCAATTTTTTTTGAATTTTTCTCAATGCCAGAAGTCACAATACGCAATAAAGAGGTCCGCAGAGCACTGCAGAGTCTAGACGTGAACAAAGCGAGTGGTCCGGATGGTATACCTGCTAAAGTCTTGAGGTATTGTGGTCCCGAGTTGTCTCCTGTACTGACACGCTTCTCTCTCCTCTCGCTCTCATCTCTTCTCGCTTCTCTGGCCCTCTCTCTCTTAGTTCTAAAACCATACCCAAGTCGTGGAAGCTTGCCAACGTGCAACCAGTACCCAAAAAGGGTAGTCGTGCCGACCCCTGCAATTACCGACCTATGGACTCACCTCCATACTATGTAAGGTTATGGAGAAAGTACTGAACAGCAAGTTGCTGACATACCTAGAGGATAACCACTTGCTCAGTGATCGTCAATATGGCTTTCGCCGGGGACGATCAACGGGTGATCTTCTAGTGTATGTCACCCAATGCTAGGGTGAAGCCATTGAGAAGTACGGCGAAGCTCTCGCCGTGTCACTCGACATCTCGAAGGCATTTGACAGTGTTTGGCACGCAAGTCTTTTAGGCAAGCCTCCTGCATACGGAATACCTCCCGACTTTTGTTCCTGGATAGCTGACTTCCTGAGTGAACGGTCGATCCGAGTAGTCATAGATGGCTGCTCCTCTGACCTCATGGCTATTGACGCTGGAGTTCCTCAGGGGTCCGTACTCTCTGCGACTCTTTTCCTGCTGCACATCAACCACATGCTTATGCCTGGAGTTGTTGCATACGCAGATGACAGCATAGTCGCGGAGAGATATTTGTCCAATGCAGGAGACGCCGGGGACAAAATTCGGTCAGAGAGGGAAGCAATGGTGGAGCGAGTGAACTCAACCTTATGTCTTGTCTCCTAATGGGGAGACATCAATCTGGTTAGTTTCAATGCCACCAAAACAGGCGTGTCTGTTTTCCGCGAAACGGAGTCCCTTTGATCTGATTCCTACTTTCCGAAGTGCATCTGTGCCAGTCACCGATGAGCTTGAACTCCTCGGCATGAAGTTATCTGCCAACCTTAACTTCGGCACGTCCATTGAATCCAAAACTCAAATCTGGGCATCTTTAATTAGGTCAAGCGATACTTCTCGCCTGACCAACTCCTAACCCTTTATAAGGCGCAGGTCCGATCGTGCATGGAGTATTACAGCCACCTTTTGGACGGTTCGGCCAAATATTAACTAGCCGCCCTGGAATCGGTGGATCGCAGAGCCAGGAGGCTCATTGGTGACAAAAAGCTAGTGAACAGTAAACTCCAAAGCCTGGCTCATAGGCGCAAATTAGCTTGCCTGTGTGTTTTTTACAAGATGTACTTCGGGGAGTGTGCTCATGAGCTGCACGAGCTCATTCTGCCTGCCCCTTTCTTCTACCGGACGTCCAGACGCACCGCCGGGTACCACCCTTACCTTGTGGAGATTCCTCGGATCCGTACTGAGCGCTTCTCTTCATCTTTTATATTGCGCACCGCTAAGGAATGGAATTCTCTGCCTGCGTCTGTATTTCCGGGCACATATAACCCGAATCTCTTTAAACTTCGTGTGAATATGCATCTTCTGGGTGAGCTTGCTACATCCTCGACCACATCTCCGCCTCTGGGCTAAATTGTGGTCAAGAGCAAACCCATTATTTATAAAAAATAAATAAGTAACATCCTGAATGTTCTATGAACTAAAGCTATTTTGAATTTGACTTCGTCCACATATAATGGTTACTTTGAGTAGCATTTATTTTTTTATGATAGGTACTTATTCATCTCCTATATATTTCATCCCCAGGTCAAAATTTGAAAAACGCCACGAAAAATTAATTTGTTTATTTCTTATCAAGTGCCTAAATACAAAGGTTCATGGTTTTATCTTTGAAAATGACTAACTTCCATACAAATTCATTTTTTTAAATAAATTGTAGCCTATGTCCTTCCCCAAGTTCTAGAATGTGCACATTTCTTAACGATATTAGAGCAAAATGGAATTTTATTGGTGTTTGACTCTATTTCACAAAAAAACATTATTCAGGAACTTAGGAAGCATTTAACTTCGGAAAAATTTCAACCAAGCTGAAAATTTGTGTACATGTACCTTTTAGCTTCATGAATAAACTCTGGAAAGTCCCAAGAGTCCAGGCGTGGGAATAACTTTTGACAGCTAAAAAACGGTGAAAAAAATGATACTTTTTCGGTTTTTTGCTAATATCTTCGTTCCTGTTTATCCTACCACTATGAGGTATTCGAATAAAAGGAGGAATGTAAAATTCTCTACAAAAAAGCTTATGAAAGTTCATCAGTCATTTCCATGGAAAAAGGTGGGAAACATCGGATTGAGTTTCAATACGTCACGTTACAGAATCACGCCCCTGATTACCTTTTTTGACCTTAATAACCTTATAATTGTTTATCTATTAGGCAATTTGTGATTAATATTATAAATGCAAAAGTTTGTGAGGATGTATGTATGGATGGATGGATGTATGGATGGATGGATGTATGGATGTTTGTTACTCTTTCACGCTCAAATGGCTGGACCAATTTTGATAAAATTTGGTATGGGAGTAGCTGACACCCAGGATTAACATATAGGCTACATAATTTTTCCCAAATAGCATAGAAAAGAATAGAAAAAATCTTTATTTTATAGGACATTCAGGATGCCACTTAAAACAAGTCAAATTCATACGGAAACGAAGTCCCGGGCATAAAGCTACTTTGTGATTAATCTAACAGTACTTGGATTTACTACTTATCAATTATAAAAAAGTTTTTAAAACAGTCTATTTAATGTTTTGAAATAAACTTTTTACTGTTTTCTGCTGTTTTGTTGTTTTTTGGGGTGATCATGAAATGCACTAAAATATCCATAGAAAATGTTTACCGGAGTTTCAATGCTCGATTACGTAAAAACTATTACTGTTATCAATAAACTTTGTATCACCGTTTTTGTAGAGAATTTTCCATTATTTATTTCATTAGTAAACCTCATAGCTAAGATCGACAGGAACGAAGATTTGGGCAAAAAACCGAAAAAAGGTAACGTTTTTCACCGTTTTTTGGCTGTCATGCCCACCCCTGAGCTCTTGGGACTTTCTAGAGTTTATTTGGGAAGCTTAAAGGTACACTGTCAGCTTGGTTTGAATTTTTCCGTAGTTTTGAAAATTGTTTTTCTAAAGTTCCTGGATCATCAGGTTATTTTTTACAGTTGTTTGCATACATGACACATTTACATATAAAATATTTTTAACAAAAAATTGACCCGCCTTTCACGAGTAAGTAGTGGTTACGGGTAAAACAGTAAATTGGTGAATTCATAGCGGAATATGGTAAATAGAGAGGAATTTTTTTTTGAAGAAAGATACGGAGTAGTACAATTCTCAAACCGATCGCCAGATGGCATGAAATATATGGGGTGGTGGGACTGGTGGGTGATATTATCAACCGATTACCAGACAGCAGGGAAGATCTGTGGTGGTAATATCGCGTATATTACCGTCACTAAACGGTAGATCCCCACAAAAGAGCCCCAAAAAACAACTTAAAAGTCTCAGGGAACTACTTCGTTTTTGCTTTGTTTACATTACATTGATGACCTATTATCATCCACATATATGACCGATTTTATTTTTATTTTTGACCTAAACTACTTAAGTGATTTCGATAAAAAAATTATGGAACCAATTTGGAAGTAGATGCTTCCGAACTAAAAAAAAAATTTTGAAATCGGTTTACAAATGACGGAGTTTTGAGGTAACAAACATAAAACTTTAAAAAAAAAATCACCCGAATTGAGAACCTCCTCCTTTTTTTGAAGTCGGTTAAAAATTACAAATAGAAAGAAGACACAAGACGTTTTATTTAATTTATTAGACACGCTGCAAACCAGTCATCTCCTCGAGACAACTTTAATTTGAAGTGGCGCGTTGTAAAAAATTGCTAAGTGGAATAATTGTATTTAATTACATGTTATTAGTCTAGCGTAAAGGTACTTTTAAGCGCGCGACAAACGATACCGCGTTTTAGAATACAGGGTGCGCCATCTAGCGGAATATTATAGTAGTTCAACGTTCTTCACGAAAACCAAGTGTATCCATTTATGGTTAGTAGACTTGTTTCTATGATATTGATTTATAGAGAAAACGTGTCAAGAAATAAATCAATTGTATAACTCTATACTTCATTTTTTTAGCATTAGAATCTTGTTAAATTTGAGTCTTTCATCTCTCATGTTAATGTGTGGCGAACGAAAAAAATATGAATAATTGTATATTGTATTTTTAATTAATGTTTTTAAGGTTCTAAGTGCCAAATAATGTGACAGTTTATTCATATTTTAATGATATTAAATTTTAATTTCAATTTATACTACGAAACTTAAATTAATACAAATAAACAATTCATTTCGAAAAGTTTAACCTATGAAAGACTTCAAGAAGCAGAGGTTGCAAACATAAAATGTCACAGCACAGGTCAAACGTCACTCATCTCTCACACAAGAGTGCGAGTCCGATTAGTAAATTTTGCAGTTTGAGGATTTCCATTTGTTGTTATATTTTGTTAGTTTATGTTGTAAATTTTTAAACGTAAACTATCTAGAGCCCGCGCGGTAAGGGGGCGCGGGGAGAGACGATAAAAGGAGCTGGGAGAGGTGCGGGCGGGAACATGCCCACACGGTTTATCTTATAGTTTTTTTTGTTATATAATTACGTTCAATAAAGGACGAGTCTGAAGCCGGTCCAAGTGGACTGTGGCGCAAGGATTTAAGCTCGCCACATGTGCTTCCATCGCCTAAGGAAAAGAGACCCTTTTAGCGCCAGTGAAAAATAAGTGGTCTTAAACATACATAAATTGGTTTTTTAAATGTTGCCTAAAGACAAATTCCCCAATACAGTGAATATAGTCTCAAAGACAGTAGCAACTGCAGGGATATCTAAAGCTACTGTATTTATTTTTTGACGTGACAACGTCTTAAATTAGGTTGCGGCTGGGAGTCACTTATGAAAAAGTGTAACGCTCGGTAACGTTACGATGAGTCACCGAACGAGAGAGAGGCCCGCCGAATGCCTTGCGTCTCTCTCCCACTCAACTATGATCGGTCTGCCGCGCGCGCAGCACTAGAGAATTAGGCGCATTGAATCGGCGCATGCTTGTGTCTCTGTCTTTGTCTTTCTCGAACGTTCTTGGCGTTGGAAAAACAAGAAAGCGTCATAATACAAGTTCACACGTGTGGTTAAAGTATCGTCAGCTGTGTCTGTAGTGAAAATGTGGAGTGCTTAGATTCGTCATTTACAACAACTACAACAATAAAGGTAAATAATTGTACACTGATATTTCATTATCGTAAACTATGATTGATTGATTAATTGTTAGATTGACACAAAAGTTGAGAAACTGAGTTTATAGGTTATGTCATACTATTGATAAATGTTGATAGTGTTAAGTAAATTATTAGTTTAAAATTAATTAATTAATTAATTATTGACGTGACAACGTCTTATAAATTGGTTTGCCGGGTGACACTTCAAGAAACTGCGTAACGCTCCGCTCACGTTATGCGCTCACAATGAGAGCGAGTGAGAGGCACGCGTCCCTTCCACTCGGGCATGGTTAGCCCGCTATTTCCTTTTTTTCTTAGCCTGTATGATCCCACTGCTGGGCAAAGGCCTCCCCCGTAAACAATATATTAAAATAATAATAAAAATGGCGATGTGCAATCTCTGCCTTCTAGCAAAAGAAAACCGTATAAGTTCGGTAATTTGGATGACATTATTCTCTCTGGAATCCGAAGGAAAGCGCACAACTTTTGTTTTCAATAATGAGATAACAACACTTGACAAAATTCAGGCAGAAGTAAACAATAAAAGAAACAAGAACTTAAAGGCATTACTCAACGCTCACACTTGCGAAAAACCTAGATCCCATCGTGGGTTATCATTATCAATGTTATCATTTTGAGACTCTACTTAGACGAACTGGAGACTGAATACATTATGATATTTATGTTGACATTCAGTAGCCACTCTCTGGAAAATCTTTAAGCTGGTTAGTTGTTTTCGAATTCCTAACAGGAGGCGAAAGATCGTTCTATATTTTGGATGCTGAGTATCCAAAGCTTCCTTTGAAGAACTCCAACTTAGGATGCAGTAAAATCAACTTAGGAAATCGTTCTGACCTCTTTTCACCTGGGCAAGCGCTAGTTCATTTAGGTTTTCACGATAATTAGGCAGGGATCTCCAGTTTCTTTAGTTTAAAAATTAAACGACTAAATTTTAACGTCTTTCTATTATTCATATTAAGTATGTTGTAAGTATTTAAGAAGAGTGTGATTATGAGATCGTTTGGGGACGTGGTAATAGAATGTAATACACGAGTTTTGCACTCTCAGCACTTGTTTTTGAGCTTTTTGTTTAGGCACGGACCATACACTGTATTACAATAATCCAAGTGAAACAAAACCAGACATTTCACCAACTTCCGTCTTACTGACTCACTCAGAAAAGGTTAAATGGCGTACAGGGTTTTAAAATAATTAAATTAAATCTTATTTCGTTTTGTTTCTGAGACCTATATCTGAAATAGCTTCAAATTGCTCTCCGTTCAATATTCAGAGCAATGGGCTATGTACGACATTTTAAAAATATTTTTAATTTCGTTTAATTTTTTATTTAACATAAAGGAATAAGGTCCCGTTTCCTAAAAAAAAATATATAAAAAATCTATCTTTTGAAATAAAAATATAATAATTAAAAGTTTCTCAGTAGGGTAAACTAATCATAAATACGGCATTATACAATCGTGTCTTTGCCAAGCTGTCACGTCAATAAAAAAAAACATAACCTATTTCATTTTGTATTTGGTTGTTTATTTTTGAGTTTTATTTTTGCTTTTCATTAATTTTTTCTGAAGTCTTTTACTGTTACCGCATACCGGATTACGATTTAACTTTGCACGGACTTGTAGTGCTAGATTTTGACTGATTTTCTCACGACTACACCTTATTCGTACCGGACTCCGAGAACTGCTTCAACGATAGTGATTAATACTCTTCGGATTTGTGGAATAACACTAATAACGACAGCGCAGCAGGCTTTGCTACTCAACATGGCATCTGACGAGTTACAGCGGTGGAGAGAACCAAAAAATGTTTTATACCTCTTTGTTCAAACACTGAAATTAACTCACCAGATTTGACGTTTGTTACCATTCCAAAGGAATTGAAAGAAAGTTGGTGTAAAATGGTTGACAGGAATTGTCCCAAACGTCTACTTTTTTGCTGTGAGGATCATTTAAACGTAAGTACATTGAAACGTATCTCTAGTTAGTCTGTGATTGAAACTTAAATGTTGAACTTAAACTCAAAAACGCAACGGTATAGGTTATATGTCAACCAACTGTCAATCTTTTTTTTTTTTTTTTTACTTTGGCAAAGGAGTTAATCTGTAGAATGCTGTAATAGGCAACAAATCGTAACCAAAATTTTAAAAATTAATTATTTTTATATCTATGATCAAAATTATTTGATATATTTTTTATTTGAATATAGGACCTTAAACCTGCTTAAAATAAAAAAATCAAATTATTTTAAAAATCTTGCACATAGCCCATTATGATCAGTCATTGCTGTAAAGTAAAAGTAAAAAAAAAAAATTTATTGGTGGCCCAGTTGGGCCTTTCAATAATTTTATTTCAACTCTTGTATTTATCATGGTTTTTGTGTTTGTGAAAAAATGTTTTCTACCACTGCTTCTTTGTTTACATAATTTCTAGTGCCCAAAAAAAACGAAGTATAAAAAAGTTAAACCGACGTCTTAGTGCGATTTCATTAATAAGAGACAGGTTAAATAAAAATAATCTGCATGTAAAATTGACAAAAACTTTTATTCAATTTTCTAACTACAAGACAATACGAACGGGCCCCGATTCGTGTGTCGATGGAATGGAGGCCATTTTATCTGTTTAGGTAGCGAAATTGAGAACTATTAAATTTTCATATACACACATCAAAAAAAGTTTACGATCAGTAGCAAAATCAGGTGTATTCTTTAAAATATAAATTATTTAAAGAAACTGTTTACGTTTTATGATTTTATAATGAAAATGCACTAAGTAAATAAAAGAATCATTATTAATTATTTACTTTTTATTAACAAAAGCTAGGAAATGCAATTTTGGCTTAAGTGTAATGTAATGAAAAATTTGAATTAATGAAAAAACAAACAAAATTTATTACGAAAAAATTAATAGTTAGTATAAAATGACTCCTCCCCTGGCTCGCACACATGCGGAAACCCTTCTGGGCATGCTAAGAATTAAGTTATCTAGCATTTCTTGTGGTAACCTGTCCCACTCTTCAATAGCAGCTGCCCTGATTTCTGACACTGTTCGCGGAGGTGGCTGACGGTTCCAAACAGCTCGCTTAAGAGCATCCCACGCATGCTCGATCGGGTTTAAGTCAGGCGAGCCGGCAGGCCAGTCTAACCTGGTGATGTCGTATTGCTGGAGAGCAGCATCAACACGTCCGTTTCGATGTGCGGGCGCATTATCATCTACCATTATGAATTGGCGCCCGTGGTTGATGCGGAATGGTCTGACGTATCCATCGATTGCAATCGTTTTGTACATGGCTCCGGTCATGGTGCCTTGATACGGGATTAAGGGCGTCCTAGCCCCAATCATTATCCCGGCCCAAAAGGACACTGATTTCCCGCCCTGCTGAACGGTTCCAGTGGCAGTTCTCTGCCTTTCAGAGTCGCCAGGTCTTCTCCAGACACGGACACGTCGGTTATCTGGATGTGTACTGATCCGCGTTTCGTCAACGAAGAAGCAGTTCTGCCAGATGCTTTCGTCCTCAATTTCTTCATTTTGACGGAGCCTAGCCCATTGCAATCTGCGCCGCTTCCGTTGCTGTGAGTTCAGAGGTGCTCGCCAGGATCTCCTTGCTCGTAATCCAGCTTGGTGTAAGCAATTTCTAATCGTTTGGGTGCTAACTTCGCGGCCGGTGGCAGCTCGCAGCTCTGTTTTCATTTTAGTAGCGTTCATTGTTGGGTCACGGGCAGCCAGTAATCTGATATATCGCTTCTGAATTGCAGTAAGAACAGTTGGGCGACCACTGCGAGGTCGATCAGCTAAATCTTCCATGCCCTGATACCTCTCCAACGTGGTCACCACGCAGGATTGGGATACATGAACTCTGCGTGATATTTCCCTCGTGGAATAGCCTTCTCCACTTAAAGTTAGAATTCTGGCTCGTAAAACTGCAGTTAATCCTCTCGGCATCGTTACCAACTTAATTTTTTTTGAATAAATTGAAAATATTGATAAGTTGCGACTATGTCAGATTTCTGAATGAAAGCAAGCAAGGGTTGATTGTCTTTTTAAATGAAAAAACATTTGAATTACGAAATTATTTTATATTTAAATTTCATATTTTTAAATAAGGAATCAAAAGATAAAAAGTGATTAAGTTTTATTCTTCTACAATAAAAAATATTAGCACTTTTCCAAGTGATCGCAAACTTTTTTTGATGTATGTACTTGCTGATGTAGTATGCCACGTACCTCGCCTCACTCTTAGGTGTAGCTAGAGTATAAGTATATTTAAGCTAGCCTGTAGCTGACGAATCAATAAACGGTTCTCAACCTGACTGCATGGCGACCCCGCCAGCGCTGCCCGTCGGCAGCGCTGCGCACGCGGAACAAGTTTAAAAGTAATCACGATAAAAATTTGTGTTTGTTAAAATAATAGACATTTAAATTAAATGAAAAATAAACCAGTGCTAAAATGATATAAAGACAGTGAGTGCAATCAAAGTGATATAAAGTGACAGTTATCTATAAAATTTCTATAATACAAACTATAAAAACTAAAATTAATTGAAAATTAAAACTGAGATACAAATAAAAGTGACAATAAGTGGAAACAAAAAATTAAAAAAGAGGAAAAATAGAACAAAAACTTTAATTTAAAAAAATAAGTGATCAAATAAATACAAAATAAAAGTGACAATTAATGAAAACAAAAAGGAAAATAAAACAAAAACTTTAATAAAATGAAATTAAAAATAAGTGAAAAAGAAGATGCATAAGTTGTTAACCAGCAGCAGCGAGCGACTCTTCGGGTTTAAAGCCTACAGGATGTGGTGACGAGCATGTTGTGCGATACCGTCAAAAGCCACGAGTTCGCCTAGCTTTTGAAAATATTTTCACATTAACTCAAAAAATATACAGCTGACTATAAAACTCAACTCTACAAAATGCTACCTTTTATAAACCCCCCCCCCCGCAAAAAAGTAAAGCGGACATTTAAAAAGTAAAAAATAATACCTTTTGTTGAGCCATCAAATTCATTTCAGAAATACCTATATATATTTTAATTATCGAAATCGATGGATGGCACGATAGGGTTTGCTCATTAAAATGGCGCTATAATGTCGCGTCGGGGTACCGCTTTAGTGAATCAGACCCTTCATTTGATTGACTATTCACTGATTCACTAAAGCGGTACCCCGACGACGCGACATTATAGCGCCATTTTAATGAGCAAACCCTATCGTGCCATCCATCGATTTTGATAATTAAAATATATATAGGTATTTCTGAAATGAATTTGATGGCTCAACAAAAGGTATTATTTTTTACTTTTTAAATGTCCGCTTTACTTTTTTGCGGGGGGGGGGGGGGGTTTCTAAATTTTTAATTTAATTTTTATTTCAAAATTTTTAACTTATTTTCAAAATAATTAAGAGTGTACTAGTGTGCTGGATATCCTGGCCGCAGCATCAGCTCACCGTGTTGCCACCATTGCATTGTATGCAGAATCAAATACTGATCAAAACGAGTCCAAACACGACATATCTGCTATTATTTTTTCAAGGATGTGCTAGTGTTCTGGATATCCTGGCCGCAGCATCAGCTCACCGTGTTGCCACCATTGCATTGTATGCAGAATCAAATACTGATCAAAACGAGTCCAAACACGACATATCTGCTATTATTTTTTCAAGGATGTGCTAGTGTTCTGGATATCCTGGCCGCAGCATCAGCTCACCGTGTTGCCACCATTGCATTGTATGCAAAATCAAATACTGAACAAAACGAGTCCAAACACGACATATCTGCTATTATTTTTTTAAGAGTGTGCTAGTGTTCTGGATATCCTGGCTGCAGCATCAGACCAAGAGTTCCATAATCCTGCATAGTTATTAAGCAAACATGAGTGTTTCAAGTTTTAGGTCACATGTATGTTTGAAAGTAAAGTAAATACACATTAAGACTCTAAGAACCCTACCGCAGCTAACAAAAGAGCTGATGACCTTGAAACGGCTGAACCGATTTTGATAAAACGTATCTAAGAACCATCGCCAAAAAACCTGCTTGTAAATAAAAAAAAACGCATCCAAATCGGTTCACCCGTTTGAGAGCTACGGTGCCACAGACACAGACACACACACACACACACACACACACACACATAGCGGTCAAACTTATAACACCCCTCTTTTTGCGTCGGGGGTTAAAAAAGGAACAGATTGCATTTCTAAGAATAAAAGAAATGGTAGTTTACCTCTTTAAAAATATATCACTGAACCTGTTGGGCGAACTTGTGCAAAATTGCAAGAGTTCGCCTACCCGTGGTTTTGGCGCCATTTTTGCTTCAATCAGTGATCTGTTTCTGACATTAACTTGATTGTATGCCTATAAATATATTTTCAACCATATTACGTTGGTATTAAAGTCCAGTTTCGCTCGACATGGGTAGGCGAACTCATGCACTGATCTGAAGTTGTCTTCATACATTGACAGTAAGGACGCCATCTTGTACCAGGGCTGACACAAATAATTTCTGTTTTAATTTATTGATTTAAATCAATAGACAAGTACAACAATTTACGAATAAATGTAAATAAAATACAAAAAGTCAAAAATAAATCTTTATTTTATAAGGATATTGTGTGGACGTATAATAGTAATCAACTTATCAGTCTTTCTTAAAATTAATTCTTAAGAACTAGCTCCTTGGAAATTCTAAGAACTTTAACTATATCATTTTCCTCTTCTTCTGTAAGCCAAGTCTGGCCACCGGTTTTTAAAGGATGCTTGGATTTCAATTTATCTAGCAGCGTACGTCTTGGAATCCCAAATGTTTCTTCTGCTTTGTATGATGATATTTTTTTAGAGCGAAGGGCATCCAAGGCCATGTTCAGCATTTCGGAAGTATAATCAGCATACTTTTTTCCTCTATTTTTTCCTTTTCTTTCCGCGTTTCGACATTGTGTTTGATTGTCTGAAAATAATTAATAAATGTAGAAGTAATAAATTTTACAGAAATAGCTCCAAGATTGAACATTTCTATAACTAATAAGTTTTTTACTAGTAATAAATGTTGTTTACAAACATGATTATAATATAATTGTTACAATTATTTTATATTATTTAGCCTGTATAATATTTAATATTTATTTTTTAATATACAATTATTTCATATTTATTTTAATGATACATATTTATTTAAAAAAATTAAGTTTGAAGTGACAACCCTAAGCTCAGGCGAACTCATGGAAAGACGCGTTGGATTTTGCATTCGAATTTCGAATTTCGAATTTCGAATTTTTTGATTTCGAATTTAAATGACTAGAGTCAAAAAACGTAACGCATCAGGAATACAAATAGATCAAAAGAAGCGCAATAAAATGTTGATTATAATATATTAACAAGAATTAACTTACCTGTAATTTACACTGCCTGACGAACAAAGTTTTGATGCACTAAAAAAAACAACGCGTCCCCGCAAAGCAAAAATAAATAAATGAACGAAACGTAGTGAAGTTAGCCGCAAAAGAACCGAATAATGTTGCCAGTTATTCACTTTTTTACCAAATAGTAGTTTTATGAAAATGTTAGGTTGATATATTAATTCATTATAATGATTACAAAAAATCAGGCGAACTCATGTTTATAAGGCGAACTCGTGGCTTTTGACGGTAATTGCAGGCATCGACCCACCGGCATCATAATGAGCCCTCACATTAATAATTAGGATGGAGATAACCTTTGTCTCGTAACTCACATTGGTAGATCAGTGGCTCCATGACTAAAATATGTTCAATGATATGATAATTATGTACCAGTGTTGTTTGCGCAATTAAAGAGACTAAATAAATAATAAATAAATAATGGAAAGAGACTAAATAAAAATAAATACCTAATTAACTAATAAATAAAGAAATTAAGTTGCAAAAATTTTGTAAAAGTTCAAGTGGCAACTAAAAGTTCGAGTAGTTAAAAAAAAAGGGAAAATGAAATTTAACTAACTCACACATAGTAAAAGTAATCTTAAATTCTTTAAAATATTCCTTTAAATATCAACAATAAGCGAAAGTAAAAAAAAGTATTATTTTAAAAACTATTCCTTTTAAAACAAGCTAAGGGAACCAAAAATTGGACCATACATTTCTTCAAATTAAAAACAAAGAAATAAATGAAAATCACATAATAATAAGAAACAAATAAAATTAGAAAAAAGCAAAAGTTAACTAAAATAGCTTTGTTAAATAAAATTCATTGATTCAAAATAATATTCATTGAGAAAATCTATTGATTAAATAATGTGCATAATTTAATCAATAGATTTTCTCAATAATTGGCTGAAAAGTTGAAACAAAGATGAATGAAACGGGATGCAGGTAAAAGAGATAGCGTAGTGTGATGAGACGATATGAAAGTAAAAGGTTTGAATAAAGCTCAAATAGGAAAAAAAAGGGTACCATGGGGTCATAGCCTTCGGTCAAAACATCGTAGTTTAAGCACACGATCATCCGTTAAGACAGTTGGCGACTAAAAAGTCTTAAAACGCAGTGACCCAGTAAAATGAAAACAGGTACGAAAATGAAGTTGTATGGGTAACAAGGTTACTATAACACTAAAATGAAGTTCCAAAGGGACAAAGAGCAAAGTAAGCTCTAATCGGTACAGTAGGGATCAGATCCTTCAGTTTTAATGGATACTGTTGGAAGCGTAACATTATATTGTAGCTTTAAAACGATGAACCTATATAATAAGTAGTAGATTGGGCATTATATCCTTTTGTCGATCATGGTGTCAACTAGTTCTGCTCTGTGAGACATATTGGAGTTTTATAGTGACTTAAACCTAGACCCCAAATCACTACAATATGCAAGGGCGTGGCCACGACCCAAGTAAAGGCAAAAATATGCCAATATTGTTAATTAAATGTCGCGACTTGTTGTTTATATTATGTACCGAGCACAAATAGAATAAAAATGTAGGGCCGGCCGGACCCCAAGAAATTTACAAAGTGCACCATAAATATAACTGTATACGGAACTATACTTAAGTAAATAATACAATATACCTATATAAATGGTTATTGCATTCAAATAAAAATGTATGAAAGAAGAAAAATAAATGTAAATAAGGATATGACCAATTAAAAATGTAAAGAAAAATAGTCAAATTATTAAGGACATGTATGTACACGGATTTGACTTATTATTATTAAAAAACTAAACTAAATAAAATTAAGTTAGCAAGGACATGACTATACACTCTACTAAAGTTAACAATTCAAATTATGTTAATTGTAAGCACACTTACCAAAATTTAAAAAAAAAGATCAGTTAAAATATAGGTAGACAACCTAAGTTAAAACTAATTTTAGTGACCTAGAAGAAATAAACTACAGGTATCAATGTTGATGGATATTTATTTCTAATCTTTTAATTATTATTAAATGACAAGGTTTGTTTAAATTAAGATTGAAGAACTTATTAAGTAAGTTTATAACCTACTGATTCTAAATAATTAATGTTAAAAATTATGCAAGTATATTTTAGATATAAGATTTAAATAAATAAAATAAAAATAAATTGAGTGAAATTAAATATAACCAACGGTTAAACCGCGTTTAGGAAAAACCAGACAAAATGTCAAAAAAAATGTATGAAAGTGTAATTGTCAAATCTCTGGTTAGCTGCTAATCGTTGGTTAAATATTTGGTGAACACTGGCCTAAGTACAATAAGAGCTTGACTGAGCTCATCATTGTTTTATAAATTAATATTATTATAAAATCAAATAAAAAATGCAAATAGTAATGTTAAAAAGTTAAAAAAAAAGTAATGAAAATTATTATTTTTTCCAAAAAAACGGGGGAGGTGTAATATGCGACGCACCTCGCCTCACTCTTAGGTGTAGCTAGAGTATAAGTATATGTAAGCTAGCCTGTAGCTGACGAGTCAATAAACGGTTCTCAACCTGACTATACGTCTCTCATTACGACATCTCCCGGTCCCCACATTGCACCGACAACCACCCCGACCACCAGCGCCACCGCCAACCGAACGTAAAGTTGCCAACTACCTAACAACTAAAAATTCATTTGGCGGTGGCACCACCAGTCAAAGCAGCCGTCATTAGGTGTATGAAATTTGGAAAGTTCTTAATTTCGCCACCTGAACTCACTTGCCTTGTTTTAAATCCCAATAAAACAAAATACATGGTTTTTGGCTCATTAAATATGGTTAAAAAAGTAACTGAATCTTATCCTAAAGTTCAGATGATGGGTTCGGATATTGAACGTGTTGATACGTCTCGTACCTTGGGCATTGTCATGGATAGCGAATTGCGTTTCGAGAATCATGTACTTAACATTGTGCGAAACTGTTTTTACCGACTAAAAATTCTTTACCGGTGTCGTGATCATTTGAGTGTCGACCTGAGGGTGCAGCTTTGCGAGGCGCTTGTCTTGTCGAAGCTAAATCATTGCTTGTCCGTTTATGGTTCATGTTTATTAGAAAGATCTCAGCGTTTGATTCAACGCGTGCAGAACGCCTGTGCACGTTACTGCTTTAAAATACCCCCCAGAACGCATGTCACACCATATTTAAATAATTCTGGTTTTTTAAAAATGAAACAACGACAGAAACTATATCTTGCCTGTATGTTGTTTGGGATACTTAAGACCAAAAAGCCGGCTTATCTGTATACAAAACTCACTTGGCGTAAACATAAACCCAACTGTCCTGTAAGACTTTGCTCCATCCCACTAATTGTACCTCAACACAGAACTGCAGCATTTCGCGGAAGTTTCCGTTATAGAGCTACAAAATGCTGGAATGATATACCTCCCCCTTTACGCATCATAAAGTCTTTAAAGACGTTCAAAAATAAACTCAAAGTTAGTTTGTTGAACGAACAAATTTTAATGTCCGGACCGACGTGAAGCTCAGTTTTGTGCGTTATTTATTTATTCATTCAGTTTATTATACATAATTATTTTTAATTTTTAATTTAAGTATTATATTTTTTACTTACCTTGATTCATACACTTTTGCATTAATATTTTATTTATTATTTTTTACAGTATTATTATTGTTATACATTAATATGGGACGCGTTCCGAAGCACTTTGGGTGTTGGCAGAATTAACAGCGTTGTGGCACTGTCACAACATTAAGCTGAGCCAAAGCCCATTCACCGATGCGGTACATGTACGTACCTACATGTTTACTTAACTTTATTCGTTAATTGTTTTTTTTTTGTGTTGTGTTGTAGATATCTTACATGTGCCGTGTCATGAATAAATGTATTTCTCTCTCTCTCTCTCTCTCTCTCTGCTTTAACGCGAAATGACTCTGGAACGAGAGGTTCACTTTCATCACTGGATGTCGAACTCATTTTATGATTTTGAGAGAAAAACTTTTAACAGAAACTTTTAATTGTATGAAAATTGCACAGAAAATTGGCTGAATTCCTTATTCTAAATTTAAAATTGTTAACCGAGCCATATTCAATACGTTTTTATAGCGAGAGTATGCAACCTCCTTGCACATTTTCTTTTGTTTTCTTACTAAAATCCTTATATTCGCGCATGTTCCAATTTAAAAATGTTTTATTCACTCAGTGAAATAAACAGCGTTTTATTCACTGTTTTTGAAGAATAACGGACCCTTTTTCGAGGGGCAATGGTGAAAACAATATTTATGGGATCCATTTCGATAAATATATACATTGGAAAAGTCACATCGAGCAAGTATGTACCAAACTGGATAAAAATTCGCGCTGCGGCGCTTGAGACGAGTGGTTAGCGAAAAAACTGCGCTTACTGCATATTATGTTTAAGTGGTACCTGTCCTCAGATATGGATTAATAATCTGGGGCAACAGTACAGACATAAAAGATGTCTTTACAACACATAAAAAGTGCATTAGGGCAACAATTAATAATATTTATTTCGGGCTGAGTCTGTAAAAACACTGTTCGCTTAAAAGTGTAAGCGAACAGTGTTTCTTACAGAACTAATGTTAGAAGGGTACATATTTAAATTTAACTAGCTTTCCGCCCGCGGCTCCGCCCGCGTCCTAATTTTTTTTTAAATAAAAAGTATCCTATAAACCTCACGGAGCCCGAGACCTTTCCAACGAATGCAAAACCGTGGAAATCGGTTCGTGCGTTCTGGAGTTATAGCGTCAGGAAGGAAAACCCGACTTATTTTTATATAGTAGATAACAGTACTAATAACCGTGTGGACATCATCCACCTCTTAAAGAGTGGGGAGCCTGACCGGTCAGATAGCGCCGTCAGGAATATGCGGCGCCGCTCCACTTGTTTCCTGTCGTTCGACCTCTTTTTAAAAGATCTTTGTATATTCTTTCTTTCTTTGTATATTCTCGAAGTAGGAAATTCTATTAAGATATACGCTGTCATAAACGCCAAAGTTTGTATGTATGGATGTTTGTGTTTCACGCTCAGACGGACCAATGTTGTTAAAATTTGGTATAGAAACTGACACCCTGAATTAACACATAGGTTTTATTTTTTATTTTATTTTTTATTATAAGATGGGTTAACTTTTGACCTCAATCTTGACCATAAAGGTCAAAGATGAGGTCGACGATGGAGCGAGTTAACCCAGAAAATGCCTATAAAGGCACTGGTACTCCCACGCACCGACAGAACACAGCAAGCTGTTTGGCGTCGGACTTCGGTAGGAGGGTGGTCGCGAACCAGACGGCCCTTTACAGAGCCTACCACACCGCATGAGACCATAGGACGACACCTCAGATTCAGAAAAAAATGAAGTGTTGTTGCCTGGGATGGATTACTAGGAGGCAGGTCTCATTTGTGTTTCCTGAGTCGCCTCTTACGACAGCCACGGAAAGAGATGGGGTGGTATTATTCTCAACCGATCACCACACGGCTACATAATTTTCCTACATTCCCAAGGAAACGAAGTCCCGGGCGAAAAGCTTGTTATGGATATAGGGATTTTTATCACATACCTTTAGATATACGGGAACTCCTGTGAAGGTATTTCAGCGTTTAGTTAAGGAAATGGTTGAGTGGAACCAAATTTTATAATCTTGCTAATTATAATACAACTTGAGATTTGTTTATATTAATTGACGAACTCGTGGCTCCACCCGCGTGGACTACAGGTCATATTGTGCCCAGCCGTGGGATAAATGTAGCCTATGTCCTTTCCTAGGTTTAATCTATCTCTGTACCAAATTTCATCAAAATCGGTTCAGTAGTTTAGACGTGAAAGCGTGACAGACAGACAGACAGAATTACTTTTGCATTTATAACATTAATAGAGAAGTAGGGATTTGTAATGTTTGCATGTTTATCGGTTGTGTTCACGTGCCATGAACATACGAATGCAGGACGACGACCCGAACTAAAACTGCAAGCTCATCACACCAACCTCCGTTCACGTTTTGCCATTTTGACAATAGCACACTAAGATATTCTATCTGTATATTTTGCACACATGTAAATAAATTAGTTTAAATAGTATTGTAAGTAGTTAATAAAGCCTCTTTGATTGTGAACGCTGTTTCACTGCAACCTACCCTCTTATCCTCTCACTGCGGCCAAGACACCTTTAGCCGTCATTCTGATCAGTCTTGTGAGCCTGCTTGACTGGCAGTGAGAAAATCCAATCCTGTGCACATTGCACGAGGTGCACATCCCATTATCCTTCCCACCTTCCGTTTATTGTCTTAGGTCGCTTATAGGTATAATCGCATCATTTACTTGCGAACTGTAAAGCGTCTGGCAGAAATTACAGCCGACGGAGAGTGTCTGGCGGTGTTGATCATTAAATTTTTATATTTAATTAATTATATTCTATAAGATATCAGCAGCCAAACCTCAAGACAAGTGAATAATTTTTGGAAGTGCCTTCAGAACCTGGTAGCTGAAAATTGGCCGTCGGCCCAGGTTAGCTGGTATTCATATGTTAATAGTAGGTACTTATTAGCACTACTATTTCTCACACATTTGGTTAATGAGAAAATAAGTAAGGTCTGGCTGCCCTGGGATCTCCGTCTTAAAGTTCCTGGTTTAATATTTTTAAACGCTTATACGAGTGAAGGATATTCACAAAGGGTCGTTGGGTTCTAGTCCCGTTCGCGTTGAATATTTTTTTCCCCTAACAATTCTTTGTAAAAGTTCTTAGTTTTGAATTATAAAATATTGTAGGCAATAAATCTTAACCCGTCGCGCGCTTGTTTACGGCGCGTGCGATACAAATCCTGCACACACGGGTGTGCAAGAATCGCGCGATGATTAATTCATAAACAATTCGTGTGTATTCAGAAAATCAATATTTGCTGAGACATCAACACAATAATAAATTCGAAGCATTGTACCAAACAATATCGTCTAGAAGACTACAATCGCATTGTCAGCACTCGAAGTAAAGATCAGTGACTCTATAACCTTTCATATGCCTTGTATTCGCTAAATCTATTCCATAGATTCATTCACATTTTTACACGTGTTTCTGAGAGTATTTTCTATCCTTTTTTAGCGTCTACGTCAACTCTCACGGGAGAGGTGTGACGTCAATTATGCATTACGTAGACGTGTTTTGAATATGAGTTAGGTGGCGAGGGTAGATTTTTTGGTTATCTAAGTATAGACTCTATCTATAGGCATAAAAGTGTTATGAGTTTTTGGACCTGCATAAGGTTTTTCTTGTATTTTTTGACAACCAAATGTAACTGAAAAGAATTTGTTTTTAATCGACTTTAAAAAATGATTTTTTAATGTATGTTCACTGATTTCGAGGTAGTCCTATTGCTACAAAGTCAGGATTTGATGATGGAGTCACAGGGAATTCGAGGGTAATCCTCGAATTTAATAGGCACTTACAATGTTTCTCATGTATTTCATATAATCTTTCTTGACTTGTTTTAAGTGGCATCCTGAATGTCCTATAAAATAAATATTTTTTCTATTCCTTTTTTTCCTTTACAGAGGGTCGCACATCGGGTTACCACACTCATACACTTTGTGCTGTTGCGATAAGAACGAGTTTGCAGTGAAAATGGAGTAACCTGATGCGCTGGCCTCTGTACTATCTATGATTTTTTACACTACAAAAACCGACTTCAAAAAACTGAAAAATAAAAACAGAATCATTTAATGTGCTACGTAGTACCTACTGATACGTTTGAAGTCGGTGCCAAGCCAAATAAGTTTGATAGGGGCTGCCTTCGCACCGACTTCAATCAGATCAGCTTAGCACATTCAATGATTTTTCTCTATTTTTCGCTTTTTTAAAGTCGGCTTATTAGCAATAAAATAGCCTTTTCTTACCACAATGGGCCTTTTTATAATTCGAACGGCACGGCAAGGCATGACAGAATTCTTATTACCATTACCTTCTATGTTCCCAGCTTCTAGTATCACTATCACTAGTGCATAGGAGGCAATGGTAATACAATTTTGCCGTGCCGTTTTCCTAATATTATAAAAAGCCCCAATCGGCGTTTTTCCCCTTGACGGCACGGCACTGGCGCCGGTAACGGTTCGGATACCGAGGAAGCAAAAATGTATGAAAATATTGGTATGGCATGTTTTTCACTGACCGGTGCCGGCGTCGAAACGGCGATGATTCTCATCGGTGCCGTCGCCGGCGCCGTGACACCAAGCTGTCCAGTTGCTGCCGGCCGGCAAACCGTCAAGTGGAAAAACGCCCTTTGTTGTAAGTATTGTAATGCTGTGACCGCATTAGTTCACACTGTTCGTGCCAACCGCATGTGTAATTTTAGTGCCACCATAACATTAACTAAAAGCGGTGATAACCTTGTAATCCGAAGGTCACGGGTTCAAATCCTGGTGCGGACCTGTACCACTAAATTCGTCTTTTCGGATTTATGTACGGATTTCTAATTATCACTTGCTCAACGGTGAAGGAAAACATCGTGATGAAACCCGTTCGTCCAAGAAAAATAATTTTCGAAAGACGTCCAAGAAAAAGGTTGGTCCACCAACCCGCATTGGGCCAGCGTGGTGGACTATGGCCTAAATAACCTTCGTGTTTCGAAGGGAGGCCCGTGCCCCTCGGTGGGGAAGTGTATGGGCTTTTAAAAAAAAACTTTGATCAAAACTAGCTTGAACGTCACTTGCTCTTCTAGATTACCTATGATCTGTCTATACCTTCTACGTTAATATTCCGTCCTGCGTCCTGAAGTGGTAGCAACACTGCCTCTTGATCGATGGGTCCTGGGTTACAATCCTAGTTGAGACAAATATTGTGAAAAGCAAATGTTTGTTCTCGGGTCATGGGTGTTTGTATGTATGTAAACTCTTTATTGCCAACTCTAACAGAGTAATACAAAAGATACATAGATATGCAAAGGTGGACTTTTCCCTGAAGAGATCTCTTCCAGTCTACCTTAGAGATGTGTTTGTGTTTGTCTTTGTGTGTGTCCCAAGGGATACACGACAAAAGGGAAAACCTTCGTATGAGCCTTTGAGTGTGTAGCGTCTATTTAAACACTTTACAGTTTATGTGTGTTTTTGCAGTAACTTATAATCATTACAAATTTTTTTTTATATTGGGTGACTTTCCCATATACGTCCCCACCGAGGGGCACGGGCCTCCCTTCGAGACACGAAGGGGATTTAGGCCATGGTCCAGCACGCTGGCCCAATGCGGGTTGGTGGACCGCTCGTCTTTCGAAAATGAATTTTCTTGGACGGGCGGGTTTCATCACGATGTTTTCTTTCACCGTTGAGCAAGTGATAATAAGAAATCCGTACATAAATCCGAAAATCCTCGGGAAAGTTATTCTTTTTTTTTATTACAACATGGGTCAACTCTTGATCCACAAAGGTCAAAGATGAGGTCGACGATACACCGAGTTAACCCAGAAAATGCCTATAAAGGCACTGGTACTCCCACGCACCGACGTAACACAGCAAGCTGTTTGGCGTCGGACTTCGGGAGGAGGGTGGTCGCGAACCAGACGGCCCTTTACAGAGCCTACCACACCGCATGAGACCATAGGACGACACCTCAGATTCAGAAAAAAATGAAGTGTCATTGCCTGGATGCATTACTAGGAGGCAGGTCTCGTTTGTGTTTCCTTAGTCGCCTCTTATGACACCCACGAAAAGAAATGGGGTGGTGCTATTCTCAACCGATCACCACACGGCCAAATTCTGTTTCATTGGGAGAATTACTCCTAAAGTTTCACTAATTCGAAGTCCCCTATTTTAATGTAGGGTATTGTCGAGTGTGTGGCGAACTTGATTAACCCTGGTAACAGAGATTTCAAACCGCCAAACAACCTCTGACTTGGTTTTAACGACTGTAGTCAATCGACAACAGCCGGGATCAATAGCTTAAAGTGCCCTCCGAAGCACGAAAATGCTCGTGATAAATATCCACTTTGGACACCCATCAGGTTCCCTGCCCCTGAATAGAATAGAAAAAATCTTTATATTATAGGACATTCAGGATGCCACTTAAAACAAGTCAAGATTACATGAAATACATACAAACAAACATTAAAGGATTTAAATATAATACATACATACGAATTGGTTCTATTGACCCTACTGACTCTACGCCTATTCGCAAAGGTGCAGTACGTTGCTTAACCTCACTAATCAGCTTAGATCAGCGAGCGCTACTGGGCTATTTGTTTCAAATTATGCAATTTGCCCAACCTCTAAAATCCTACTAATATTACAAATGCGAAAGTTTGTGAGGATGTATGGATGTTTGTTACTCTTTCACGCTCAAACAGCTGGACCAAATTTGATAAAATTTGGGAAGGAGGTAGCTGACACCCTGGATTAACACATAGGCTACATCATTTTCCCAAATTCTCAAGGGAACAAAGTCCCGGGCGGAAAGATAGTGAAGTCGTATTTTCCAAATTAATTAAATTATGCCACGGTGACATTAACCACGTATTTTAAATTGAATTTAACCTCGTCGCTTAAAATTTTGCGGCGAGAAGCTACATGTAGGCTCATATTCCAATTTGATGGAGTTTTAACTAAATTATCAAGTACATTATGCGGTTACACCTTTCATCACAGGTAGATTAAATTGGTATTGAAGTTGTATTAAGTTTAATATGAAATTTTAGTTTAGGTATTATAAAGTGTAAATATGGTATTGATAGGTTTGGTTTAGTGTGGAAACCGCTCGCGTGAACAGCCTATTATTATTTATTAGGTTTGGTTAAAATGTTTCTATAGTAATGAATAAAACAACTTATAAAAAAGAGGTGTTTCTCAATTCGACTGTATGTTTGTTACATTTCGCGATAACTCCCCCAATTGTCGGCCGTTTTTTTTTTAGAAATTTACACTTCTGAGTTAGTAAAATTTTATCGAATTTGCTTTTAAAAATATAAATAAAACCAAAAAAAAAACTCGTCCAGATTTTATTTTATATCTGGGATTGAAGTCAGTATAACCTGTCATCAGATAATTATATAACTACCAGAAAAACTATATTGTTTTTGCGGTCCGTTCGTATTACAGTTACTTTTGCATACTTGTTGCTTCCTCTTAAAAAAAATTTTCTCTACAGTAGCTAATTTATTTCTAGAGAAAAACGTACAGAGGCCAGCGCATTAGGTTACTCCATTTTCATTGCAAAACCGCTCTTATTACAACAGCACAGAGTGCACGCTTGTGATAACCCATTGGTATCCTGATGTGCGGCCGTCCGTACATACAATAAGAAATTCAAAAGTTGTTCTTTTTTTATATAACAAATGGGTTCGCTCTTGACCACAATCTAGCCCAGGGGCGAAGATGTGGTCGAGGATGTAGCAAGCTCACCCAGAAGATGCCTATTCACTCGAACTTTAAAGATACTCGGGTTATATGAGCTCAGAAACACAGACGCAGGCAGACAATAGAGAGTTCTTTTTAAATATGTGTTTGTAGAAAATACTTATAATATCCAGAGCAGTTATGCGGAAATTTTCTACGTATTTAATCATTTTTATTATTTCCAGTGGTAGAGCACTCCAGACCTCGCGTATGCTCCCTCCCGGAGAAGCCGTATAACCCTCGGCTCTCAGATGACCTGTACCGCCTGAGGACCTTCTCCATCACCACCAAGGGGGGAGTGGTCAACTGCGGAGACTCCATCTGCAACCGGAGGAGCCGCTCCAATACTTCTGTCAACTCTACTAATAGCCGGTAAGGTCCCTTTGTCATCATATATGGTTTGACATGGGTTTTTCAAATTTTTGACATGATAATTTTTTTAATTTATTTTGTTTTGTATGTATTTGATGTATCTGATTGTGTACTATAGGCAAAGCGTGAAATATTTTTGTATTTTTTTATTATAATGCTCAAGATTGAGGTCAAGAGTTAACCCATAACTCTTGACCTCAATCTTGAGCATAAAGTCAAAGATAAGGTCGACGATGGAGCGAGTTAACCCAGAAAATGCCTATAAAGGCACTGGTACTCCCACGCACCGACGGAACACAGCAAGCTGGTTGACGTCGGACTTCGGTAGGAGGGTGGTCGCGAACCAGACGACCCTTTACAGAGCCTACCACACCGCATGAGACCATAGGACGACACCTCAGAAAAAAATGAAGTGTCGTTGCCTGGGATGGTTTTCTTAGTCGCCTCTTACGACACCCACGGAAATAGATGGGGTGGTGTTATTGTTATTTATATTTTTTAATAGCAGTCAAACCATTGATATACAAGGAGTCAAACACCCCTCTCTTTTTGCCTTTAAATATGGGGTGACTTTAAATTAGTTAGCGAAACTTTAAAGGATGATTATAAAATAAACGCTACACACTCAAAGGCCCATACTAAGGTTTTCCCTTATGTCGTGGGTCCCTTGGGACACACATAAAGACAAACACAAACACCCATGACCCGAGAACAAACATCTGCTTTTTACACAAATGTTTGCCCCGACTGGGGATCGAACCCAGGGCCCACCGATCAAGAGGCAGCGTCACTACCACTCGACCAAACCGGCCGATTCTTCTCATGATACAAATTTCAATTTGATACTGATACCTTCCATGCTGGACTGGGAGTGAAAGAAAAACTTAGAATGTGCCAGCTACCTACTCTTCCCAGGTATACTGTAAAAGTCTGTAAGTGGGATGCGAGGGTTTTGCTATGTAGTGGGCGAAAGGCTGGCCACCTCTCACCATTATACAACTTTTTCCATCTGATTACCCTCATAATTTGTGTCAAACGTGGCATCTAGTGGTTCTAGAACCACTGATGCTCTGCCTACCCCGTAAGGGATTATTGGCGTGAGCGTATGTATGTATGTACTGGTGAAATTATGAAAAAACATTTTTGAATTTTCATAGCAAAGCAATCAGCTGACCGCGTGGTTTTTTTTTTCATAATTTGACCTAAGTTTTTGAGGAAAGCTATTCAGTTTCTTGGTCTGATTGACGTCCTTTTTCGCAAACCAATTTAAAGTCACCCTGTACAATTGATACGGAACAATTCCCGAAAAGGAGATTGACCATTTTTGTATGGACGTTGGACCAAGTGCTGCCCAACATTGAATCATAGTGCATAATGTTTCTTAGACTAATACTAATCTGTAACCCATAGCGCTTTAGAATCTATCCGAGGAATATTGAGAAAAAAATATTTTGTATTATTATTTCAAGTATTATTGAGAGGAATAGAGAGAAAGAAATCTGGGCTATTGGGTTGAAAGGCTAGTGGAAACATCTTCTTCTTATCGTGTAGGTATAGTCAAATAGTTTTCAAACCGCGCACAATGGCCTCTGACTTGGTTTTAAACCTTCGCGTGCTTTTTGAACACATGGTGTACGAGATTTGTATCACACGCGGCGTAAACAAGCACGCTACGGGGTAACGACTGTAGTCAATCGATAACAGCCGGGACCGAAGCACGAAAACGCTCGTGATAAATTGCTAACAGGAATATAGGTAGGACTATGACACCTGCCTTATCTATGTTTAACAACACGACCGAATGCGCAGATGGTGACTCGCCAACTCACTAAAGATGGGTTAAAAACGGCCGCACAAAAAGAATGACAAGGGGACAACATCGATGGCCTACTAGCTTACCTTACCAACTCGCTACTTATGCATATTTCACTTTCACCCTGCGAGCATATAGCTCTGACACCCCACTCTGGCCGGGCAGTGAAGGCAAGTCAAAGTCGAGAGTCCTGCGGCCCCTGCTGGGTGATATTTTGAACCGTATGTTGATGTTTATTTTGAAGATCTCGAGTTAAAGCATGTCTTCTGATTCGTTCCATAGAACGATCACAATACAAACACACTCTGTGATGTGGTTGAGACATCGTGTAGTCCAAGAAAATAGCCCGGTCAACAGGTAATGCAAATACGAGAGTCCAAATGAATAGCCAGGTCAACAGGTGATGCAGATACGAGAGTCCAAATGAATAGCCAGGTCAACAGGTGATGCAGATACGAGAGTCCAAATGAATAGCCAGGTCAACAAGTGATGCAGATACGAGAGTCCAAATAAATAGCCAGGTCAACAGGTGATGCAGACACGAGAGTCCAAATGAATAGACAGGTCAACAGGTGATGCAGATACGAGAGTCCAAATGAATAGACAGGTTAACAGGTGATGCAGATACGAGAGTCCAAATGAATAGACAGGTTAACAGGTGATGCAGATACGGTCCAAATGAATAGCCAGGTCAACAAGTGATGCAGATACGAGAGTCCAAATTAATAGCCAGGTCAACAGGTGATGCAGATACGAGAGTCCAAATGAATAGACAGGTTAACAGGTGATGCAGATACGAGAGTCCAAATGAATAGCCAGGTCAACAGGTGATGCAGATACGAGAGTCCAAATTAATAGCCAGGTCAACAGGTGATGCAGATACGAGAGTCCAAATGAATAGACAGGTTAACAGGTGATGCAGATACGAGAGTCCAAATGAATAGACAGGTTAACAGGTGATGCAGATACGAGAGTCCAAATGAATAGACAGGTCAACAGGTGATGCAGATACGAGAGTCCAAATGAATAGACAGGTTAACAGATGATGCAGATACGAGAGTCCAAATGAATAGACAGGTTAACAGATGATGCAGATACGAGAGTTCAAATGAATAGACAGGTTAACAGATGATGCAGATACGAGAGTCCAATTGAATAGACAGGTCAACAGGTGATGCAGATACGAGAGTCCAAATGAATAGACAGGTTAACAGATGATGCAGATACGAGAGTCCAAATGAATAGACAGGTTAACAGATGATGCAGATACGAGAGTCCAAATGAATAGACAGGTCAACAGGTGATGCAGATACGAGAGTCCAAATGAATAGACAGGTTAACAGATGATGCAGATACGAGAGTCCAAATGAATAGACAGGTTAACAGATGATGCAGATACGAGACTCCAAATGAATAGCCAGGTCAACAGGTGATGCAGATACGAGAGTCCAAATGAATAGACAGGTTAACAGGTGATGCAGATACGAGACTCCAAACGAATAGCCAGGTCAACAGGTGATGCAGATACGAGAGTCCAAATGAATAGACAGGTTAACAGGTGATGCAGATACGAGACTCCAAATGAATAGCCAGGTCAACAGGTGATGCAGATACGAGAGTCCAAATGAATAGCCATGTCAACAGGTGATGCAGATACGAGAGTCCAAATGAATAGCCAGATCAACAGGTGATGCAGATACGAGACTCCAAATGAATAGCCATGTCAACAGGTGATGCAGATACGAGAGTCCATAAGTAACGCCGAGTCGTAAAAATATAAGAAACTAGATAATCGCACAGTACACAACGGTTCACGTCAAAGAGTGATGCTAGACTGCGATACAAACAAAAGGGCGCGCGCGCAAGCAGGTATAAAGAGACCCACCGTGTGCGAAACATAAATTGCAACATGAGCAAGCGAGACTTTTGATTTCTCTCAAGACTAGTGAGGTCAGGACTGGACTCGGGAGATAGAATATAAGTAAGATGACAATATTATTTAATAAAAACTTAAATAAAAATATATTTAAAGCATCAAAAAACCATAAGATAAGTTTTAAGGTAGTACGTAACCCCGTGGATGAATTATTTTTTCCTTTTTTTTCTTTGATATCTCTTCATGTTAGGAAAAAAATAAAAGTATTTCCAAGCCTGGGCAGCATTTGGTCCAGATCGGTCAATCTCCTTTGATCACATCCTGTATTGTGTATATTCATTTTACTCCCACAACATCGTCTTTGTTACTTTTGACAACATATTTTTCTATCAAATTCGTAACATGAACCAACAAATTCAATTCAGAAAAAAGCCGAAACAAAATTGTACACCTTCAATTTTGCTCTTTGCTAGTCTAGACACGTTTTCTTTTCAAGGCTTACTTCACCCTCTCATAAAGTAGGTCAGGTGAGGTCGAATAGACCTCGGGTGGTCGAATCGGTCACGCGACACTACAATCACTCACAAATCTTCTTAATCTGATTGCTTTACCCAGGCACCGTTGGTCAGGTTGATCGATGCATTGGTAGTCTTTAGGTGATAATGTCATTTACGGCTAGTGCCAAATTATACTGAAATGACAATTTAAACCAATTTAAATCACTTGGGTGCATTAAGTGTACTTAATTCACCCTGGTGATACGACAGGAAAACTTGCACAATTTAACGCAAAAAGAAGGGTTTTGACTGCTTTTAAGGCGACTACAGCACCTAAATTACGATTTTATGATGCGTAGATAAGCATGACGCACTGCATTAAATCGAAGATAAAAATACAACGGTAATATTCAGGACATAAACTAGGTAAGTAATTTGCTGAAAACATGATTCAGCACTTTTGGTTCGATAGAAAAAGCTCACAAAGTTACCTCTAAATATCAATATTGTGTATCTTTAAGCTGTAAAAACGATAGTAAAATGCACACAAGAACTTGAATTTGCTATCAAAATGTTCGTGATTGAACACTCTCGATAAGTAGTTAACGCATTTTTCGATTTAAGCTGTTACCTTTCCATAAATCTCATTTTTCTAACTTTCGAACATGTTTTTACGCACGCACGCTTTCATAGTCCGTAAAAATCGTGTATCGACACTGTTCGCACTGCCGGCCCAGGCCTGTTGAGAGACGGAGATGGCACTATTCTTATGTGTGCTGCCTTTATCGGGTGCTGTATTCGCCTTAATAAATAAATTATTTATTTCAGGCTTTGCCCAGTACACAATCAGATACATCAAATACGTACAGAACAAAATAAACTTGAAATTATAATGTTTTTTTTTTAATTATAAGATGGGTTAACTCTTGACCCAATCTTGAACATAAGGTCAAAGATGAGGTCGACGATGGAGCGAGTTAACCCAGAAAATGCCTATAAAGGCAGATTTTCTACATCAAAACCGGTTCTGACGTTAAGAGTTATAAGCGATGAATATTATTTATTTATTTAGCTAATTGTATGTGCTTATATATTTATTAAGTATTATGTTTGTATTATAAATTTAATATCTCACTTTACCTACACCCTTGCCCACTTCAACTGCCTCTCCCTCTCACATAAGTTAGCTGGAAGAAAACTCATTGCTTGAGTTAAGCTCGCCATTTTACATGTCCTTTCTTTGTGTATTTTTTTTAATATGTATTTGTGTGTACAATAAAGAATAAAGAATGAATGTCGTGGGTTATATTTTTTCTTAAATTTTAGAGTTATAGAAATGTGTATGACGTTGTTTAACTTCCCTCCGGCCACTTTAGCAATTAAGTTTCGTAACCAGTTGTTAAAAACGAAGTAATAACCTTGTTACGCAAATCTATTCCTGCTTCGAAATGAGCCTGGATCGTAGAGCCAAAAGACTCAGCGGTGATAAGAAGCTGGTAAAAAATAAGCTACAAAGCTTAGCTCATAGACGCAAAGTAGCTTGCCTATGTGTTTTTTACAAGATGTATTTCGGAGATTGTGCTCAGGAGCTGCGTAAGCTCATTCCGCCTGCCCAAACGCAATGCACCACACTTTTTTTTCCCCTAGCTTGTCAGATCATTTCTTTCATTTTCATTCCACTGCTGGGCAAAGTCCACCACCCTTCTTATCTTGTCCAAATCCCGTGAATTTGTACTGAGCGCTTACCATTATATTTTATATTGCGTACTGTCAAGAAGTGGAATTCTCTGTCTGCGTTTGTATTTCCAAGCTCATATAAAATACCTCTTATCTCTTTAAATTTCGAGTGAATAGACTTCTTCTGGGTGAGCTTACTACATCCTCGACCGAAAGCAAAGAGCGAACCCAAGTGGGGTTCGCAAGATAGGTTAACTCTTAGATAATTCAGAGGAGAATAATTTATTTGAGTCTTGATGACCACTAACGATATTCCATTAACGATTTTTTTATTTTATATTATGAGATGGTCATAGATGAGGTCGAAGATGGAGCGAGTTAGCCCAGGAAATGCCAATTATGGCACTGGTACTCCCTCGCACCGACGGAGCAAGCTGTTTGGCGTCAGACTTCGGTAGGAAGGTGATCGCGAACCAGACGGCCCTTTACAAAGCCTACCATAGGACGACACCTCAAATTCAAAACAAACTGAAGTGACGTTGCCTTAGACGGATTACTAGGATGCAAGTCTCATTTTTGTTTCCTTAGTCGCCTCTCATTGGGAGTCATGAAAGAGATGGGGTGGTGTTATTCCATGTGTGGTCGATGTGTTATTCTCAACCGATCACCACGTGGCGGAAATGTACGACATCGTTCAGATTTTGACTGAACGATGTCGTATATTGCTGCGTCTTGTTTACACCTTTAGATAAAATCACACTGCAGAGGCAATGAGCCTTTTTATAATTCGAACGGCACGGCAAGGTATGACAGAATTTGTATTACCATTGCCTTCTATGTTCCCAGCTTCTAGTATCACTTGAGCATAGGAGGCAATGGTAATACAACTTTGCCGTGCCGTTTGCTAAAGGCCCAATGTCTGTATGAAATTGGTATTGATGTTAACGCATCAATATCGGATTCACGATCCATGGTAGTTCCCCTGAAGTGTGGGAGACTGTTACAGTTTGGGTGCTGTTATCTTAGGATTCAATTGGAAAGTTGTAACTCATTGCTATTCGGTAGATTACGGTTTATATAAAACGAAAGTTTACAATTATAACCCGAAAACAAAGGCTTGTTTTTAAAGTCAATAACTCTACAAATAAAATTTTTGCATCGGCCCCGACATTCGATTGCTAATAACTTTTTAAAGGCTGAACCAGTTTTAATTAAATATGGAGCTACAAACTATCTCGATGTCAGCTTTCAAACCAATAAAACCGCATCTAAATCGATTCATTCGTTTAGGAGTTACGATACTACATACAGACACACAGATACACACGTCAAACTTATAACACCCCTCTTTTTTGACGGGGGTTAAAAATATCAAAATGGGCTATGTATGACATTCTAAAAATATTTTGAATTTCGCTTAATTTCTTATTTAGTCCCGTTTCTGAATAAAAAATAGAAAAAATCTATCTTTTGAAATAAAAATATAATAATTAAAAGATTCTCAGTACGGTAAATTAATCCTGAGTACGGCATTACGCAATCGTATTTTTTTGCCGAGCTGTCATGTCAATTAAGAAAAAAACATTACCTATTTGATTTTGTATTTGGTTGTTTATTTCCAAATTTGGTTGGTTGTTACTTCAGGCAAGTTGGTAGAATCAGCTCTAACGAACTGAGCGGTATCCATAGTGTCAGAATCCAGTGTATTGCGAAAGTTCGGAAGTCCAGGAAGCAAAGCCAAGTCGTCAGTAAATATATCAATCCAAATAATCAAAACCACGAAACAGAAAGTAACGGTAGAGTCCAGGTAAAAACTAAATATCCAAATAATCAAAACCACGAAACAGAAACAAACTCAACAACCAACAACTCAAAAACACAACGGTTGGGTTGTGTGTCAACCAACCGTCAAACGTCTTTTTTTTACTATGGCAAAGGAACTAAACCGTAGAATGCTGTAGTAAGCAACAAATCGTTACCAAAATTTAAAAAAATAATATTTTTTTTATCTATGATCAAAATTATTTGATATATATTCTTTATTTGAGTATGGGACCTTAAATCTGCTTAAAATAAAAAATAAAAATTATTTTAAAAATTTTGCACATAGCCCATTGTATACCGTAAATAAGTAAAATATTTTTTCCAAAACTAACTAACTTTTACTTGCGCAATTTATTTAAGAAGTATTTCAACACATACCACGGGTCAAAGGGAAAAGTTGCAAGCAATATTTTACGAAATACTTACTTTGAAATTAGTTTCTTGAAATCGGATAAAGTTTTACAGAGATAGTTTTTTAGGCAAGCCAAGATGCC
Organism: Aproaerema taeniolella; assembly: GCA_949987775.1. Taxonomy (NCBI): domain Eukaryota; kingdom Metazoa; phylum Arthropoda; class Insecta; order Lepidoptera; family Gelechiidae; genus Aproaerema; species Aproaerema taeniolella. The sequence goes on from OX465264.1 coordinate 8,953,503, forward strand.
GTCCCTGGTGCCATAAAAGATTTTTTTTGGAGTGTATTTTTCTACAAACATTAGAAAGTCACATTTTATCTCTCTCTACATGCCACAGGTGTGCTTAGAGAACCTTTAATAACTCTCAAATTAAGAAAAAAAAATGTATTTTAAAAGCGGTTGTGTATATATTTAAAAGCGGTTGTATGGACGTAGATTCCTTTGCCTTTCCTGAAAGGTATAAATTAAATAACAACACAACCCTGGCTTAAGTCAGTTTTTAGTACTAAGTCCATGGATTTTGTATGAAAAACATAAACATAGAACTAAAAATTGGAAAAATGACTAAAATCAGTTTAAGACATTGTCGTTGTTTTAAAGTTTTGTGATAAAGCAGTTATTGCTTATAACTCTTAAACGGCTGTACCAATTTTGATAAAATATAGCTAAGAACCATTTTGATCACGACAGCTTTCAAACAAAAAAAACGCATCGAAAGGAGCGTCTCAGTTTGGACTAGCGTCTCAGTTGTTTTTTATGCTGTCTTGATATCGACCACCCCGTCTCAGACTTGTGCAAAAGGGACAATTGCAGCTTTCCGGCGAAATGCCGCGTTTTATTTCCAAAATTATGAGTGAATTAATACCCCAAAAACTTAATGAAATCGTACGTTTTAGGTCTCTATCGATTTGTAAGCGTATAAACGAGGTTCGTAAGTTTAGTTTGTTTGCAAAATTGTTCTTAGTTTTTCAACAGTCACCCTTTGAATGTTAAGAATTTTTTTGGCGAAAAATACTGACTTTTAGTCTCAAATATCTTTTTGTCTACTAAAAATATTACAAAAATCACCTAGTTTTTGGTATTCCTGATACTATACCAAAATTTCACAGGGATCCGTTGACGTTTAGGGGATGGAATCTATTGACGCCGTTTGTATAGGAAAAAACACTGAGACGATCCTCTATAGTAAGTTTAAGGAACTGATTTATATCCTTAATTTTCGCTAATTTAAAGTCACCCAATATGTGTATTTTTAAACCCAATATTGCCCTTTAAAACTACTAGAGAAAAATCTCCACCTAAATATTACTATGTTACTGTTAACCTTCTAGAGATGGTTCTTAGCTATATTTCTAAAATGGTTCTTAGCTATATTTTATCAAAATTGGTACAGCCGTTTAAGAGTTATAAGCAATAACTGCTTTACCACAAAACGTTAAAACAACGACAATGTCTTAAACTGATTTTAGTAATTTTTCCAATTTTTTGTTCTATGTTTATGTTTTCCATACAAAAACTGACTTAAGCCAGGGTTGTGTTGTTATTTAATTTATACCTTTCAGGAAAGGCAAAGGAATCTACGTCCATACAACCGCTTTTAAAATACATTTTTTTTTCTTAATTAGAGAGTTATTAAAGGTTCTCTGAGCACACCTGTGGCATGTAGAGTCACCCAATATGTGTATTTTTAAACCCAATATTGCTCTTTAAAACTACTAGAAAAAAATCTCCACCTAAATATTACTATGTTACTGTTAACCTTCTAGAGATGTGCGTAAAAGTTCATGTACTCAGTGCCCCAAGTTAAAGGGGCAAGTACATTCTAATTTGAACCTTATCACAAGCACACAAGAAACATGGGTGGAGACTTAATTGAGGGGCACAGCCGCAGGGCTGATCAATTTTAAATGCTGACGGATCTATTTCAGTATGGTTTATTTTTACGATGCAACATTTCGATGTTTATTGCGACGGGGTTTGGCATGAGATAATTTAGAGGCTATGTTCTAGGATTACTTAAAAGCCATTTGAGACATTTGTGTTCGTTTTTATTTACGAATTCGATACCATTAGTATGACAAAAAATCTATGCGTTATAAAATTGAAAAAAAGTTTATTAAAACCAAAGCGGTAATGTTGATACCATAATTATCATCACGTGATTTAGATAGATAAATCCATAGTTTATTAATTAACAAGCTCAAAAAAATTAAATACAACGATTTTGAGTATGGGAAGACATAAAAACTGAAGAATTAACTGCAATGTGCAACTCATGATACCTAATTGTTCCCACCAGTGGAAATAATTCAGGTCAATTCAAAATGAACCCGTATTATTTTGAATTTGAAACAAATTAGGATAAACCAATAACTTATTGCTCTGAACTAAGATAGTTTGATTTATGACCTTAGTTTCCATCCTACCGCAGGTCGTAAATCAAACCAAAGGTCCCTACACACAGGATATGTTAGGTTACAGAATTATGGACTTGCCCGTTTACTGGGCCACGATTCTGTAACTTAAGTTGTGTGTCGATGGAATGGAGGCCATTTTATCTGTTCAGGTGGCGAAATTGAGAACTATTTAATTTTCATATACTTGCTAACAACCACCCCGACCAGCAGCGCCACCGCCAACCGAACGTAAAGTTGCAAACTACTGAAAATTCAGTTGGCGGTGGCATCACTAGTCAAAGCGGCCGTCATTAGATGTATGAAATTTGGATAGTTCTCAGTTTCGCCACCTGAACGGATAAAATGGCGACTATTCCATCGACACACAACTTAAGTTACAGAATCGGGGTGCCCAGCTATTGCACTGGCTAGTGGCCTCTCAATGGCAGTGGAATGATGATGGTGACCACTCCTACCGTTCAGCTAGCGAAAACTTAAAACCTATACCTTAACATTTGATGACAGCTAACTGGGCGCTACTGCCAACTAAATGCTAAGGTGCTAGCTAGGCAGTTTGCAACAAAACGTACTGTTGGCAGTGGCAATGCTGATCGGGGCATTGTCATGAAGTTTCGATATTTGTAATTTTGCCATCTGAAGGGATGAAATGGTCATTCAGACGCTATTGATTATTGGAATAGACCTTTACCCTATACTGATAGTTTTTTACCTGCGAATACATCTGCGTATAAAAGTAGCACGTCACTGTTCAGCAATTGGGCCTTTTTAACCCCCGTCAAAAAAGAGGGGTGTTATTAGTTTGACGTGTGTATCTGTGCATCTGCATGTGTGTGTATCTATGTGTCTGTCTGTGGCATCGTTGCTCCTAAACGGCCTAATTTCAATGCGGTTTTTTTTTGTTTGAAAGCTGACGTAATCGAAATGGTTTTTAGCTATATTTGATTAAAATTGGTTAAGCCGTTTAAAAGTTGTATGCCATCGTATGTTTGGGGTGATATAAAAAAACTAATTTTAGAGATATGTCATAATTAGTTATGACGAAGTCTGTTGCGGACGGATTTATGCAAGTGCCTTTCTTAAAATTAAGCAATAAATATCCAACTCTCTCTTTCTCTCTTTAATTCTTTATTTTCCACACTATGTTCTCTTTAAGAATAAAGTGTTCTGTCTTAATATTCCAAGAACAGTCATTAACGTGAAGTCGGTAACATAATGGACACATTGTACCGAACTAATGGCAGCAAATCTTTGTTAATGCCAAAGCGCCGCTACTTTAGGTAGTTTTCATACAAATTGCCAGGTTCGAGTAATAAGTCAAGAAAATGTAGGTCGAGTTTTAATATAAGGAGAGGGAAGTATAAAATGTATACTTACCTAAGTAGTGCATTTTGTTTGCGTTTCGCCCGGGACTTCGTTGCCGTGGCAATTCGGGAAAATTGTGTAGATACCCTATGTCACCCGCTGATAAGAGAGCTTTTAATTGATGAAAGAATGTTTAAAAGCGGTCCAGTAGTTTTAAAGTTTATTCGTTACAAACATACAAAAAAATCTTTTCTCTTTATAATATTTTAGTGTAGAAATGTAGATGACCTGGAATAGACATACGCAAGCATCAAACCATTGTAATACTCGTAGCATAAGAATATAAATTTGAAATTTTTAAATGTATGTGTGTGCTTACTGTCTTGAAGAAATAAACGTGTTATTATTATGTTTGTCTTATGACTCATAATCTCGGGAAATTAAGTCCCGGACTTTAGGAAGGTGTGCGTGGGGCCGAAGCCAACACGTAGATGCCCGTTCAATAGACAATTTAATTTAGTAATGTGACACCGACCGGCAGTTATCTCTGTATGCACTATAGAAATGCACCCAAAGACAACCCCCGGTTAGTGCGGAACTATTGAAGGAAATGGAAAGAAAGGAAACTGGGCTATTGGGTTGAGAGACTAGTGGACTGGGTGACTGGACTATGGGTGGGACTATGGCACCTGCCCTATCAATGTTGAAAAACACGACCAAATGGGCAGGTGGTGACTCGCCAACTCACTAAAGATGGGCCCCCCAAACCTGCCGCACGCACAGTGCGACAAGGGGGTAACATCGCGTGAGAGGCTCAGGGTGTCGAGAGGTGTGCACCGCTTTCTGCTCGGTGGCCGACCAGCTCACCTCACCAACTCGCGACTTATGCATCTTTCACTTCCACCCTGCGAGCATATAGCTCTGACACCCCACTCTGACCGGCCAGTGAAGGCAAGTCAGAGGCGAGAGTCCTGCGGCCCCTGCTGGGGTCCACTCCGACCGACCGGCCAATGACGGCAAGCGGGGAGAGAGGCCTGACTGACTCTCGGGGTATGGGATCCACGGGACGTCACTTCCAATTCAGCTCGCCACAAAGTTGCCTTATTATTATTATTATTATTACTTTAAATTAGATAGCGAAAGTAATTTAGGGGGTGATGGGATAGTTGCTCAGTTTTACGGGGAGAATTGTAAGTCACCCCCATAAGCCATGCTTCTAAAACATCAGCTGCCAACTAAACTCTTTCTAAAGAGGCAATAAGGTTTGCCGTAGTATGACCAACAAGCTAAGAAAATTAACTAATTTACACCCTTAAATTATTTACTCTCGCGGTTTATCGGGAAACTATCTAAGAATAAGTTATTTAAGTAAGTAAGAATTTTGTATTCTGTGATAGGTATCAATTGATTGATACCTATCACAATTGACTCTTTCTTTTGCCGTTATAAAAGCGGTTAAAGTGGTTTTACGCAAGTTGCATTTTCACGTTGCTATATCACGAATTCAAGAACGATTTACTCAAAACGAACTGTTATCAAACTTATGTGTTGTATTTTTTATAAGGGTTATATCAATACACTGAAAGTTATCTAAGCGTAAAAAAAGAAAATTTATTTTTCCTCGTAAGCCTTTTTAAAAGTTTCCAGTAAAAGACTTGATTGTTTAAAAAGGTAGACAGGCAGAGTTACTTTCGCATTTATAATTTTGGTAGGGATAGTAAGGATAAGGACATTACGTATTGTACACACGGGAGCAAATCAGGCTGTACATGTTGACTTTGCTCATGCCCTTATTTCGTTCATAAAACCGCCGGCACACCGTGCTGGGTAATCTGTCGTGCCGCTGTCTGTACATTGATTACGTTAATAAGTAAATTTTGAAGTTTACTTTGTTGATCTTACTTTTGGGCGCGATGTATGACGTAGTTGTTTACGTATGGCCCCGATTCTGTAACTTTAGTTGTGTGTCGATGAAATGGTCGCCATTTTATCCGTTTAGGTTGCGAAATTGAGAACTTTCCTTTCATACATCTAATGACGGCTGCTTTGACTGGTGGCGCCACAGTTGCTAGGTAATTTGCAACTTTACGTTCGATTGGCGATGGCGCTGCTGGTCGGGGTGGTTGTCAGCAAGTATATGAAAATCCAATAGTTCTCAATGTCGCCAGCTGAACATATAAAATGACCTCCATTCCATCGACAGACAACTTATGTTTCAGAATCTGATAGATCTGTAGTCCGGGGACATTTATATTACTAAGAAAAGGTTACCGTTTGTCTTTGTGAAATTATTATAGATTTCGGCATTTTATATACTAAAAGTGAGGTCTTATTGATAAATCTATAATAATTCCACAAAAACCTTTTTAGTAATGTAAATGTTCCCTGGGCTACAGATCTATGTAAGGGACACCCACGTTCAAGTACTTACTGCTTTAGTTTAACCCAATTTCGGACCTTAATTAAAATGCGTAACAATATTATTTTAGGTTATATTAACTCGTATCAACCAATCCCCACTCCCATTCTACTACGTCATCTTCAGCTCACGCATTTGTCCCTATTTTTGTAGGCAGAGATAACAGATTGCCACTTGGTATGATAAGAATAAGAATAATTTGCATGAATACAGTACAGGGTGTAAGAAACAACCTAGCAAATTCTTAAATGTTGGAATTCACGTGTTCTAATCTTAGGCAACTAAGATTAGAACACGTGATTTTCCTCGGAAACCTCAACACTTTGTTTTCATTACTTAACTGCTTTAGCGCTACGCAATGTACTGCAAAACCGCACGAACGTATTGTGCTTAGTAAGGGAATGAGGAATTTCGCCACTTAAGTTGAATGCATGATAGATCAGTTGGTTAGAGCAGCAGGAGATAGCATAATAAATATGCTTAACATATAATTATTCTTCTATGAAACCAATTTCTTGAGAAAATACCAAGATATGCCTCAGAAACTATTCACTAACATTTAGGTATTTCTTGCGAATAATTATATTAAATTCTAGAGGTAATTAATAGGTATAGGTAAGTACTATTAAAGTACTTACCTGCGTGTATATTCGACCCGAGCTTATACAGGTTGTTTGGTGCATCGTTTGCCAAATTGAATAGGGTGATTGGAGGGGTCTTTGTCTACCTCTTCAGCCCCCATAAAAAATCTTGGTCCAACTGAATTTTTTACGCGGATTTTAAATATTTTTGGGTGAAATTTTGTAAAATTCTACATTTAAATTTTAATAAAAAAACTGTTAAGTCTAGCTTATTTTTTTTTTTAATCTTTAATCTGTAATGTTGTACGCTTCTATAGAAACCAAAATAACTCGCCAGCTCAGATTACTGCCCTCAGTACCCCGAAGGTGGTGGGAACTTTGAATATCTAGTGATATATGAGAGAGTGCAGTAAAACCAACTTAGGAAATCGTTCTGACTTCTTTTTACCTGGGCCTGTGCTAGTCTATTTAAGATTTCTAGCTAGTTAGGCAGCGATCTCAAGTTAAATTACAAAATAAAAGTACAAAATTCACTTTAGTTCTTCTTTAGTTTGAAAATTAAATTACTAAATTTTAACGTCCTATTTTTCATATTAAGTATGTTGTAAGTATTTAAGAAGAGTGTGATTATGGAATCATTCGGAGACGTTGTAACAAAATCTGATAGACGAGGTTTGCACTGTCAGCACTTGTTTTTTAGCTTTTGGTTTAGGCACGGATCATACACTGTATCACAATAATCCAACTGAGACAAAACCAGTGATTTCATCAACCTCCGTCTTACCGCCTTACTCAGAAAGGGGGTTTTTAAATATTTAAATTAAATCTATTTCGTTTTGTTTCCAAGATCTATATCTAAAATAGTTTCAACTTGCTCTCCGTTTCTTATTCAGAGCAATTATTATCAGTCATATATGTTTGTATTTATTCTTTATTGTACGTTTACAGTAATAGGAAGTTTACAAAGGCGAACCTATCCCACGAGGGGATTTCTTCCAGTCAACCTAGTAAGAGTACTTAAGAGAACAAAGAACTACTTGGCGCAATGACAAATTCGTTGTTGTAGAGTAAAACAAAAATATATGGCTTAGTTTAGGCCTTTCAATTATTTTATTTCAACTCTTTATTTTGTCATAGTTTTTCTGTTTGTCAGAAAATGTTTACTACCACTGCTTCTTTGTTTACATAATTTCTAATACGAAAAAAAAAACGAAGTATAGGTAAGTATAATTTTCTGTTTCTATTTACACTGACAAGATTATCACTTTCGTCTTCAGAACTGGTTTCCGCGAGAATTTCTTGGAGCAGGGACATGATGTTTAGAGGCTATATTCAACGCGTTTGTCAATTTGACTGATAACTTAACACTAACCAGCGAAAAGTGAGCAGTTACGGTTATGGTTAAAGTTATGACGTTATTTAACAATTTGTCAACTGGTGCAACTCATTTTTGGCCTAACCGATACTTTAACTGAAATTTTGACGTTTGTTATTGTTAAAGTAAGATGGTGCAACCCACCCTTAGTTAATTCTGGTTTTAAGTAAAAAAATATAAAATTTTAAAAGGTTTTACTTACTTTCCTAGAAAGCTTTTTTATTTAAATACATATATTACTTGATTTGGAATAGATAGATATACAAAAACTTTATTTATACACAGTTAAATGGGCAAACTAATAACAACAAAACAAAACTAAATACAACTTATAACTTTAAATCAGACAAAACAAAGGAACACTGTATATAAAAGGGTGCTGAGTGCTGACTCAGCGTGTGCTGCCACTGTGGACAGCGCTGTTATTCCGTCAGCACCCGTAAGCGACCGCGTCCAAGCGTTACCAGACATTAGGGAAACAAATAATATGAAAAATAACAAATAAATGTGTGTATGTGTGAGTTTGTGTGTGTGAGAGTATGGTAAGTGTGTCTTGTTTAATATAAAAGTAGAATTCTGTTCCGACACGCTCAATAAATATTGTTAACTTTAGATCACACTAAGCGAAAATTTGTAATTTTCTTTTGAGAAATAAATATTGTTTAACCCGAAGCATGTAGCAAACTTGACCCTAGGGAAACGTCATAACTTGAAAAGTTGCAAGCTAAGTAATACAGCGCGGGTTGTTTTCAGAAATTCCCCGAAAAACCGAGACATGAGAAACGATTGAGAATATTTTTCTCTATCAAGGCCTGTATTACAGAAGCAGACTCAAGTCTTGATCTATACTTAAGTGTTGATTGTCTCTTTCTCTCACTATCAAAATGACAAAGACGACTGCTAATAAGAACCTAAGACACGCTTTGTGGAGCAATAAAGCCGCCTCTCCACTAACAGGCGTGGGAGTCACGAGAGGCCTCTACTACGTAAATTTAAATAGCCTGTATATTGGATGAGTTTTAATTAGTTGGCGAAAATTATTGAAGTGTGATGCCCATAAAACTGGAAAACGTTTTCAAAGAAACATCGGTTGAAATATGGGAAAAATTGTTTTACCTCCCCAAAATTGTCTGACTTTAAAATAGTTAGTGAACCAGTCCACTAAACTGAATAACTTTCTCCAAGCAATGGCGTTGCCAAGGGGGGGTAGGGAGGGGCAGCTGCCCCCCCCCCCCCTAGATATTAAAAAAATGTAGGCAACCAAAGTTGGAACCGTTCTTAATACAAACGCCAATTAGCCATAGAAGCAAAGACTCGCGCTACAAGTAGTGGTAAAACTTCATGCTCTTGACTGTACCTACTATTTATATTTTTTTCATCCTCCGTAATATTAACTTGCCCCCACCTAGGCCAAAGGCTGGCGACGCCCTTGTCTCCAAGGAACATAGGTCGAAATATGAACAAAAAATTTCACCTCTCCATACAACATGAGCGATCAGCTTAGTACGAAAAGTCGACATTTTTTGTTGAGCATTTCATATTAATGCTTTGAAAAAAGTTTCACGGGTGGAATCATCCCCTAAAGTTTCTATGACTTATTTAAAGTTTTATTTTATTATAAGATGGGTTAACTATTGACCTCAATCTTGACCATAAATATCAAAAATGAGGTCGACGATGGAGCGAGTTAACCCAGAAAATGCCTATACAGGCACTGGAACTCCCACGCACCGACGGAACACAGCAAGCTGTTTGGCGTCGGACTTCGGTAGGAGGGTGGTCGCAAACCAGACGGCCCTTTACAGAGCCTACCACACCGCATGAGTCCATAGGACGACACCTTAGATTCAGAAAAAAAATGAAGTGTCGTTGCCTGGAATGGATTACTAGGAGGCAGGTCTCATTTGTGTTTCCTTAGTCGCCTCTTACGACACCCACGGAAAGAGATGGGGCGGTGTTATTCTCAACCGATCACCACACAGCAAAAAAATTCCAATTTAAAATTTAAAGTTCCCCATTTAAAGCTGTTAAAAGTACATACAGAGTGTAAAGGACAGTTTAGCAAATACTTAAATTGAAGAATCTACCCATAACTATCATCAGCTATAAGTAATTATTTTTTCCCGGAAACGTCTCGTTAAGGAGTTTTCATTTTTTACCAACTTTGGCGCTACGCATCGTATCGCGAAACCGCGCCCCGCGCGCGATCCGGCCTTGCGCTGCTAACGGAGTGCGATGTACATTCCTGGTTTTCATGTTTTACGTTGTTATGATTGTTTTTTATTGCAAAATGGAATGTATTCGATTAAATAATTAAAAACGTAAACAGAAAATATTAAAAAACATAAAAAAAATTGAAAATTTTCCGGAGAAAAATTCCACTGGAAAATCACTCAGAATGACTGTCTGAGTTTAGGGTTTCAGTTTTTTACATCCTGTATAGTCGAGTAAGCATCGTTGTCATCGAAAATTAAACATTTAATCGAAAGCGATCGATAGTGTTAGAGGTTAAGTAGCCAATAAGTCCCCAGTTACTGATAATAACCCCCTCAGGGGTTACACAACGACTAGCCATTTAAAACAGACGTTTTAATAGACGTTTAACGGTTATTTTATTAACAACATCTCTAGAGATCGCCACTTTGTATCGCTGTCTGAATAAGTTGAAGTTTTTTACAATCCTTCTATTTTGACGGCTGGTTTGGTCGAATGGTAGTGGCGCCGCCTCTTGATCGACGGGTCCTGGGTTCGATTCCCAGTTGGGGCAAATATTTGTGTAAAAAGCAGATGTTTGTTCTCGGGTTATGGGTGTTTGTGTGTCTTTATGTATGTTCCAAGGTACCCCGACACAAGGGAAAACCTTTGTGTGGGCGTTTGAGTGCGTAGCATGATTTAGGTGACTAATGTCTTAAAAGAATAATGACGAGGTATAATAACGTCTACTTTCTTTAAATAAAAATGCAGCATTTATTTATTTTTCTTATTGTCTTTTGGCAAATATTATAAACGATAAATCTAATAAGTAGTAGACATGAAAATAAAAACAAAATAACAATTATGTAGGTACGTAGATTTGCACGGCTAGCACGGCCCCCGACAAATTCTTTTAAATTTTCTTATGTTCGGGAAAGCTATTTAGTCTAGTGAGCCTACTTAATTATTTTTTAAATTTATTAATAAAACCAGTTGCCGACTTTTCCCAGGCATACTGTAGAAGCCAGTAAGTGGGACGTTAAGGTTTAGCTGTATCGTGGGTGAAAGGCTGACAACATGTCACCTCTATACTCATATTCATTTAATAACCTTCGGAATGTAAATCAAACGTGGCATCCTGTGAACCAGACGATGATCTGCCTACCCTGTCAGGATTTATAGGCGTGAGCGTATGGATTGATATAATATGAGTTAGTATCGTTTTTAATTTTATAAAATATTGATTTTACAGAATTTTTAGTAGGTATCTGTAATTTTATGGCTGAAAGAGAACAGGGTCCCGATTCTGTAACTTTAGTTTTGAGTCGATGGAATGGAGACCATTTTATCTATTCAGATGGCATAATTGAGGACTACTTAATTTTCATATTCTTGCTGACAACTACCCAAACCAGCAGCACCACCGCCAACCGAACGTAAAGTTGCAAACCACCTGCCACTGAAAATTCAGTTAGCGGTGGAGCCACCAGTCAAAGCAGCCGTCATTAGATGTATGAAAAAATTTGGATAGTTCTCAATTTCACCACCTGAACGGATAAAATGGCGACTATTCCATCGACACACAACTGAAGTAACAGAATCGGGGCCCTGTAAAAGCCCTTTGACCTAAGACGATATAAAACGATTTAAAAGCAATAAAGATACTGCTCCTAGGTATTTTACGGAGCCAATATCTTAGTCGTAAAATGTTCAAAGGGTAAGAGTCAGACGGATTACCAGAACATTAAACAAAGGTCATTTTCCTACACACAGTCAATCGACTACTACCAACACTAAAATTAAAAATTTTGAATCATCCCCCACATTTATTGCTTATAACTTTTAAACTACTGAATTAATTTTAATCAAATAAAGCTACCAACTATCTTGATTATGTCAGCTTATAAACAAAAAAAACGTATCCAAATCGGTCTATTCGTTTAGGAGCTACGATGCCACAGACAGACACAGATACACACGTCAAGCTTTTAATACCCTATTTTTTTGGCGGGGGTAACGCGTTTGCCCCATTTGGGGTCATTGGCGTATCTAGGGTTATTTTCTAAGGGGGGGCGAAAATGAAATGTACTCTAGCTTAATACGCTGTGTACTCAAAAGTAACTAATGCTGTATTATAGTATGTAATAATAAGTATATTTATTTACTTATTTAACAGTTTATTGTACACAGGAAAAATCACAAATATTACACCCAAATAGAAAAACGAACACAAAAGGCACAGCTTATTTCTTTAAGAAATTTCTTTCCAGCAGACCTGGGACAGTGAGAGGCGTAAAATAAATAAAGACAGACGTGCATAATTAACCACTGAAATCTAAACACTACTATAAAAACACTATCTATGCAAACACTAAGTATGTAGATTTCTCAGCTGTAGATTTTTTTAAAATGATTTTTGTGTGAAGTTATCAGTATTTTGGCATCAATTATAGAGTTTCGAATTAGTAGCCCAATATTCTGGGGTGGGCCCTAGACCATACCCCCCCTATATACGCCTATGTTTGGGGTAGGTAGAAACCTCAGATTGCCATCTGGTACATCCAAACACACCTGTTTCACTTTTCTACATTCATAATTCGTTTCATACACGCTCGTCGGATTCGGGTACTCCTAACACAGCCTTTTCTCCGTGGCAGGTATTCGAAGACTAATGATTCATTAAGAAATAGTCGTTGGCGATTACTTTTGTGTCATGCAACATATAATTAGTTCTTAATATCAGAAAGGGTTGTACAATTTATCTCACTTATCAGAAAATTTCATGGATCTAGAGTTATTTCCAAATATCGAAAAAAATATTAAGCTAAATTTCATTGGAGTGTGTGGGGTCTTAGTGTTCCAAAATCGTTATCCTCTCCTGATAGCGGAGAAACATTAACTGTACGACGGGTTGCTTGATATTATATTGATAATAATATCAATAATATATCGATTTTTTCTTCTTTAGAATATCGTCAAATTTTTTCAATGGAGGCTAGGGGCCTTTTGCATTTATGGGGCGGATTTCATTAAGGGCTTTTTGGGCTACAGCTCAAAAAGCCCTTAATGAAATCCGCCCCTGACAACTTAAACTACTTTTTTTTTTTTTTTGTACCGACAAAAGGCAGAACACAACTCGCAACAAAAACGAATAATTGAACTGTCATTTATCTCACAAAGATATCATTACGTTAGTGATTTTTTGTGACTATCTTTTACTCGAATAAAAAGTGATTCAATTACAGTAACAAGACAGATCGTTTGTTGTCTGCTTTCTTTGTTTCAAGGCTTAAAGTACCAAAATAGAGTATCTTGATTTATTCATATTTTAGGCAATCTAACAAACTATGTTGTGGGAACGCAGTGAGTTTACATTTAAATTTTTTACGCTCTCAGACTTTACTATTTCAAAAAAAACTGAAAAAAAAACACAAATCCATGAAAAAAGTTTTACACTTACATTGGGTGACTTTAAGTTAGTTAGTGAAAGTTAGAGATGTGAATAAGTTTATCCCCAAGGAACTAAGTTCAAAATATACCTATAACTTAATTAAATTCTAAAAACGGGTCTTCTTCATCAGCCCATATACGTCCCCACTGCTGGGGCACGGGCCTCCCTCAATAACATGAGGTTGAGGGGTAAATGCCATACTCACTACGCTTGGCAGAAGGGTTGGCGAGGGTTTTGATATAGTCGCAGAGTTTTCCTTCTCTGTGTGCAGATGAACTTGCTTGCATATTTACCTAAGTCGCCTAGTACGACACTTCGGTAAGAAAGAGGGTGATCCTATTCTATTCTGCTGGGGACTCACACGGCTTCAACGGCTTCAAAAAACGGGTCTAAATGCGCGTCATCATCATCATATCAGCCGCAAGACGTCCACTGCTGGACATAGGCCTCCCCCAGGGATCTCCACCTCGATAGGTTCTGCGCCACCCGCATACGAGTATATATACGCTAAATGCGCGTATATATATATATATATACAACTTTAAAAAAATCAGTTTCATTGGGAGAATCACTAGAACTTTAAAGATATTCGGGTTACATGAGCTCGGGAATACAGGGCCCCGATTCTGTAACTTCAGTTGTGTATCGATGGAATTGTCACCATTTTATCTGGTGGCGAAATTGAGAACTAATCAAATTTCATAGATCTATAGACGGCTGCTTTGACTTGTGGCAACAACGCCAACTGAATTTTCAGTTGCAGGTAGTTTGCAATTTTACGTTCGGTTAGTGGTGGCGCTGCTGGTTGCGGTGGCTGTCAGCAAGTATATGACCATTAAATAGTTCTCAATTTCACCACCTGAACAGATAAAATGGCCTCCATTCCATCGACACACAACTGAAGTTACAAAATCGGGGCCAGACCATTCCTCTCCATTATCTTCCATGTCTAAATGATCTAAGCATGCGATATAATTGAAATAATACAAAGAGCTTTGTTCTCATATAATTGCCGTAATTCCATCCTTTTGTTTTCTGTTCTATAAAGCGCAAACATTACAACTAATGGAGTACAAAGGGTTTTAACTGGCATTTGCTTTAATATTGGCAATTTAACAATAAGGGCATAAGTAAATACAAATTATACTACTTAATTCTCGTCTCATGATAATTATTCATTGCCGTGTTACCGTTGGAATTTGGGAAAATTCTAAAATTTTGTAGCCTATGTACTATTTTGGTATTTAAGCTATATTACTGCAAAGTTTCATCACAATCCGTTCAATAGTTTTTGCGTGAAAGAGTAACAAATTTGCATCCGTATTAGTAAGATATTTTTCTCTGTTGAAAGAAAGAAATACTGACACATTTAGGATGTGAGTAAAGAATACGAGAAAGTGACGCGCTAAAAGTCCAGTCAAAACCTTTGTAACTTAAAATTGATACCTAACTAACTTCATGGATGCCTGTCTTCAAAACCTAAGTTGATCAGTACCTTGATGCACTTTTCAAAGCCTCCTACAAATAATGCCTCGACCAAAGCCTTATTTAAAAAAATCTCAGTTTCTATGTAATAAACTTTTTATATTCAATTATATCACAGATATGAAAATTACCACTGCTAAAATTGCATATTAAAGGTACAGAACTCTAATATAAGTCATAAAACGTAACGACTGCCCTTTTCCAGACTTTTTACGGGTTTCTAGGATGCGTGTTCAGTCTTTACACTGTTGTAATGTGTGTCTTATCATGTGGAGATAGAACATATTTTTGTGATTTCCTTTAGATAGACGTATTGATCGTTAGGGTGATGACCGCGCCAGAGTAAGGTAAGCAGAGATTAGGAAAATCTGTTGTTAAGTGCACTTTGCTTCGGCTAAGAGTGTACCCTTTTCGCTTTGTGACAAAATGGCAGTTTTATGCATTTTTCCAGCTTATTTCCTGTAAAACCAGTACATTTCTTTGGCGAAATCTTTATAGGACCGCAATCTTTTCAAATATCAAATTGCAGGCCCTGATTCATTGACCTAACCAAACCATTGGGCCTAGAAAGCTAAAATTTGACCCAAAGGTTCTTTATAAAATGCAAAGACAAAAGAAGGATTTTACGAAATTCCCACGGGAACGAAGTCTCGGGTATCCTCTAGTTAAATATATTTTGAATTGTAGAGACAACACATATTTGAGACGACGTCTGACGTGAGTTATGTCGCTTATTATTCTTAACTTGCAAAGACATCTGTAATACTAATAAGTATGTACATATACAGGAGAGAAGAACCATCCCAAATTTTTTGTAAGTACGTAAACTTTATTTTTTGTTTTATATCGTTTCATATAAAAATTTCAAGCTAGATCAAAATTATAAAATTTTTATAATCAAAATTTTTATACTTATGGAAAAAAAATAACATCGTCCGATTGACTTGAAACTTGGTAATATAGTACTTTTCAACACAATTTATGACACCCGTGTTTCTGCGTTTTACAAAATTCATCCTCTAAGACGTAAAAAAAGGGAATCAAAATTTGAAAATTTTGGAAAAAATAATATTTCCTCCTTATTTACGTAATAATAATAATCAATTGAATAACAGACGCAATGGCAGGTTAATAAAGTTAAAACAATACCGAAAAATCTCCTCCGCAGTCGTCATTCCTAAAACTATTAACACTGGTGGTCTCAGCACACTTGGCATGCATTGGACGGCATGCACTCGCACTCCTTCATAAAGCTGTCATCCTCAATACCTGCCGTAAAGCCCGAATTTTTTTATCTTTGATTCCTTAGCACTTAGCTTTGGCCCGTGCAAAAACTTACCTCTATACGGAGAGAATAATATCCAATATGGACAAGAAATAATAACAATAATACGTTTATTTCTTCAAACAGCACACACATACATTAAAAAAGTTTAAATGTATATTCTCATCCTATCACATAATTTTGCATATGTCTGCCGCGGTGAGGAAAAAAGGCCTGGGCTCAGCGATTAATGCCAGACTGATTATCAGGCTGGCAACACTGATTTTCAGCCCTTACGTTCTATCAACCTTACTGACGCCGTAAGAAAAATTTGGCTGGTGATAAAAAAGTTACCCTGTATTGTATACAGGATGTAAGAGACAGTTTAACAAAAAATTAAATCTTAAAACTCAGACCATCATTCTGATTAATTTTCAACTGGAATTTTCATCAGGAAAATTTAATTTATTTTTTAAATCTTTTTTAATATATTTTCTGCTTTAATTTGGTCCGTTTACTAATAAAAACAATGTTACCAGCGTATACATGGTACATTGCGTAGCGCCACAGTCCACACGAAAAGTCCTTAACTTGACGTGTCCGGGAAAAATATATACTCGTAGGCGATCATACTTATGGGTAGACCATTTAAGTATTTGCTAAGCTGGCTCTATCTGTATAACTTAAAGAAACTTATGATCATTATAACTATTGTTTTAAACTTCTTAAATGGCTTCTAAAGCAGACGTGGCTTACCTTTAAAACTTTTCTACTATTTCTTACTTTAAGACAACTATTTTATTTGATAGGGGATACAAGGTTATGCGAAGAAAACTTAGACAGACGCTTAGCTCTAATAAATAGGTAATAACACAAACTCAGACGGCGTAATCCTAGAATAAATTATTTTCTACAATATATTTACAAACTTAACTTAAACAAGTGCGATGAATCATAGAACATAAAAGTTTGGACGTGGCAAAATATCGCGTAGGTTTCATTTTCTCGATATTGGGCGACTGTTAGTTAGTTAACGAAAACTCAGATTGTGAATCACGAAACTGAACAACTTTTCTCATGGAAAATAGGTTGAAATGTAAAAAAAAAATTACTTCCATACAACTTGTACAATCAGCCGTTAATGCGTGAAATCGAAAAATTTTCTTAAAAATATCATATAATAGGTTCCTTGGGAAAAGTTGTTCATTTTCATGGGTAGAATCACCCTCTAAAGTTTCACTAACTTATTTAAATTCACCTCATAAAAAGTAGTAAAAAAGAAAGCTATCAAAGCTAAGTGGCTTCACAAGTAAACGACAATAGTCGACCAAGTCTTAAATGTTCTTAAATTAAACAACTACAAAATGACATGACTCAGTTTAAGAGTGTTTTGATGTTTTGTAGCAATAATATTATATGTTATGTAAAGCAACATATGCTTATAACTGCTCTATAACTTATAACTTGATCAAATATAGCTAAAAACCATCTCGATTAAGTCAGCTTCCAAACAAAAAAAGCGCATCGAAATCGGTCCATTCATATGGAAGTTACGATGCCATACACAGACATACAGATACATACGCCAAACTGTTTTTAACCTCCTCTTTATTTTATTGGGGGATAAAAACATGTATCGATCTACACTAATTAAGCTCCATTAACAACTTGATGCTGTTTTCCACTTTTCTGCGTACCGTACACGTGCAAATGATTTGATAACCATGTAAAGCATTGCTTTTCAACCTGTGGGCCGTCGTGAAGGGAGTTGCGTGCAAAAGAAAAAGACAATTATTTTTAGTTCTTACATTACAATAAGTAATTAAAATTTTAGCAAGAATACTTTTTATTTTCTTGCTGATATTTGTATAGCAAGACCTTGTTTACGGCGCGTGCGATACAAATCCTCCACACAAGGGAGTGCAAGAATCGCGCGAAGGTTAAAAAAGCTAATGTAGGTTCGCACGCGGGCGCAAGGAAAGGCTGATCGCTTCCCACTTTCCACTCCTACCCCGTTGCTGACTTATTATAGTTACGTCTTTAAAATCTTTGACGTAGATAGTAGTTTTGGCCAAGAGCCTTAGGGGATCGCCAGAACTATTCAACTGATAAAGGGGTCGCGAATTCAAAAAGTTTGAAAAACACTGATTTACAGTATACATAAACATGGAATTGTTTTTCGATATATTTTTGCTAGGTCATGGGAAGTGGAAACACGAGTATTTAGAGAGGTAATACAGAGCGTAAGGACCTGTTTAACAAAAACTGAAATAATTTTGAGGCAACCCACGTAAACCCACGACCCCAGGATTAGATCTGGTGCTTTAACACTAAGCTTCGTAATTATTTGTGAATATCCCTCAAGCGAGTAATCGTTTTAAAAATAGTAAATTAAAACACTGAATTCAGACTAATTACTGAAAGATTTTCTGTTGAAATTTTCACCAGGAAAATTGACAAAACTCTCATTTTTTAATTCTTTTTCATTGCTTTACAATCAAGTAGGTAAGTACTTACCTAATGAATTCAAATACATAAATTGTTAGTTAGTATCCTTTCTACCTACATAAAATAACCATTTAAAGTAGATACCTACATAAAGATCTGAACTGTGTGCAATTTGAATGCTTTCTACAGTGGGGAACATTTATATTAAACAATTTACATATTTTTTATACCTATTTATATATATATATATATATATATATATATAAATAATTTGTTTTTAATATCTAAGGATTAACAAGCAGCAGTCAGATCATACTTTAACGCCTTATTGTGAAATTTTCCTTTGCCTGAAATTTATCCCTTTCGGGAAAGGAAAAGGAATCTATGTCTATACAGCTGAGTTATGTCATCAAAGAAACGTTATTTTATTTATTATTTATTGTTCAGGCAAAGGAAAACTTCACAAAAGAACTTTAGAAAATGATAAAAAAATCATTAAATAAAATTTAAAAAATCTTACTGATGCTTAATGAGCCTTAAACCTTAAATCTATATTAATATTATAAAGAGGAAAGATTAGATTATTTGTCTGTTTGTTTACATTGAATAGGCTCCGAAACTACTGGACCAATTTGAAAAAAAAATTCACCTTTAGAAAGCTACATTATCCCCGATGGACATAGGCTATATAATTTTCCTGAATTCCCACGGGAACGAAGACCCGGTCGGAATGCTAGTTATTAGATAAAATTATAAACAAAAATATTTAATTAAATGGTACCTTCACCATTGTGCACTTGAAAATACAGTATATGCATATAGCTAACTTAAAGTCACAACTTTTTTTATCTAAGTATATTGTTCTCAGGGCTTCAGACCGGTCTCCATTCGACGGGTCCTGCTGCTCTGGCTACCGGCCCGTGGACTCGGTCAGCTTAGACACCCCTGATGAAGACGAGCTCGAACCGGTAATACAGGTTAACCATATATATGTTACCTTAATATTGTCAAACCCGTAATATTGTAACTTGACTTAGTAAGATTATAAAACGTACTTTGTGAACTGCCCTATTTTATTAATATTTTTTAAATAATATTAATGAAACCTAACTTAACCAAACCGAAAAAAGCCTAACCTAACCTAACATAACCTTAATTTTATGCAGGCGGCCCTTAAAGTTTCGTGAATTTATAATTTCACTAGTGAAATTGTAACATTACGGTTTTTACAATTTTCCAACGACATATACATATCAAGACTGTCCAGAGATTTTCCACAATTTTTTATACAAAAGAGGTCTGTTTAAGAAGCTATGAAAGCATACTCGAGACTCATGAAGGGTTAATTCAGAGATTTCAGAGAAAATGTAACTACTAGAGGCAGTTTATTCCTAGAAATAAAAAAATGGGTTAGGTGATTCTATAGTAATAAGGAAATTTTTATTAATTATGTATTGTATTAAGGGTGTATTAATTTTAACGGTGACAAGACGCAACTGAATAGAGTTGCAACCATATCACTTTTGAATTTAATGTTAGATATTTATTTTTGGGTTTTTTATAACAACTTGTAGAGTCAGGTCGAATTAAGCAGCTCTAGCACGATAACGACAAACTCGCGCTCGGCTCACGCTGAACCTTCACTTTGATTGCGCGAGGGTCCCGCGCAAAGGCTTGCTTTCCCTATGGCGTTGTCTATGTTGACATTTTGACATAGGACCGCGGTGTTGTCTCGGCACTGTCACTATCGTACTCGACCTGCAGCATTCTTTGACATTTTAAAAAGCTTCCCGCGTCTAATGAGATACATTTCGCCGCTTGATTTGAAGGCATGATAGCTTTGTTAGCATGATACCAGGAGTTATCCTAAGGTCGCAGGTTCAAGCCCCATTCGCGCCGAATATTTTTCTATCTCTAAAAGAAAACTTAGCATGGTAATTTATCACTTGTCAGTTTTTTTAAGGCCTTATATAGCATAAGAAATATGGATGGATAAAAACACTTTTTAAGTGCATCCGACTTTTACAACTGGCTGTATATTAACCTGAAATATTATTCCAGATCCCAAAATACAGGGTGGTGTTACTGGGCGACGCAGGAGTGGGCAAGACAGCGCTAGTGTCGCAGTTCATGACGTCAGAATACATGAACACGTACGACGCAAGCTTAGGTTAGTCTCACTTTATATATACAGGGCTTAAAAAATTTTTGACTCCCATACAAAATGCGCTATAAGCTGATAAAGTTTGTATGGGAACTCAAAATTTTTTTTTTCGTATTTTGACCTATGTTCCTCGGGGAAGTTGTTCAGTTTCATGGACTCATTAACCCGAGAGGTTGAAAGAGATTTACCTAAAGCCCTGTATAAGTAATAAGTAATTAATAGATGTACTATTTTAAATATAGGTATCTTTTTCTGCTTGAAATTGTTGAGTTTGTAGTTATGCGGGGTGAAGTAGTTGGCAGAACTTTGTGACGCAAGATTAGGTAAGTTTTAATTTATAATTATAAGCAAAATTATTTTAATTATAATTTTGAGCTTCAGAAAAGTTAGTTTGATTTTACATAGGGCGACTTTAAATTAGTTGGCGAACTTTCAAATGTAATTTTCTCATGAAACTGAACAAGTTTTCCAAGGAACTAATAGGTCGCGCGCTTGTTTACGCCGTGTGCGATACAAATCCTGCACACACGGGTGTGCAGACATCGCGCGAGAGTTTAAATTCTTAATTTTTTAAATATTTATTCATTAAATTTAAATAGTTACATTTAATCCCGGGTGTCAGCTACCTCCATACCAAATTTTATTTATATTGGTCTTCCCGTTTGAGCGTGAAAGAGGAACAAACATCCATACATACAAATTTTCGCGTTTATAATATTTGCACGTCAATCACGAGGACCATATGGTACGCAGTTTTGCCGCCATTTTGCCAGCCATTTCAATAACTGCCACGCGTAATTCGCCGATCACGAATACCATTCGTTACACTTTTTTTCTTAGAGTCGCGGATGACGAATAGTACTCGTGATCAGATTCCATACTGTTTGTATCAAAATAACGAACACAGTTCGCGATCCGCTTGATAGCAACGTATAGAAGAACGATTTAGCTACAAGCACACATACAATTCATTAACGTAAGTGGTTGGAGGTGGCGTGACGATGCGTCGGCCCGCGCTACCTCGCCAGTGCGCCGCAGGCTCGCTACGTGGACACTATATTTTGTAAAAAAAAAAATATATACATACATAAGCTCACGCCTTTATCCCGTTAGGGTAGGCAGAGACCATAGATTGCCACACACAAAAAGATTATACTATACATATAAAGGCAAGAATAAAGAAATGTTAGAGTTTTTTTTTTCAAAAAACGTGTTCCCGCTACTATAGTTTTAAAATAAAAATAAATATATAAACACATTGTTTTATTTTTATGTTTAAAATATATGAAATCATCTTACAAATACAAAAAGAATTGTTCCTATATATACCCTAATTTTTTTTATAAATCTTACAATATCACTGAAAAACGCCGGCGAACCATATATAACGCTTTAAAAACACGCGGCTCACTTAGGCGCAAGAGCATCAGCGAGTGGAGCTCGTGATCTGCTGTCGGAGTGCGGCATTGGATTATAACTTCAGCGTGCAAAGTGTTAGTAAGGATTATCCTATTGCTGTGATCAGCTGATTACTTGAGTTGTATGGAGAGGCGATTTTTTTTTTACATATTTCGACCTATGTTCTCGGGAAAATTTGTTTAGTTTCGTGAGCTGATTCACATCTTTAAACCTTCGCGTGCTTTTTGAACACAGAGTATGAGATTGCGTAAACAAGCACGCGACGGGTTAATTTTCGATAAATAACTTAAAGTCACTCAATGATCTGACCCCCGTGGACCCGACTCTATAACTTGAGTTGTGTGTCGATGGAATGGAGGCCATTTTATCTGTTCAGGTGGCGAAATTGAGAACTATTTAATTTTGATATACTTGCTCACAACCACCCCGACCAGCAGCGCCACCGCCAACCGAACAAAGTTGTAAACTACCTAGCAACTGAAAATTCAGTTGGCGGTAGCGCTACCAGTCAAAGCAGCCGTCATTAGATGTATTAAATTTGGATAGTTCTCAATTGCGCCACCTGAACGGATAAAATGGCCTCCATTCCATCGACACACAACTGAAGTTACAGAATCGGGGCCCAGGATACATGCACTACTTATTCAGCTTGTATAGCACTTGTATAGTAAGCTTTTTACACGAATACGTAGAAAGTGATGCCAGTTTTGTGTTAATAGGACAGTTACAGACATTAAGAATTAAATACTTATTCTATAAGATTACGAATTTTTTACTGGACGCGGAAGAAAAGCTTAGAACGTGCCAGCTGCCTACTCTTCCCAGGCAACTGTAAAAGTCTGTAAGTGAGATGCTGGTTTTGCTTTATCCTTGGCGAAAGGCTGACAACCCCACCATTCTTTAACATGTTTCATGTGAGGGTTATCCACAATTCGTGTCAAACGTGACATCAAGTGGCTCGCTAAAAAACCCCGTTAGGGTTTACAGGCAGGCGTGAGCGATGTATGTGTATTACGAATTCTTGTTGTTATACATATTTTTGTAAAACTTTTAAAAACTTGTTGTCTGCGTCTTTCGTAGCATTTGTAGTGCCGTAAGGTTTAAGTAGTACTTAAAGTTTCAAAGTAAAATTCTTGTTTCTCTTTGAATCTCTTTTCAAGTTCAGAAAAAGTTATTCAGGACGATTTTTAACTCTGCTTATTTTAATGTAACGCATCTGTAGTTACAAAAACGTATCTTGTAGATTTCTGTTAAAATAATATATAAAAGGATCGACTCAAAACATACAGGGTGTCAGGGACAGATTAGAACAAACTTAAACATTGAATTTAAACCATCATTCTGAATGATATTTTTTTTTAATATTTACTCCTTTGAAAATAAATGACATTACTCGTTTGCAATAAAGAACAGTAATAACAGCGTAAAACACGAAAATCAAAAAAATTGTATATCGCATGTATGGGGTGCAGTACATTTTGCTCGCCCGAGGGAAAGTGTTCAGGCGCTACAGGGAGGCGAACACGAATCTATAAATAATTAGCTGTTCGCCCGCGACTTCGTTCCCGTGGGAATTATAACCTGTGTTACTGTGTTATAGGCCAAAGTTGCTTGGAAATAATTTTTTTTTATTCATTATTATGATTTATTTATTGCGTAGTGCCAAAGTAGGTTAATAACAAAAATTTACTAAAGTTGACGTTTCCGGGAAACAACTAAATTGTAGTTGATCATAGTAATAATAATAATTATAAAACGTTTATTTTACTATGCAGCACAGATACAAACATTTAGACGATCACAAATGACATAAAAAACACACATTTAAAATAAACAGAAATACATACAATAATTAAAAAAACTAAAAAAACACGCTTTTATTGCTAACCGAACTAAAAAGTAGAAAATAATTTTTAATTAAATAATTCTGAATAATTCTGAATTGAATTATTCAGAGTAAAAAGCGTGGGGTGCTTGATGTAAGTATTGAATGTTAAATTATTCTATTGACAAAAATCTATGATGAGAGAGTTATGAAAATATTGTAAAATGCACCCCACGCTTTTTACTCTGAATAATTCAATTCAGAATTATTCAGAATTATTTAATTAAAAATTATTTTCTACTTTTTAGTTCGGTTAGCAATAAAAGCGTGTTTTTTTAGTTTTTTTAAACTATTATTTATTTTCCATTTTTTAGTCCGCGAAGAGATTTATCAATCCTGACGATCCTAATCAGGATAATGGAAAATTTTTATCGGGTTATTGCATTGTCATCGGCCCTTAACACGTGTGCAAAGTTTCAAGATGATCAGACGTCTAGAAACCAGTGAAAAATAGGCTCAAAGATTCCGTTACATACATACATACATACATACATACATACAACCCGAGCTAATAAAAGCGTGTTAAAAAAACAGATTAATTTGCGTACGGATGCTGCAGTGAGTAAAAAGACCTGGGCTCAGCGATTTTTGTCAGTCTGTATTTCAGATTGGCAACACTGATTTTCAGCCCTCGCCTGTAAATGGAACGCGGGGTGTAGCAATAATAAGGCTGTTGTGTTGAGTTGTACGTGTTATGGTTGGTTATGTATAATGTCTAGTGTGTGATGGTGAGGTGCGGTGTGTAAGGGAAATATCAATAAATAAATATAGTTATGTGTAGCTTTCTCCATTTAAGTATTTGATAAGCTATCCCTTTTCGAACCCATAATATTTTTCTCTTAATAACTCCAAAATTGAAATTGTTTTACCGCCCCCGACATTCGATTGACCTTTAAACGGCTGAACCAATTTTTACCAAATGTAAAAAATCGCATCGAAATCGGTCATTCCTTTAGGAGTTAGGATACCACAGATTGACACACAGATGCACACGTCAAACTTATAACACCTCTTTATCAAAGAATAACACAAAATAATAGAGAATAAAGTGTTAATAAAAAAACACGGGAACACAGGTATTTATTTATTTATTTATTATAAGATGGGTTAACTCTTGACCTCAATCTTGACCAAGGTCATAGATGAGGTCGACGATGGAGCGAGTTAACCCAGAAAACGCCTATAAGGCACTGGTACTCCCACGCACCGACGGAACACAACAAGCTGTTTGGCGTCGGACTTCGGTAGGATGGTCGCGAACCAGACGGCCCTTTACAGAGCCTACCACACCGCATGAGACCATAGGACGACACCTCAGATTCAGAAAAAAATGAGTGTAAATAATGTGTTTACTTCTTCTTCTTCTTCTTCTTCATCAGCGCATATACGTCCCCACTGCTGGGGCACGGGCCTGTTTACTTACTTACTTAGAATGAACCCAAATGCTAATTCTTCTTCTTATCGTGTAGGTATAGTCAAGTCTGTGGCGAACTTGGCTAACCTTGGAGTCAGAGTTTTTAAACCGTACATTGGCCTCTGACTTTTATTAGGCTAATTAAGTCTCTATCTATAGAAATTTTTAAATTAATTTAAACGTGGTCATTTCTACGAGCTTTTCTCAGGTTTTTTTTTTTTTAAATTATAAGATGGGTTAACTCTTGACCTCAATCTTGACCATAAGGTCAAAGATGAGGTCGACGATGGAGCGAGTTAACCCAGAAAATGCCTATAAGTGCACTGGTACTCCCACGCACCGACGGAACACAGCAAGCTGTTTGGCGTTGGACTTCGGTAGGAGGGTGGTCGCGAACCAGACGGCCCTTTACAGAGCCTACCACACCGCATGAGACCATAGGACGACACCTCAGATTCAGAAAAAAATGAAGTGTCGTTGCCTGGGATGGATTACTAGGAGGCAGGTCTCATTTGTGTTTTCTTAGTCGCCTCTTACGACACCCACGGAAAGAGATGGGGTGGTGTTATTCTCAACCGATCACCACACGGTTGCATAATGGCTACATCTGGTAAATTCTTACAACCACCCATCAAGTTGCTCTACCCCGTTGGCGCACATCACTGGACTGCAAGGATCTGAAAATTCTGTCCACTACTGTCCACGTTTTATAAAGTACTGTTTACAATTAATTAATGCCCTAGATAAAGGGATGTGTTTGACAGCTCTCACTACCACTCGTGAGCTGTTCTACTCTTATCATATTCATGTATCTACAGGGTAATTTTTTTATCAGTATCTAAATTTTTAGTACGTAAAATTTATTTTTTGTTTTATGTCGAAAAATTTCAAGCTAGATCGTCTGAAGCATGAAAATAAATATTTTTTTTTTGTATGAAAAAAAAAAAACTTCGTCCAATTGACTTGAAACTTGGTAATAGTACTCTTCAACACATTTGTGACACCCGTTTTTCTGCGTTTTACAAAATTCATCCTCTAAGACGTTAAAAAGGGGTATCAAAATCAGAAAATTTTTGAAAAAAAATATTTTTCTTTCTTATTTACGTTCTATCAACGTTACTGACACCGTAAGAAAAATTTGGATACTGATAAAAAAAATACCCTGTATACTTATGTGTAGTTAGTTAAACAGGTTATTGGCAGATTTGACTACTGGCGTAACGAACATAAGAGTTAAGAGAGTAGTGGGGCTATAAACGAAACTATGTGCGTCTATCCTCGTTAACTGACTTCAAAAAAGGAGGAGGGTCTATGTTCGACTGCATGAATATTTTTTTTGGCTGACCTCAATTGACATAAGTCTATACTAAACATTGTCTAAGTGGTGTTTAATGTTTTGTGGTAAAGTAGTTATTGTTTATAACTCTTAAACGGCTGAACCAATTTTGATAAAATATAGCTAAGAACTATCTCGATTACGTCAGCTTTCAAATACAAAAAAACGTATCTAAATCAGTTCATTCGTTTAGGTACCTCGATGTCAGAGACAGACACAGATATATAGACATACAGAACTTATAAAACCTCTCTTTTTGTCAATGGTTAAAAAGAGCTACAGATTAATGTATTTTTTTATATCTACTGAAGGGCTGGAGCGTGAAATAGGTATATAAGAGATATTTTTAGGGTTCCGTACCTCGAAAGGAAAAAACGGAACCCTTAATATAGGATCACTTTGTGGTCCGTCCGTCCGTCTGTCTGACTATCCCTTTTTCTCAGGAACGCGTGGAGGTATGAAGCTGGAATTTATATTAAATACTCAAGTATCTTGTCCCTTGGAGCTGTGAAAAAATTAAACTTCTAAGCCTACGCAATCAAAGATACAGCCGTTTATGCCGCAAATTTTCGACACTCGCAAGGGAATCAAAACTTACAAGGTACTCGTACTTCCCGTGAACTCAGAATCTTGAAATTTGGTACGATGCAACGTCTTATAGCTCAAATAATAGGAAAAATTGCGAAAACCGTAAATTTTTAGTTACATCATATAGTAAAAATATTTTTAATAATTTGAAACTTACTACCCCTTTCCTCATAAACGCGTTCAACTTTTACTTGGTACAGAATCCTCGGTGCACGAGTCCGACTCGCACTTGGCCGGTTTTTTTGAAATATGCTACTTTTCCCATGAAAAAGAAATTGCAGGCGGCAAGCTAGGTAATACTTGTTATGTTACTGACTGTAAAAAATACGAAACACAAAACCATACAGCCCAACGAAACGTGTAGTCTTCTTTTTTTGAAATTGACAAAAACGAATGAAACGACCGAGTTTGGATCGTTCAGCACCATTTCCTGCTATGAAATTCAGATTTTCAAGCATTTTTCCTCGCTTTTCACTGTTCGCGTCAGACAGCTCTGTCGATTCTCGTGATATTTCATTTCTTCTTTTATCTACAGACTGTATTAGAATTAGGACGTGTACACGCTGACAACAGCCTACTAGCGCCAATTTACCAGCGCTTATTGGTACTGAAATCACATTCTGTTAGCGATTACTATGGTCGATAGTTCTGAAATGTATGGGATTAACATAGATTGACCACATTTATCCAGACAAAATATATAATTAATAATTATTAGATAGTTTATTTAGATTTTAAAATTTTATTTGAATTTGAATTTAATGGTTTTAATGTGGATTTTTATTTTATAATTTATACATTGTAATCTTCTGTAATTTTTGTATAGTTTTTAATTTCATTTTTTTAATTTAATGATGTATTTGTAATTAGAACTTATGGGTCACAGTTACCCGAAATAAACGATTATTATTATTATTATATGGAACTAGCATTCGGCCCAGAGCTTCGATCCCGTGAGATTTCGGGAAAATTATGTAGCCTATGTTACTGAGTGACAATGTACACTTGGTGTCATATTAGTGACCTAGGCAGCGGTAGTTAACCTGGTACAAAGAAAATATAAAAATTTTGAATCTTCTTTTCGGCTCATGATTTAAAACTGTTGACGAATTTCGAGTGGTAATTACTTTCGTAGCGTTACGAAACTATCAACTTTGAAAATTTTTAAAATATAGTTCCATCCAATAAGCAAATATTTTAAAATTTTGGTTAAAATGTTTAAATTTTGGGTATTTTCGTTGAAAATCTGAAATTTAAAAAATCTCGAAAATGATTAACTTTCGGCCAAATATAAAGTGGGTTAAATTTGTTGTATTTTTGCTGCCCTATCACGTCCTGCCAGTAATCCGTTAACCCTGTATTTGCCAGAATACCTACATGTTTGACAAGATCAAAACTTATTCTTCTTCTTCTTATCGTGTAGGTTAGTCAAGTATGTGGCGGAACTTGGCTAACCCTCGTGTCAGAGTTTTCAAACCGCACAATGGCCTCTGACTTGGTTTCAACGACTGTAGTCAATCGACAACAGCCGGGACCGTCAGCTTAACGTGCCCTCCGAAGCACGGAAACGCTCGTGATAAATTGCTACCTTGGTCACTCATCAGGTTCCCTGCCTCTGTGTGCGTTGCTTAACCTCACTGATCGGTTGAGATCAGCGGGTGCCACTGAGCTACGAGCATTTCTTGCTTTCTATGTGTATACGCCTTAAGGGTCTGTAATTGGCTTCACTCTCTCAGAGCCCTTCCTATTCATTAAGACGCGGAACGACCTGTATTCATTACACTTGGGCCACGCCTAATTCTACCATAGTCGTATTTGTGAATGAAGTCATTCTTTGGGACCGTCTCTTTAAGAAATTGTTAAAGCTTTGATGTCTGTAAGAACCTGTATTAATTAATTACGTTTCATTATGTTATGAGGTTGACAAAGCAAAACTGAAAATGAAAGAAAGAAAATAATCCTTACTAATATTATAAATGCGAAAGTAACTCTGTCTGTCTGTCTGTCCGTCTGTCCGTCTGTCCGTCTTACACGCCTAAACTACTGAACCGATTTTGATGAAATTTGGTACCGAGGTAGATTAGAGCCTGGGAAAGGACATAGGCTACATTTTGTCCCACACTTGGGCACGATATAACCTGTAGTCCATGCGGGCGGAGCCGCGGGCGGAAAGCTAGTGTTTTCATATAATCGCCATTGGGGTAGGCAGAGCATCTGTGGTTTAAAAACCTGGCATACATTCAGAGGGTTATAGGATAAAATATGATGCATGAGGTGAGAGAGGTTGTCAGTCTTTCGTCCACAATACAGCAAAACCCTCGCGTCCCATTTACTAAATAGAATAGAATAGAATAATTATTATTTGCATTAAATGTGGTAGTGCACGCAGGCGAGATGTTATTGAATACAAGGTCAACACATTTAACCAAATTTTGGCATGTAAAGTTACAACTTAATACAACATTTATGTCACAATTATACAATTTTATACAACTAATCTAATAAGTCCGAAATTGAATATTTTTTTTTAACAATTAGCCATTTTTTAAAAATCATAACAAATCTATAGGTCAAGGTTTTTACATCGTCTGGCAAAGCATTATAAATTTTTACACACTGACTTTTACAGTATGCATTCTATACTACTCTTCCTACTTCCCACTAGTTCAGTCAACTGAACTATAGTGGGAACAAAGGCTATTATTTGGCAAAATTAAAGGACCTACTATTATTTACTACAGGCCTACTATTATTTATCAAAATTAAAGGATGAAAATCAGTCACGAAACACGCATGCTCTGGCTTCGCTTCCATCTGATAAACCTCACAATTTGCGTCATTTATGGCATCAAGTTGTTCGCTAGAACCACTGTTACTCTCACCTACCCCGTTAGGGATTACAGGCGTGAGCGTATGTATGTTCGCTTGTTTTCAGTGATTCAAGTTTCATCAATAAATAAATAATTAATATCTAAATATATGAAAGGAGAAACTGACTGACTGACATATCAACGCACAGCTTAAACGGCTAAACGTAGGCACTTGAAATTTGAAAGGGACGTAGCTTAGGTACCATAGAGGTGCACTAAGAAAGGAATTCCCGAAATTCCCACGGGAACGGGAATCAGCGGGAAAATCCTTTTGTATGAAAAATCTAAACCGCTTAAGTTAGACGCTTGAAATTTGGCATGACCTTAGTAAACTTAAAGCTCAGTTGCAACAGGATATTGAAAAATTCCCACGGGAACGGGAGTTAGCGGGAAAAAACTTTTGTATGTAAAAATTTAAATCAAAAGAAAAAATTAACACGCAAACGAAGTTGCGGGCATCAGCTAGTCACGACATAAAACTCAGTAAATGATAGTTCGTAATCCGTTTATAATTGCTCAACTTCAAATTTGTTTTTAATTGCTTACCCTAGTCATAGTTAGTGGAGTTGTTAATTTTATTATAAGTAAAGTTCTCTCATGATTTCTACCCCACTCAACCGTGTTCTATACCAGGTTGGATTCTGTACAGCAGGTAAACATCGCCCCTTAGATAGTTTAGGGGCGCTTCTTCATAAAGGCGCATTGAGTTTAGTTAAACTATGTTACCAAAGCTTGTCCAAGTTAATAGGGTGGCAAAGAATTAAAAGAAGACTAAGAAGCTTCAATATATACAAACAGTTACTAAAAGTATGGGAATAAAACATCCAATCCCAATTGAAAATATAAGCAAGGTTTTCATGAATAAGAAAGTTTTATGGATCTAAAGTGACCAGCTATTATGGCGGTGATGCAGTGACTTTATTAGGTTAAGAAACTTACATTGGTACAAAAAAACTGATGGATTACCATAGTGGCAATTTATTATGATCGTTACTGTGCTTCGGAGGGCAACTTAAGCCGTTGATTCCGACTGTTGTCGATTGATTGCAGTCCTTAAATCAAAACTGTGATACCACGCTTATAGCCAAGTATTCCAAGTAAACACTTACTTGATTTTACCTACACGATAAGGACGACGGAAGGAAAGACTAATTTCCAGTTCAATCTTTCAGTCTTTCGCCGGGCCACCTGATAGTCAATGAACGATAAACAATACCATCTGATAGTCGACGAATAATTTTCACTGAACGATGACGTACATTGCTGCATTTGGTTTACATCTTCAGTTAAAATTACAAAGTGCAGAAGCAATGTATGGATCAAATTGATATAAATCAATGCATTGAAATTGATTTGACGATCCATAGTAACCTCGCCCCCGGTGTTCGCAAAAATAAGTTTAGTATTTAATATAGGGGGGCGACTAACTCTTAAGCCCGGCCCTGGTAACCCGGGTCAAATTGCCACGGTATAAAGTTACGGCTAACAACATGTGTGGTAGTTATGTTGATAATAGTTAGTACACAATTAACAATTACTGGAACGCCGTACCGAGTGGGGGTTCTCAATTATCTTGGATTTTAGTACTATCTGTAACTTAGTAATGACGTTAATTGTATCCCAAGCAAACTTGGCATTGTTTGTTGTTGTGAATGCCTTGTTGATAGCTATGTGACTTTGAATTAGTCAGCGAAAATGAACGTTGTGAGGTCAGCTCACTAAACTGAACAACTTTCCCCAAAAAACAGAGATCGCAAATGAAAAATAAATTTCCATACAACTTGTGCAATCAGTTGATAAAAAATTCACCGATTTCGTGCCTCACATTGAGCACATTGGAAATGAATCTACGGAATTCGAAATAAAACGGGCAAGTGCGAGTCAGACTTGCGCACGAAGGGTTTCATACCATACCAGGCCAAGTGCGAGTCGGACTCTATAAAAACCATTATCTCTATAAAAACATCTCTAAAAAAATTATCTCTAAAAAAAATCACGTTTGTTGTATGGGAGCCCCCTTAAATATTTAATTTATTCTACTTTTAAGCATTTTTGTTATAGCAGCAACTGAAATACAGCATCTGTAAAAATTTCAACTGTCTAACTATCACGGTTCATGAGATACAGTCTGTCCAAAGACTTATCTATAAAAGCTAGCAAAAAAAATCACGTTTTTTGTATGGGAGCGTTTTTTGTACACAGCCTGGTGACAGACGGACGGACGGACGGACAGCAAAGCCTTAGTAATAGGGTCCCGTTTTGTCCCTTTGGGTACGGAACTCTAAAAATGTCGTTCTGACTGTTTGTCTTTTTTCAAAAAGGTTAGGCTACAGGGCAATCGTCTTTGTTTTAGACTCAAATTGTAGCAGACTAAATTGTCCAGAGGAATTTTTCTCAAATTTTTGATATCATTTTTGGTTCCAAAATATCGATCGCCAAAATCAAAAATTAAGATTATTTTTTTTGCACTATTATGGCCGAACTATTTTTCGTTTTTGACTTTTTCGAATGATTCTTTTTGCACCTTACAACTCTCGTAAATACGCATGTTTTGAGCCTTTTTTGAATATCATATCTTTACGACTCTCCTAGATATATAGAGATCGCACTTTTTCGTAAAATCGGAGCCTATACTGGAGCGAACGAAAAGACATTTCCAATGTCAAAAAAACTGAGATTATCGTATAGGTTTCTTAAGAAAAGTTGTTTGGTTTCATATGGGCAATCACCCTCTATAGTTTCGCCAGCTAAATTAAAGTCACTCTATATGTATAGGGTACTTCAAATTAGTTAGGGGGTGAAATTGAACCCAAGGAACATAGGTTTAATATAAATAACACTAAAATTAAAAATTTTGAATAACCCCTGACATTCGATTGTTTATAACTTTTAAACGGCTGAACAGATTTTCATGAAACTTGGCTAAAAACACTCGGGATAAAATTAACTTTGACACCAAAAAAAACTAAACGAAAATCGGTTCATCCGTTTGGGAGCTACAATACCACAGACAGAGACAGTACGTTAAACTTATAACACCCCTCTTTTTGTCAGGGGTTGAAAACCAAAAACCGAACAACTTATAAAGGAAAAAAGTAACTTCTTCATATAACACGAACAATACGTTGATTCCATACAAACTTCATCAGCATATTACGCATTTTGTATGGGTGATCAAATTTTTTTTTCGTGTTTTAACCTATGTTCCTTGGGGGAGTTGTTCAGTTTCATGGACTGATTAACCACCCGAGAGGTTGAAAGAGAGATATACCTAAAGCCCTATATAACTTAGTAACGAGTTAAATTGTATTGCAAACATAAACTTGGATCTGTCTTATTGTTTGTCCCTTGTTAATACCTGGTTTGGAGTTTCAATAAGTGTGACTAAGTTGTGTGTGCGGAACCCTACGTTGTATACGGTAGGGCTGGTACAGTCAGCTGCTTATTTGAGTCACCCCTCTATGCAATAAGGATAAAGTTATTTCACGAAATGTTTTAGGTGTTCAAATAAAATTTTGTATACTGTATACTAAATACGTCCATCAAGCTGCGTTAGGTCACCGTGGTGGAATATGGCTTAAAATCCCCTTCGTGTTTCGAAGGGAGGCCCGTGCCCCTCAGTGGGGACGTTTTAAATGCTGGTAAAAAATAGTAAAACAGTTTTACAATTATACTTTATTAAAATTTGTAAGAATTACGTTTTTTTACGAATTTTTATTATCACTTGCTGAACGGTGAAGGAAAACATCGTGATGAAACCCGCCCGACCAAGAAAATTCATTTTCGAAAAACGAGCGCTACACCAACCCGCATTGGGCCAGCGTGGTGGACTATGACCTAAAATCCCCTTCGTGTTTCGAAGGGAGGCCTGTGCCCCTCAGTGGGGTGTTTTAAAGGCTGGTAAAAAAATAGTAAAAGCGTTTTACAATTATACTTAATAGCAATTTTAAAAAAATACGTTTCTTCATAGATAACTTCCATCTTCGTTAGGTACGGGTCAAATATCTCTTCAGCTGACTGTACATGAAATAATGTTTGATGTAGGTTGGTTTCAACAACATTCACTTTTAGTTAAAACTGTTGATTTAGCCAAGTTTGAGTTCAGTTACAAACAATGTTATGTGAGCCTCGTGTGCCGCCTACGTTGTTACGTCAAGACAGGGTGAATTTGGCCCAATACAAATGCTACATACATAACTGTCCACGTTAAAAGCGTAAGAATCAACCGACTTCAAATCCAATACTGCCTATCACCTGACAACCACAAAACGTTATTCAAATAGAATGTGTGTTTTTTTGTTTTAGTTGTTTTTTAATATTTAAATATTTGCATGCCATACTATTGGTGGATTATGAGACACATTTATTTTAAGTTAGATCATTGTAATTAGGTACCACTATCCGTGCAAATAAAAACATTTCGATAAATTGTATATGAAACCACCTGAGGAGTCAACTCTTTCGAACAACAAAAGAATTTTGGACGGAAAGCTTGTAATATTATAAGAACAGTTTGGATTTTGGGAAAAAACTTAATTCTACACTTTAAATTCTTGGGACCTTATAAACTCATTTTAAACTCTAAGAGGGCCAAGGGGGCCCCGTAGAGATACAGGGCCATACGCACGTGATTAGTAGGGTTAACCCGCCACTGCTTCGAGGCCCGAGGCCTTTTGAGCGTGAGGCCGTGGGCGGTCTCTACGTCACCCACGCCTTACACACTTCTATATAGATGATAGTATGGTTAGAAGTATAAAGTTTGGAGTTCAATAAGTTTTGATAGGATAGACTGAGATTCTAAGAACAATAACTGAACTTTGCGTTTAACTAGGTTTCCGTCCTTGATTTCGTTACCTTGGGAATATGAGATTTAAATTATTCCAGACTATGTATCTCTGTGACAAATTTCAACGACATCCGTTTAGCCTTTCTGGCGTGATTGAGATCTCTTATAACTCTTAAATGGTTGAACCAATTTTGATCAAATACAACTAAAAACCATCTCGATTGCTTCAGCTTTCAAACAAATAAAACGGCATCAAAATCGGCCCACTCTATCTTATAACACAGCTCGATTTTAGTCGGGGGTTAAAAAATTAAGTAACGATGACCAACATGGAAACGGATATTAACCTTAAAAGCTTTTTTTTGTTGTTAAAAACCACTTAGTCTTGCTCAGCAACTATGTGGAATTGTGGACATATTACAGAGAACAAACTTTTTTTTTAAATTTACTCTTTTTAAACCCGAAAACAGCTGCTTCACCCAACCGATTTAAATATACGGTTGATAGTATGTATTTGAAGTCGTTAACTGTGATAGGAGTGACAGAGACAACCGGCTTGAATAACTCTTCCCCTGGGACGGGAGTTTAGTTCTTTATTGAGTGTTTAACTACTGCACAGAGTAATGAACAAATTAGAGTCACGCATATTTCTTGATGTGATCGCTTGAAAGGAATATAATAAATTGACACCCGGTTTGGTCGAGTGGTACTGGTGCTGCTTCTTGGTCGACGGGTTCTGGGTTCGATCCCTAGTCGGGGCAAACATTTGTGTAAAAAGCATATGTTTGTTCTCGGGTCATGGGTGTTTGTGTCTGTCTTTATGTATGTTCCAAGGGACCCAAGACACAAGGGAAAACCTAAGTGTGGGCATTTGAATGTGTAGTGTTTATAAAAAAAAATACGAAAACAATACAATACAATAATATAAAGTTAAAATTGAAACAAATTGCAAGTCAACAAGGTGCAAACTAAAAATGTGGCTTAACATTACAGTAAAAGTAAACAAGAAAACAGGTTCTGACGTCATAAAAATCGGTCCAATATGTGACAGGGGTAAGAGCGACCGCCCACTTCCTGTCCATCATAATTATGGGCAACGGCACAGCATAGGGTCTATATGGGTGGTAAGATTGACAAAGACATGGGTTCATTTCCCATTAAAGTAAATTGAGAAGTTTATTTGAGCCTCTTAAATCTCCTTTTTTAAATAGGGATCCGGTATTGGCATTGCTCGCGCATTTCCAGATTTTTACATAACCTGTTCCCGCTGCTGGGCAAAGTAGCAAATTCTGTTACAGTGGAATTTTTTGGGATAAAAAAAACCGTTATTTATGGAGTTCGAAGGGTTGAGGTCAAGCTAAAAATAGCCATACAAACAATACAATACTTATGTCAGACATACTTTATACATAAGTCAATCCATCTAAAGGAGATGTTATTATTCTTTTAATTATTTAATAATTTATTTTAATGGTTTCGTTGCAATTTAAAAAAAAAAAACTTAAATAAAGAGGCGTTCACTGTAGGTAACAAATAAAAAACCCGTTCATTTCAAAAATAAGAAGTAAAAAAAAAATCATCAAGCAGTGTTTGAGTCTGTGTAGTTTAGTAGTAATTTAACGAAACATATTATGTCTCTATTACATTGTGACTACTCTGTAGAGTTGAAAGTAATGTTTGGTTAGCGAAGATTAAGAGTGTTTGACTTAAGAGTACTTTAAGTAAAGCATGGTTTACTAACTACTTTATTTATCAAGGGAAAGCTCGCTGATCTCAACCGATCCGTGAGGTTAAGCAGCGTACACAGAGGCAGAAAACCTGATAGGTGACGTGACCATAAAGGCAATTTAAAATAAAATAAATAAAAATATAAAGTGATTTATTTGCCACAATTTGGTTACAAAATTATTTTAAAAATTAAAAAAAAAGCAGCAAATTGGTCCAGCACTCAGCGTGTTGCTGTGGCAGAACCATTAGCAGCTGGTATTCTGTCCTGGCCTTATCCAAAAAAAAAATGTTACTTAACCGACAACAAGTCCACAAATCAGAAATAAACATATGAAAGAATACACTCGGGAGCTATTTTTTATTATAATTATAAAAGATAATACACTCTTACATTTTAGGCCTGGTATGCTCCCGACTGCACCATTAGGTAAGAGATTAAAAACAAAAGATGAACTAAAAAGTTATATATAATAGTAAGAGTAGCTATGGTAAGACACTTCCAAATTTAACATAGTTAAAAAAAAAACAATAATAAAACTACATTAAATATCTAAAACATAGCCTTGTAGTACGGCATCTGCGAATTGCTTCAAAAGCAGCATTATAATGAACGTTTCCGTACTTCGGAGGGCACGTTAAGCTGTCGGTCCCGGTTGTAGTCGATTGACTACAGTCGTTAAACCCGGTCAAAGGCCATTTGGCGGTTTCGAAACTAACACCAGGTTTATTCAAGTTCGCCTTATATTGTACCTACACGATAAAGGAAAGGCAGGGAAATCCTAATAAAGCCCACTTGCCCAAGGTTGGGCTTAAAAAAAATTAAATTTTATTGAATTTTATTGTATTAAATTGAGCTTTTATGTATATACCTACAGGTTTATACGGAACCCTCAATGCGCGAGTCCTACTCGCACTTGGCCGGTTTATTAATCGGTATGCAAATTTTTTTCCTTCTTATTTACATTCTATCAACGTTACTGACACCGTAAGAAAAATTTGCGTGCTGATTAAAAAATCAACCTGTATAACAATAAATAATTATAATAAACGGCATTCATTAAATAAATAAATAAACGCTACACACTCAAAGGCCCACACTAAGGTTTTCCCTTGTGTCGTGGGTCCCTCGGAACATACATAAAGACAAACACAAACACCCATGACCCGAGAACAAACATCTGCTTTTCACACAAATGTTTGCCCCGACTGGGGATCGAACCCAGGACCCGCCGATCAAGAGGCAGCGTCACTACCGTTATTATTTGTCCATAATAACGACAAACATCTAAAGAATTAGGTAGAATTAGGACAAAACGGTATGTGGCTTCAGTCTGACTTTAGCCTTTAGATATCTGTTTAGGCGATAGTATACAATACAATGTTGCATTATATTGACTGCTACTCTATTAGTTGCAATTACTTCCAAGTTAATAGGAGTGAGCGGTAACTTGAACACTTGATTTGGTTGTACTTGTAGATAGACGGGCGTAATACACTCAACTGTAATCAACATGGATTAGTATCAAGTGCGAGTCGGACTCGCGCACGAAGAGTTCCGTACCATTATCTATAAAACGCCAAAAAAATTCACGTCTCTTAAATATTTGTTTTGTTCTGTTTTTTGGTATTCGTTGTTATAGCGGCTACAGAAATACATCATCTGGTCTAACTCGGTTCATGAGATACAGCCGCGGACAGACTTATCTATAAAAGTGAAGTTGGTTCTTTATTTATTTGTCTACACAATGACTATGACAATTTTTAGTACAGACTACATATAAAAACAGCAAAAAATCACGTTTTTTTGTATAGGAGCCTACTTAAATATTTATTTTGTTCTATTTTTTAGTATATGCTGTTATAGCAGCAACATAAATTTCAACTGTCTAACTATCACGGTTCATGATATACAGCCTGGTGACAGACAAACGGATGGACAGTGAAATCTTAGTATGTATGTATGTACGAGTATGTAAACACTTTATTGCACATAAAAAAATTACAAAACAAAAGAGATGGATACAAAGAAAACTATGTACAAAAGCGAGCTTATCCCTTAGAGAGATTTCTTCCAGCTAACCCTCGAGAGAAACGAAAGGAGACTAATCGCAGGATCGGCGTACTTGCGCAATAAGGAATTTTAACTTATATTATCTACTTTAACGCTACACTAATTATATTGATAATACATATATTATAAAATATATAAATAAATATAATATATACAATATACTATATAAATATGACTACGTACCTAATGCATATATGATTCTATATATTATTATTATTACTGCTCAATTGTTGTGCTCAGTGTTTTCTTAATGCTAACTTAAAGGAGTGAATGGAAGGAGCTTTCCTAATAGGGTGCTGTTTTTAGGGTCCCGGGTCCCCTTAGTAATAGGGTCCCGTTTTTACCCTTTGGGTACGGAACCCAAAAAATAAAAACCCCACCGCGTCTGTCTTATCTGTCTGAACGCGATAAACGCGAAAAACTACTGAACGGATTTTCATACAGATTTTACCAATGGACGAAGTGATTCAAGAGGAAGATTTTGTACGTATAGGTAATCCAATCCCGAAATTCACACAGGAACGAAATCCCGGGCGGGAAGCTAGTAATTTATAAATGCGAAAGTTTGTGAGGATAGATGAATGTTTGTAGATTAATATGCCTTAATATAGTTAGCCAAGTTCGCCACATGCTTGACTACTACACGATTAGAAGAAGAATATGCCTTTAGACATAGACATAGACATAGATAACATTTATTCACTAGACAAAACACAATTAAACGATTAAAAGAAACACAATAAAGCACAAAGTTAATTGGTTAAAGCATAGCGTAAAGCATAGCATTGCACCTTTCGTATGGGAAGTTAAAATTTTTCGAGAATTTCATAGGGATTTCTTTAGGAAAATGGTTCATTTTCATGAGTCCCTACAGTTTAGCTAGCAAATGTTATATTTTAAATTAACCCTTTTAACCCCCAACAAAAAAGGGGGGTGTTATAAGTTTGACGTGTGTATCTGTTTGTGTGTGTTTCTGTGTATCTGTGTGTCTGCCTGTGGCATCGAAGCTCCTAAACGAATGGACCGATTTCAATACGATTTTTTTGATTTGAAAGCTGACGTAATAAAGATGGTTAAATTGTTTTAAACTTTATAAGCAACTAGTATTCCGCTCGGGACTTCGTTCCCGTGGGAATCCGAGAAAATTACGTAGCCTATGTCCATCGGGGATAATGTAGCTTTCTGATGGAGAAAGAATTTTTCAAATCAGTCCAGTAGTTTCGGAGCCTATTCGATGCAAACAAATAAACAAACAAACAATCAAATCTTTCCTCTTTATAATATGTATATGTATAGGTAATGTAGCTTTCTAATGGTGAAAGAATTTTTCAAATCGGTCCAATAGTTTCGGAGCCTATTAACACAAACAAACAATCA
This sequence comes from Aproaerema taeniolella, assembly GCA_949987775.1. NCBI lineage: Eukaryota > Metazoa > Arthropoda > Insecta > Lepidoptera > Gelechiidae > Aproaerema > Aproaerema taeniolella. The sequence continues at coordinate 8,993,827 of OX465264.1, forward strand.
AATCTTTCCTCTTTATAATATGTATAGAAGATTGGATGTCGGAGGTGATGTAAAATTTTTAATTTCAGAATTATTTTTTAAATCAGATTGCATGACATTCGTCCAGTCAAGTGGAAAAATACGTTTGAGCAATTAAAAAGTTACACCATTTTCAGTCATTGTATAACTTGACGGTTACACTGAAAACGAAACCTTCCTAACATGAGTCATAAGGACGAATTCTCCTTGTTTCTAGTAAATTGCTCCTTCGGCATCCTTTGAAGTTGAAAGAGGCCGTTTTTGCGTTTTTCCGTCGTTTTTCATAATCGTCATTGTCGCTTTAAGCTGAAGATGGGCGAAAAGCGGGATTTCAGTAATTAAAAAGAGATGAAAGGGAAAGAATAAGAATTTGGAATAATGGAATTATAATTGTATTGTGCAAATAAGTTTAAAATAAAAATGTATCACCCCGACTTTCATTGCTTATAGCTTTTGAACGGCTGAACCAATTTTGATTAAATATAGCTAAGAACTATCTCGATTACGTATATTTATTTATATATACATATATATATATATATATATGTATTCTTATATATTTGTTTATTTGTATTATTAATAAATAAATAAAATAAAAATAAATATAGGGAAATTTTTTTATCACTATCCAAATTTTTTGTACGTAAACTTTATGAAAATGTAACAGACCCGTATTTTTTGTTTCTACGTTTCATATTATAAGCTAGATCGTCTGAAGCATGAAAATAAATCAAAATTTTTGTATGGAAAAAAATAACATCGTCCAATTGACTAGAAACTTTGTAATAGTACACCCGTGTTTCTGCGTTTTACAAAATTCATCATCTAAAACGTATTTAAAGGGGTATCAAAATCTGAAAATTTTCGAAAAATATTTTATTTTCCTCCTTTTACGTTCTATCAACGTTAAAAAATTTGGATCGTGATAAAAAAAATTACCCCGTATATTTATGCACCTCCTACTACTTCTTACCTTACTGCTGTCCTACCCTAAGGTTGCCTGGAAGAAATTGCTACCTAGCAATAAGGCCGCCTTGTTGTACACTATGTTTTATGTTCTGTTAATTGTATTGTTTGTCTTTGTGTGCAAATAAAGTATATCGTAATGTAAGTAATTGCTACAAACAGATACAAAGATATAAATATACTCTCGATGAAAGTATAAACCCCTCTTTAAATTGTCGGGGGTAAAAAAAGATGAAAGAGAAACAAGAAGGATTTCGAAATAATGGAATTATAATTGTATTCTACAAAAAAAGCTCAACCAACTGTAAATATACAACGCGTCTCAATGATATTTGGACCAATGAAGGAAAAGACCCGAGTCCTTTAGTTGTCTATACTAATATTACAAAGAGGAAATATTTGATTGTTTGTTTGTTGAATAGGCTCCGAAACTACTGGACCGATTTCAAAAATTCTTTCACCAGTAGAATACATCATCCCTGAGTAACATAGGCTATATAATTTTCCCAAATTTTACGGGAATGAAGTCCCGGGCGAAAAGCTACTTTATAATAATTTTTTTTTTCACAACTTGACTCTAAAATTAAAACTGTAGCTGTTAGTCCTCATTAAAAAATGAGACCTGCCTCCTAGTAATCCATCCCAGGCAACGACACTTAATTTTTTTCTGAATCTGAGGTGTCGTCCTATGGTCTCATGCGGTGTGGTAGGCTCTGTAAAGGGCCGTCTGGTTCGCGACCACCCTCCTACCGAAGTCCGACGCCAAACAGCTTGCTGTGTTCCGTCGGTGCGTGGGAGTACCAGTGCCTTTATAGGCATTTTCTGGGTTAACTCGCTCCATCGTCGACCTCATCTTTGACCTTATGGTCAAGATTGAGGTCAAGAGTTAACCCATCTTATAATAAAAAAAAATATGACTTAGTAGACTAAAACGTCTTAAACGACTGGAGTCCTTTACAAAAGAACTGGCGTTTGAGAAAAGCTTGATAACAATAATAATTACTTTTAAAATATTACTTTTATTTATTTATTTATTTATTTATTTATGTAGGTACAATGCTTAGTCTTACAGGCTAACCTAATAACTAAACAGGAAACAAGAAATATAAACTTAAATTAAATATCCTCACAATGTTTGTGAATTTCACCCAAGATTGTTGCCCATTTACATGCAAATAGATCCATGTCTGGTGATGCATTCAATAGGCCACGTAGGAGTTCAAGTCCGCGTAACAGGGGTGACTGACGTCTCGCCACCGTGCGGGCGGTAGGTGCCGGCAGCAAACTGTGGTTTCGACCACGCAGATATTTATCCGGAACAAAGAGGCAACATGTCTCTGATACAAGCTCAATGCTCTCTGACTCGCCACGCATTAACCGACAGACAGTTGCTAAAATTTGTGAGTTTCGTCTCATTTGTAAAGAGTTAAAACCTAAAGTACCCAACAAAAACAATGTAGGATATAAGAAGGGGTAGTACCCGTACGTCTTTTTATATAAAAAGCGAAGAAAAGCCTTTTGGACTTTTTCAAGTAAAAGTATATAAAATTTCTCATGTGGGCCCCAGACAATGGAAGCTGTCTCGAGTTTACTTCGAATTAGCGAGGTGAAGAGCAATTTTATAGCTTGTGTATAATGGAATTCTCGTGCATTCCGAATCACAAAACCCAATATACGAAAGCACTCTGCAGCAAGCTTTCCGATATGGTCATTAAATGTAAGTTTTGGGTCAAAAATAACGCCAAGGTCTTTTACTGAGGTAACACGGGAAATTACGAAGTCTCCGAGTTTATAACTGACATGTATAGGCCGAAGAGATCGAGTGAACGACATGACGGAGCACTTAGAAGGATTGAAGAGAAGCTTGTTTCTGATACTCCACCGGTATACCGCATCAACATCCTTTTGTAATTTTGTTACTTTTGTTGCTGGGAGAATACTTATTCTCCAGGCGGTACTATAAGCACTAGTTGCATCAACACAACACACGCTTTATGACTACCGAATTCCCAAGCAATGAGTCGCCAGTCTTTTAAGTCGTTGAAGCTATTTAACTAACAGCTCAGTTTTTTTTTACGTTACTAGACTGCGACTAGAAAAGTTAGTCTTATGACCGATGATTGGGGACTAAAAGCCTTAAAAGACTAAGTCTCTTTCATCACTAATTATGACTTACGCAAATTATTAGAAAGGCTGACCACCTCTCACCATTATGCAACTTGTTCCATCTGATAACCTTCACTATTTGTGTCAAACGTGGCATCTAGTGGTGTTAGAACCACTGATGCTCTGCCTACCCTGTTGGGGATTATAGACGTGAGCGTGTGTATGTAAATTATAAGAAATATCGATCTATATAATGTAGAGACGGAATTTTTATTAGAGTTGCGACCATTTCACTTTTGAATTTCTTTTCTTATGACAAAAATATGTAGTTTACAGCAGCTCGAGTATAATGCGCGACAAACTCGCGAAACTTCACTTTGATTGCGCGAGGGCCCCGCGCAAAGGCTTGCTCGCCCTCTGGGGGCTTAGACAAGGCGACATTTCTGTCGATCGATTCTATTTCTACATTCGTAAACGCCGTGGCGTTTTCAAATTTTCTAATGCGTGATCATGCGTGATACGCTCGGCTCTATGGTTTTTCTACAATTCGAGTGTCAAATTTCGTTTGACACGTGACGGTTCTTGCGCATCTGAGTGAGGTAGAAAGAAAAAAGCTACATAGCGTCCATAAGAGCGTCTTTTTCTTTCTCATATACTTCATCTTAAACAAAAAGTAAAAAAACAGTAGTTACCGCAGCATAGACATATAGAAAATAGTAAAATTATGTTTTGAAATGTTTGCGCATATAGGTTAATAGAAAGAGACAAAGCTAGAGGAGCTTTTTTATTCTTTCTCAAATACTATAACTTAAATAAAAACCAAAAAAAAACGGCATTTTGTCGAATGCGTGGAACAAAAATTGCTAGCCAAGCAGCTCTTTTTGACAATCGCTATAGAAAGTTAGCGCTTCTATCAATAGAAACTTGATAGAAACGCTGCAGAAAACTAGCATTCACTGAAACCCTGCAGAAAACGAGTAAAAAACGTAAATTATTTGTATAAAACGAAACAAAATGGTTGATTTAGATACAGAGGCAACGATTAAATTTTATCTAAGATTATATAAACTCATATTTTCGGTAATTAAATAGATAGTGCCAAATAGTCGGGTAATTATTATTTAGTACTAGCTAGGGCTGTCCGCCCGCGACTTCGTTTCTGAACGTGACATTAAGGAACACAACAAAAAAAGGAAACATCCAAATCGATCAAGCCGTTCTCAAGTTATATCATAACTAGAAGAAAAAGGGTGTTCTTTTTTTATTATTATAAGATGGGTCAACTCTTGACCTCAATCTTGACCAAGGTCATAGATAAGGTAGAGGATGGAGCGAGTTAACCCAGAAAAAGCCTATCAAGGCATTGGTACTTCTACGCACCGATGGAACACAGCAAGCTGTTTGGCGTCGGACTTCGGTAGGAGGGTGGTCGCGAAACAGACTGCCCTTCACAGAGCCTACCACACCGCATGAGACCATAGGACGCCACCTCAGATTCAGAACAAATTGAGGTGTCGTTGTCTGGGGCAGATTAATAGGAGGCAGGTCTCATTTGTGTTTCCTTAGTCGGCTCTTACGACACCCACGGAAAGAAATTAGGTGATGTTATTCTCAAGCAACCACCACACGGCTACCGACTTCAAAAAAGGAGGTTCTATGTTCGACTGTATGTATCTTTTTGTATATTTACACTAGCATCCCACTCGTGACTTCGTTCCCGTGAGAACTCGGGAAAATTATGTAGCCTATGTTACTCAGGGATAATGTAGCATCCTAATGGTGAAAGAATTTTCAAAATCGGTCCAGTCGTTTCGGAGTCGGAGCCTATTCGTTACATACAAAAATACAAATCTTTCCTCTTAATAATATTTGTATAGATATATATATTAAGTTTCAATTGTAATGGTTAGGTATTCTTAGATAAATAAACTATTAAGTATAATGATAATTATATAATTAATTATAATATTAATACAAGTTGACAACATTTTTCAAAATAAATTCTAACAATACATTAAAATTAAATTAAATGTCACAACTTAAAACTAATAAAATTAAATTTAAAACACAAAGTCCAAGTTAAAATCCGGCCCGAGTCTCACCCGGAGCAAAGGTACCCATCACGCTCGCAGCGTTACCGCCGCGTTGAATCGCGATGGAGAGTCTTTGGACCAGGAAAGACCCGGCGCGCGGATCAGCCCCTCTGTCCGTTAATTATTTGCCGGTATCCCTGACAAACGCCTTGGCCTATCTGCCCTAGGGTCCCGCGGCCTCAAACGCGACGGGTAGAAAGGTATAAGTGGCTTTCTTAGCCGCGTATTTTACAGTATATTAATTAATGTATTAATATTTTTTTTAACCAGCCCATATATATATGTACTTATTACGTCCCCACCGAGGGGCACGGGCCCCCCTTCGAAACACGAAGGGGATTTAGGCCACCACGCTGAACCAATGCTCGTCTTTCGAAAATTTCGTACTTATTACGTCCCCACCGAGAGGCACGGGCCTCCCTTCGAAACACGAAGGGGATTTAGGCCACCACGCTGAACCAATGCTAGTCTTTCGAAAATTTTCTTGGACGGGTGGGTTTCATCACGATGTTTTCCTTCATCGTTGAGCAAGTGATAATTAGCAATCCGTTCATAAATCCGAAAAGACGAATTTAGTGGTACAGGTCCGCATTAGGATTTGAACCTACGACCTTCGGATTACAAGTCTGCTAATTACCAACTGGGCTATCACCGTCTATAATTAATATTATTTTAATTTTGATCTAGCCAAATTTTAATTATTTTTTTAAAGATGAAAGATGATTTAATTTTACTAGTTATACCTAAATTTAATAAAATAATATAAAAATGAGTAACAAAAGATTAAAGTAAAGGTATTCTGTGGTAAACTATGTGTGCTCTGATCACTTCGGAGCCACCATAGGTGCAGGAAACGTAGGAAGACTGACCTAGGCTAGATTGACCTACCAAAAATAAAAGGATCGAGCTATCATAGCGCAACAGCTCCAAAGTTCGAAGATAGATGGACACTGGGACTTTCGCCTTCTCCAAAATGTCACCCATGTATTTTAAAAATGTATTGTGGCAAGCTGTACAGCGGCCAGCGTATCAGGTTACTCCATTTTCGTTGCAAAACCGCTCTTATCGCAACAGAAAAGAGTGCACGCGTGATATGTGGCCAAAGAGTGATATGCGGCCCTCCGTACATACGGTAACCACCTCTTAAAAAAGTTTCGTTTCTTTTTACACTTCAAAGATTAAATTGAGAAATTATATTAGGAATCTAAGCTAAGAAAAGTTATTTATGTGAAAGTAATTTTAATGAGGAATTATCTGGGCCAGCTTTGAAGAAAATTCCATAAAAGGCGCTGTCAACTACTCGGCTGTATGGAGTTCAATTTTACTTTAGTGATATCGAAATATATATTTTTTAAACCGGTCAAGTGCGAGTCGGACTCGCGCACGAAGGGTTCCATACCATTATCTATAACAACGGCAAAAAAATCACGTTTGTTGTATGCAAGAAACGGTAGAAAACTTATGGGACGCAAGTCCTTAAAATCCGAAGGATTGTCTACCTTGGGCAGAGGAGTAACAATGGCTGCTTTCCACAACAAGGGAACAACTCCTGATATTATAGATCTATTTACTATGGCCGTTAAAATAGTGAGTGTCCGAGGTAGCGTGAGCAGAATCATCTCTCTGCAAATTTTGTCTATTCCAGTAGCTTTCGATTTAAGCTTCACTTTCTTCAACCGGTAAAAGTGTCATTGCGGATTTTCCAAATTTTTGAAACACGAAATACGTGAGTTCTGATAGAGAAACCGAAGAAGATCCGGGAACGTCTAAAAATTTATTATTTATCTTATCGGGATTACTAAGGAAATGAGGTAAGCAATTATATTTATTAGAAACAATAAAAAAATCTTTCAGATTTTTCCAAAATGTTTTTGGATTATCAAAACTACATCATCTGTGAAAATTTCAACTGATACAGCCTGGTGATAGACAGACAAACGGACAGCGGAGTCTTAGTAATAGGGTTCAGTTTTTATCTTTTGGGTACGGAACCCTAATTTTTTTTGAACACTAAGGTTTTTTAAGGTTTTTTGTTTTATGGTTTACAAATCTAATTACCAGAAACAAACCTTTAATAATATGTTAGAGCCAGATAGCAATAATTTTAATTAATGTCTCTTTCCTGTAATTCCTTTTAGTTTTTATTAGCTGTATGGCTCTCTACTTTGCCTATCGTAATATATAAAAGAAAACTACTACTATACTATATGAATCAAGGCTTACAGTTCGTTTTTTTAAGCATTAGAAATATATTTTTAAATCTAATTTTATTTATTTAGGGTTTTATGAAATGTCCCCTCATACAAAATACAAAGTAGTTTATTCAGATAATGTTACAATTTAAAAACATGAAATTAGAAATGACAATAACAATTTTTTATGTAACATTTTGCACGATTATTTTAAAAGATTTGCCTTGATTCTCACACTAGGCCAGGCCTGTTTCGTGGGTAATCAAATGTGCCGATTACCAGTCCAATTTCATCGTAACACTCATAGAGGAAACTTAGCCTAGAACCAAAATTAATCCCTCGCTTCTAATTTTTTTTTTTATATAAACAGATTAAGCATCTTGGCCAAACCAGATTCTGGAAGGTCCAAGATGCTGTTCACCATGCCGATATTGGGGCTACGTATAACAAGATGCGTTCTCATCGCTTTACTCCGACCACACTCCATTGTAATTGTAACACGATATATGTCTTCAACTCTAAGGTAGCAATTTGGAGAAGCTACCTTACGCATCATATGACCGAACCTATTCAATGGAATAGTTTCGATCATATGATGCGTAACAATCACTAAATCCTGGCGATCCAACTCACACGGGTTAAACCACAGGAACCTTGGAAGATTAGATTGGATGGTCTTATACCATATGCCTTTCGTAAGCGACCTTTCGTCAAAGTATTCTGCCCATCTCTTAAAACAATTATCCCGAACTTTACCAATCACTTCCGTAAACCATGACACATAGTGAAATGGGATCCCTTTATAGACAGCATCCTTTGCCAAAAGGTCTACTTCGTCGTTCCCTACAACACCCGTGTGAGATGGAATCCACTGAACTACAACAAGCCTTTTAGACGATAACAATTTCAGAATAATTTTAATAATCGAAAATGCCAATGGAATGCCACGAAAAGGAAATGTGCACCGACTAAGAAATTGCACCGTACTTTTTGAATCCGTGAAGATCACAAAATTGTCATGAGGAACACTCTCTATGTACGACAGCGCCTCAAAGATTGCAATCACTTCTAAAGCCTTAATAGAAATGCCGGAGTCAATACAAAACATCATATAATCCTTTGTTTGCCAATCTAAAAATGCAGCACCATTTTCCCTAGATCCGATTTTGATCCATCTGTAAAAATGTTGTAAGAATTAGAATAGGTCCCACACAATGCATCCATGCAAACCGACTTCAACTAAGCACTCGTATATGCAGACTTTGGCTTAAGCATCCCACCTATTTCACGTTTTAAAACATTTGTTCGGTCTATACTGGTAACCCACATTTCCAAAGAAAGCATTCCAATCACGTTACTGGTATAAACAGGCACAGGTGAGACATTCTCACAAATATCAATCAAAAGTGGCTTGTTTTTCCAAAAAGAAGCTTCCGAAGAATTTGAAAGTTCTATAATTTCACTCAACATATTTTCAGTAAACAACTTACATCTCAACCAAAATCTGCCTGCAAGATACCGCCGACGTATGAATAAAGGAGGTAAAGAAAGCTCAGCCTCCATAACATGAATTGGCGTGCTCTTAATAAATCCACCAATCACACGTAAACAAGCATTCTGAACCATACTTAACTGTCTCAAACGAGACATTGCACTATAAGAATATAAGAAACTGGCATAAACTAATCGACTCCGAACAATTGCTATGTATATTATGTATAAGCGTCTAAGCTGAGTAGGATGAATTCCAAAACCAGAGCCAGCAAGCGCTCTAAACACGTTCACATACTTTAGAGCCTTTTTTTTAATTTCATTGATATGCTTACTCCACCTTAAACCTTTATCCAGCCAAAGTCCCAAGTATTTAACCGAATCCACTCCTGGCAAGGGCTGATTGTGAAGCTTGGATATCGACATGCTCTTTTTTAAACCCACTTTTAAATAAACACATTTTACTTTTACTTGGAGATATTTCTAGACCAATTTCAAACAATAAATAACTTTTTAATCAATTCAACGATTCTTGGATCTTCACCTCGCCTTCAGAAGCAAACTTGCAGTAGCAGTAAACCACAAAATCATCAGCGTAATGGGAAATAAATATATTCCTTTTAATAAGCATTAGAAATCATGTAAATATAAACAAAGACTCATTGGTAGTAAACATTTTTTTACAAACTAAAAACAAATTAAAGAGTTGAAATAAAATTATCGAAAGGCCCAAACTGTGCCACTAATAATATCTTTTTGTTTTACTCTACAAAAATTATACGCCAGTCATATTTAACACGAGTAATGTCTAAACTAACACACTAACGGCTAATTCTGATTTTAATATATGTTGTTAGGACCACTTTCCAGTATACAAGTTTGCAGCTTCGAAAGACCTGTGCTAATTTTGCAGCACTCGAAAAACCGCGAAATTTTCGCATTTTTTTTAGTATTCTCAATATTAATTCTAAAGTATACGTTTAAAATTAAAATTTAAACTTTTTTTAAAGAAGAACAAAATCGTATGTATGTATTTAAATCCTTTAATGTATGTTTATTATGCACCTATTTCATGTAATCTTGACTTGTTTTAAGTGGCATCCTGAATGTCCTATAAAATAAAGTTTTTTCTATTCTATTCTATTCTATGACTTTTAATAATTGCTCTGAATATTGAGCGGAGAAAAAGTTTAACATTGCTAAACAGCATTTTTTTCAAGGCAACCGGAGAAGAGAAACAAAGAAGAGAAAAAACTAACTCTAGATATTCAACCTGAGCTGCCAATTCTTATGGTCTGTGTCTTGCTGGGATTTACTGAAGGCCAAAAGAGATTTAAAGCAAGATCACTATTGGTGGTAACTATAGCATCAGCTAGATTGGCCAGAGACGCCTGAGTGTAGATTTGTAGGTCGTCTGCATACATGTGATAAGTAGGAAGAAGAGAGTGAGGATGTGATAGAGCTGATAAAGATGGCAAAGAGAAGAGGAGACAGCACGCCACCTTGCGGAACGCCAGAAGCGATATCGCACTATGACGACACAGAGTCGTCGATGCGAATTCACTGCCGTCGTCCGTGCAGGTAACTTTGAAACCAAGTACTTAATCACTGTCGGCGATAAATTAGGTGAATCCAGCAACCCTAGTAGAATGTCAGTAGTCAACGGTATTGAACGCGTTGCTAATGTCAAGAAGTGTAAGAACTATTAGGTGTCGGTTCTCCATTCCCGAACGAATGTCGTCAGACCGCGAAAATGGACTCTGACTTAGTTTTAACAAATAAAATAGGTATAACAACAAATGGAATTTTATGTTTGCAACCTCTGCTTGTGTGATTCTTTATGACACTTGTCACAAAATTTGACATTCGTGTTCGCCAGAACTGTCAAATCACGCATTCGTCACAGCGTTTTATTTGTACGCGTAAGCTTGTCTACGAATTGACAACACAAATCTTCATAGCGAAAGCGATTGTTGTTGTTGTTAAATTTATCCCTTTCGGGAAAGGCAAAGGAAACTATGTCCATACAGCCATGTCTTCAGTGAAAAATCTTCTTTCTTGAACTTAACCTAAGCCCTAAGCTCCTCATGTTCTGCGTAAAACCGGATAGCGTCTGTTTTACGAAAACTGGCGGTGAGAAGCACAACCGCGAGGATCTTTGTCGGTACCAAACGGAGCAGAAACACTGTTGTCACTTGAATTTTTCATCACTACACGAATTTTAGTCAATTTACTGCATAATACACTATCACTATTACACATTAAACAACTTTTTCACGCCGAAAACTAAAATTCAATTGACAAAGCAACCGCTCACGCCGGGTTCCCGCCAAAGACCTAGCGAAAGCGAATGTAGAAAACAAAATTGTATTTTTTTATTGTATTTGGAGTTTATGGCCTCGTTACAAGACCTTTGGCCCAGAAATGAAGATTTGCTTATTACTTTTGGAAATATTTTCGAGCATGGAAACAAGTCGTTTTGGCATCTACTTGTAATAACCTTATTTCTTCTATGTCTATGACTTGTAATCTTAATTACAAAAGTAGGGGAAAATACCCTTTCTACAGCTGGCGCCAAACTCTAGCAAGCTCACTTAATTATCTGTATCTGTATCTATAAAAATGAATAACTAAATCCGTTGCTAAGCGCAAAACTCGAGAACGCCTAGACCTATTTGTATGATTCTTTTTTTGTTGTGTTCCTTATTATCACGACCAGGTTTATATTTTAAAAAAAAGGAAAATCCACCGTGACAATTCCAACGAAAACGAAGTCGCGGGCGGACAGATAGTAGATTAAACATAAGCGGTATTAATGTAAACAAATATCCTGTTATTTTTTTGCAAAAACTAAACACCGCTTTTAATACTAGCACTTTTAATATGTACCTATACATTTGTATATATTCAATAGAAATTCTAGTAGATACATAATAATTTGTTACTTTAGGTATTTCTCGACCATCAAGATGACTGATGCTTTGACATGACTTTGTCATGACATGACAGCTGTAAAATATTTAATAACTTCTATTAGTATTCTTCATTTGTTTTTTGAAACCTTTGTGGGTACCAGTTGCATTGTATGTATGTCGCTAGCTAGACCAATGTTATGGCCAATTAAGTGAAAAATCCAATCCTTTCTAGAAAATAACGCGAAGAAATTGCAGACAATGGTAATTTTTTTGCTCGAACACAGTATTAACATGGATTCTTTGGATGACAAAAGCGAAACTTCTACTGCAACTAGTATTATCGCGATTACACGAATACGGCTTAGCATTAAACGTAAATACGTGCGAATTCGGCCAACACGAAATCAACTTCCTTGGTTATAAAGTGACAAGTGAAGGGATAGCACCGACTGCGGAGAAAGTCGAAATTATTTCAAAATATAAAAAACCAACATTGAAGGTGTGAGTACAGGCCAGCACAGCCCTGTCTCTGGTCTCCGTTGCTTAGCAACCTTTATTGATTGTCATAAAATAAATTGTACATCAATATCCTACAAAAGAAAATACATTTGTTTATTTTAACTTCGATATTTTATTGTGTCCTCACAATATGGTAGCAGAGCGTGGTTAGCTGAAAAAAAAAATAAGATGGCATCCACGTCAAATTATTATCGAAGTGTAGAACTGTTGAGCAAGTCGAACTACGATACTTGGTGCCTGCAAGCGCAAGCGGTACTCATCAAGAATGACTACTGGGATATCGTAAGCGGAGAAAAGACATTGTCACCTAATGCAGATGCGGCAGCGACGGCAGCATTTAACAAGGAGGACTTAAAGGCAAGAGCTGAAATTTTACTTCTGTTATCGCCGTCGGAACTGAAACAAATCAAGACCTGCACGACATCTAAGGCAGTATGGGACAAGTTAAAAGCTACGTATCAAAGCAGTGGGCCTGCAAGGAAAGCAACCTTGTTAAAGCAACTGGTTCTCAAACGAATGACTGCAGAGGAAGACATCCATGATCACATAAATACTTTCATGGATGTGGTGGATAAACTCGCAGATATGGATATAAAAATACCGTCAGAACTGCTGAGTATAATGCTACTATACAGTCTGCCTACGGAATTTGAAAACTTCAGAATAGCCATAGAGTCTCGTGACACACTGCCCTCTCCCGAAGACCTGAAGGTAAAAATCTTCTGTCTCAGCACCGTAAGTTCAGACGTCAATCAAAATACCTGGTGTCTAGATAGCGGCTGCTCATCACATATGTGTGGTGAAAAATCCATGTTTTCTACCATAACCCTTGAAAGTGGCATACTGAAACTGGCATCAAACAAACATACGAGCCAAATTCAAGGAAAAGGAAGAGTCACTGTCAACGCAGAGGAACAAGGCTACAATTTAAACGACACCCTTTACGTTCCCGATGTGTCAGTCAACCTGTTATCCGTTGGCAAAATAACAGACAAAGGATACAAGGTAACATTTGACAAGAACAAGGCCTACGTCATAGAAAAGAGCGGCGAGGTGGCGATGACAGCGAACAAGAGAAATGGACTCTACTACATTGAATTTAAAGATGTAGAAAAAGAAACTGCACACTACACACCGAAGATGGGAAATAACATCATGGAATGGCATCGCAAACTCGGTCACATTAATGAAAAAGATTTGAAGATGATGGCAAAAGAGGAGTTAATGTACGGGTTGAAGCTTACTGACGAGAAGTTAGAAACATGCGAGACCTGCATTAAAGGAAAACTATCAAGACTACCATTCACAAGACATGATGACCTATACACAACGGACAAGCTAGAAACCATACATAGCGACGTATGTGGCCCCGTCGAGTGTGAGTCACTAGCAGGATCGAGATATTACGTCACTTTCATAGACGATTTTACTCGTTACTGTCACGTCTATTTCATGAAGAAGAAGAGCGATGTATTTAAGATCTTCAAAGAATACAAAAATGAAGTCGAGACGTTCCATAACAAGAAGATAAAGTTCCTTCAATCAGACAACGGGTCTGAATACCGAAATAAAGAGTTTAATGACTACCTCAAATCGCATGGCATTCAAAGAAGATTGACCACCGTTTATACACCACAACAAAACGGCATCAGCGAGAGAAAAAATAGATCATTGCTCGAGAAAACCAGATGTCTGTTGATTGAAGCCAATGCACCCAAGAAGCTCTGGGCGGAAGCGCTAGCTACGGCAAACTATCTTATAAACCGTAGCCCCTCCAAAGCCCTAGATGGTGAAACTCCGTTCCAGAAGTGGGTGGGCCGAACACCATGCGCACATCACCTTCATGTGTATGGCAGGAAGACCTTCGTTCTAATAAAAAATAAAAGAGGCAAACTTACCCAGAACACTAAAGAAGGCGTTTTCATGGGATACTCAATGACCTCGAAGGCGTACAGAGTCTACATACCTGAAGAGGAGAATGTGATAATCAGCAGGGATGTAAAAGTCATAGATAAAATGTATTATGATAAAGGAGAACACAATTATGAAAAACTTCTAGATGAAGAGGAACAGAACTCGAAGACACCTGAAAAAGAAAAAAGAAAGATTAATAAAAAGGTAAACCAAAATAAACCAAAAATAATAGAAATTGAACTAACCGAAAATAGAAATGAAGATACCTTTCAAAATTCAAGCAACCAAGAAGATGACGCATCTTCAGTAGACGAGCTAGAGTCTTACGATGACGCATCTGAAGTTGTAGAAACACCTGAAAATGGGAGACCTCAAAGAGAAAGGCATCCACCAGCGTGGACAAGAGATTATATAATGGATCAGACTGAAGAAAGTCAATTAATTGCGAAAATATGTGACCAGTCTGAAGAAAATGAAGACGATGATTACTGGCATGATGCGATAAAAGCTGAAATAAGAGCACATGTTAAGAATGGTACCTGGAAAATAGAAAAGGAAAATAAAGATATGAAAGTAGTGGACTATAAGATGGTTCTGAGAAATAAAGTTGGACCTGATAATAGCATTACTAGAAAAGCCAGACTTGTAGCACGGGGGTTTACACAGCAACCAGGTGTTGATTATAATGAAACGTACGCTCCTGTTGCAAAACTGAGTTCGATCAGATCCGTCGTCGGAATAGCGATAGAAGAAGGGTTAAAATTGAACCAGATGGATGTAACAACAGCATACTTAAATGGTGAACTTGAAGAAAAAATCGTAATGAAATATCCAGACTATTTGGAAGAATATTTGACAGAAATTGTTGTCGAAGAAAGTACAAAAGAAGATCTGACTTTATACAATAAAACAGTTGAGATGTTAAAAGACATAAAAAATAACCCTAAAGGAAAAGTCTGTCGTCTCATAAAAGCTCTATATGGACTTAAACAGGCAGGGAGACAGTGGTATAAGAAGCTCGACACAGAATTGAAAAAGATTGGATTCAAAGCATCAGAGGCTGACCCTTGTGTATACCTACTAGAGACAAGAGGAGTTAAAATTATCATTGTAATTTATGTCGACGATCTTTTAATTGCCTATTCATGTCCAAAGAAGCTCCAGGAGGTAAAAGACCTGTTGAACACCAAATTTGAGCTGAAAGACTTAGCAGCACCCAGACGTTTGATTGGCATTGACGTAACCTACAAGAAAGGCGAGATCAAACTTAGCCAAGAGAAGTTTATTCAAGATACTCTTAAGAAATTCAAAATGGAAGACTGCAAGTCTGTATCTACACCTGTAGAGCCAGGTTTTATTCTAGAAAAAGGTGGAAGAGATAGTTGTCCAAACCTTCCATACAAAAACTTAATTGGGACGCTCATGTATATAGCAGTGGCAACCCGACCTGACATAATGTTCGCCATTAGCTATCTCTCTCAATTCAATGATTGCTATGGAGAAGAGCATTTTAAGAACGCAAAAAGAGTTTTACGTTACCTAAAAGGAACGAAGAGTGTCGGCCTGGTTTTTAGGAAGACTAATGAAGATTTGTACGGAATGGCAGATGCTGATTGGGGCGCTGGTAAGCTTGACCGTAAATCGTTCTCCGGCTATTGTTTCAAGTATGCTGGGACGGCTGTAAGTTGGATGGCTAAAAAGCAAAAGAGCGTTGCGTTATCAACGGCTGAGGCCGAATATGTTGCCTTGACTGAGGCTGCTAAAGAAGCGATTCACCTCAGAAGTCTGTACAAAGATTTAGGAGCCAGCTATGAACGGATTGTCGTACTGAATGACAACCAAGCCGCCCTAAAATTAAGTAAAAACGCAATGGTGACTTCAAAGTCGAAGCACATTGACCTGAAGATGCATTTCATTCGGAACTGCATTCAAGAAGGAGTCCTAGAGGTCAGTTATCTTAGAACTGAGGATATGGAGGCTGATCTGCTGACTAAAGCTTTGGCTGGTCCGCGACTGTTGAAATTGCGGAGCAGTATGGGGCTATCCTGAAGACCACGACAGTGCCGTGAAGAGGAGTGTGAGTACAGGCCAGCACAGCCCTGTCTCTGGTCTCCGTTGCTTAGCAACCTTTATTGATTGTCATAAAATAAATTGTACATCAATATCCTACAAAAGAAAATACATTTGTTTATTTTAACTTCGATATTTTATTGTGTCCTCACAGAAGGCACACGCATTGGACTGTACAGACAGCGCACTCAAGCGTATTATTTCTCCCCTACTCGATTTTACCATCGTCCAACGCTGGGACAACACTCCCACACCTTTATTTAATACTAGTTTTCCCCCCGCGGCTGCACTTGCGTGGAACACAAGTATTCATACATACACAAATCTTATAAATCCAGATTCTCAGACCAACCCAATATGCACACATTTCATAAAAATCGGAGTTTAGTAACATACATCGGGACACAAGAATTTTATGTATTAGATTTAGTAAATTTTTTTTGAAATCAAATGCAGGGTGTCCC